>CM069308.1:31709782-32159782 GCA_035609425.1 Epinephelus awoara
TGGGCCTCATGCAAGGGACAATATGCAAACAAATGTTTTCTTAGTTTTTTTGTATCCATGATTAGCTCATATTTTGTTATATAAGATTCAGCAATGTTTTCTTATTTTTGCTCTTCTCTTAGGTATCAGAAAATCTCTCAAGTGGTAGAGAGCACTCTTACCAAGATAAGAGGAAAAAAACACCTTGATTTCACAGTCCACATATTGTTGCCCAATGCAAGGAAAACTTTCACCCAGGCAATTGCAGTTCATGTCCCATGTGAAAAAAAAGTTATCATTTTGTTACATAATTTATGTATGTATATTCGCCATGCACTGGTCTCATTCTGAAGTCGTCAAATACCGGTGGTTGGGCAGTGAGTTCCATCCTTGGAGGTCGGCATGATATGCAGCCAGTTGCCGATAATGCGTGGCAGTGCTGGTGGCATGTGGCGCGGGACAACAATGTAAGTTAAGGGGATGAAATTCAATGTGGGGCAGGTGGGAGGGGTGGTGGATGGGTACAACCACTGACTTTCATACAGGAGGCTGGTCTTCTGTTCCCATATAATTGTAAATTGTAAAGCCAAACCCTGTTATTTTTTTCCTGAGAGGACACTGTTAAAAGAGACTTCAAGATACGTGACATTAGTTGAGAATGTTTGCTGTGCCTGCTCTCTTCTTCAACTGAACAATGAATTCAAGCACATGTCTCCTGTTTCTATGTAGTCCTCAGCCAGCTCTGGCACACTTACAGCTCAGAGTTGACCTTGGCGTAGTATTGACCATGCAGATGTGCACAGCAGAATCATGGAAACACAATGGAGAAGTCATTGTTCTATTGTTTCATTATCATGCTTAGTACAACATTACACTCCCTGACTACCCACTGTAAGGTTTGTCTTAAACACTGTTAACAGATTCAGTCACTCTGATCGATATTTATTTATCATCCATATCAGAATCATAACATTATGTGTTTTTTTTAGGGAGGACTATTGTGACTGTACCATTAGTGAGTAAAAAGTGGTAGAGAAAAAGCTTTTAAAAGTGAGGGTCACATGTCCTGACATGGTTTTGACCAGCCCCGGCCCCAGAATTGATAGATGTAGGGGGGCGATGTGTCTAAAAAAACGCTTGCCACAGTGGTTGAGAAAATGCAGCATTAGTGCGTTTACTGCCACAATTGAGACCGCACGTAAAAGCAGAAGTATCCCCAGGGAGCACCTAGAGCAATCGCATATTGTCTATACATTCCACCACTGCTCAACACATACACCCGACCATAAGTGATCTCATGCATTATGCCACACAACCAGATCAACAAAACCCCGAAAGACAAGACCAAGGCAGCAGCATTATAGCCCAGATAGGAGCTTTATTTCCACAAAGACAAACATACAAACATGGCGCAACGTAGCACTGAAAGCCACACAACGGTTACCAGGTCAAATGGTCGGGGAAATAGTCTGACCAACTGAATACAGAACCAACTTTAATAGACTACATTTAAGTAAACACATAGCCATTGTCAAGTCATACTGATAGCTAACACACCTGCCATGATGCCATAACCTTTAACCAAACTAATAAGTCCATATCATGCCAGCCAGCACAACAGCATAGACAGGAAACATCAGTGGCAGTTCTTGCTATAGGTGATATAGGCGGCTGCCTAGGGCACCATCCCGAGGGGGATGTGACACCTGTGACAAAAACAAACTCAGTGTGTCATCACAGTCTGTTGGTGTCTGCCACAGTCCACCCACCTGTCAGCCACAAAGCCATTGGAATAAAGAGTATACCTACTTTCTCCTCTGTAACCCACCCATCTACCTATTAGCGTTCACTCTCTATTCAGTAAAAAATAGAATTGGGTGAAGGTACATTACAACATTCTCCATTTCCAAATCATTCAGATGACCACTTAGTTAGCTAAACAATGATTTTCTCAGATGACTGCCCATAAACGTCATGCCAACTGAGGGGGCAAGACTGTCCATCTAAACGGGTGACGCCATCAAACGCCCCCTTGTGACACCGGGTGTGGTTTTGACCATATAAGTTTATTGGTGTAGAACTGAGTAGTGTAAATGATGGTGGCGTATGTTGGACAGTAAAAGTACTCAAGTGCTAAACTATAGGTGAAATGTTGTGCTCTTACTTTAGGAGAGCGCTGGTTACTTTGCAGATTGCAGTTTTTCATACGGAACATATTATAATGTTAAAAACATGATGTATGATTACAGATTTAATAGCCAAGCAATATATAAAGTAGTCCAAATTAAAACTTCAGAATTAAAATGCTGGTCATAGATTAATCAAATATGACAGTACAATTATAAAATACACATAATTCAGAATTCTAAAAATCCAGTATTGCTGAAAAAAATACCTCATTTTGATAATTCCATACTTTTGCTTTGGTAACAATTTGAAATCAAGACCTTTATAGTACATGGACTTGAGTTGCTGTTGTTTTTTTCCAGTCTTGTCTCATTTCTTTTACAAAATCACTTTTTTTTTAGTATTAATCTATTTATGAAGAAGGTGGGGGACCAGCTCTTGGACTGTGCCTTTAAAGAAAAATGTAAAGGACACATAAGCATATATGTAAACCATATATTAAACAGTGTGTGTGTGTGTGTGTGTGTGTGTGTGTGTGTGTGTGTGTGTGTGTGTGTGTGTGTGTGTCCGCGTGTGGCCAAATGTGTCCAGTGAACCTGACGGAGTGTGACGTTGAGCTGTGTTTGATCTTAATCCTGATCTACCATCCGTTGACGCTGTCACCATCCATCACACACACACACACACACACACACACACACACACACACACACACACACACACACACACACACACACACATACACACACACATCAGGGGGAGGGGCTAGTTACAGGACGCAGAGGGGGCTCATGAATAATAAACAGGAATAGAAAGAGGTCCAGGTAGGGTAGCTCTTTCTCTCTCTCTTTCTCTCTCTCTCTCACACTCACACTCACACACACAGACACACACACACACACACACACATATACACATACATCCCCCATATAACCTCGCCCCTGTGCTGCCCTCGCCCTCCTCCTCCTGCAGCCCCCATGTTTATGCATGGCACCCTGTTTCATATGTATCGGCCGCATCATTCCCCCTGTTGTCACGGGAACTGATGACACAGGCTGCATTAAGAATGATGACCCGCCTACAGATTACTGTGCTGTTGGTACACACACACAGACACACACACACAGACACACACACACACACACACACACACACACACACACACACACACACACACACACACACACATTCCCGCATACAGAAACTGAAATACACAAATACACAGCCACACACACACACACCAACACTGAGTGACTGATGTTGGAAACATTTCCCAATGGGACCTGATAACACAAGCATGGAAGCCTACCATCAGAAATGTCGGGAAAAAAAAATACAAAGACAGTGGCCAGTCAAAACAACCCCCACACACATAACCCCACACTGACCTCAGCTAGTAAACCACAGCCAGAGATACTGCACAGTGCATTTACGCAGAAAACAGCTGCCTTAACTGACTATTTACATGACTAAAGAAACAAGAAGAATGTAAGCATGTGAGAAACTGACTGAACGTTATTGATCTTTGTTGACAGATGCAAAATAAAGAAAGAAAACTGATCTCGTTTTCAGCTAAAGTAAGAAAATATGTCTATAATGTCTGCCACAAGTATCTTAGCTGTACTTTGATAGAAAAAGGTGAAATATGAAAAGAAAGATAGAATTTGAAAAACAGCAAACACTTAAAACGGGTCAACTGTGCAAGAATAAAATCAAGTATTTTATACAATCACAAATCACCATTTTGGCTCAAAGGGCTTTAAAATTTCTATAACACATGAGACCTTCAATCCTTAGATCAATTTGAGAAGAAAACACACACACACTCGCACACAAAACTTAAATAGGAAGAAAAAGGGAGAAATCTCATAGAGAACAATCACTCTTCCAAGAAAAGCAACACGAAAAATTCTTAAATGCAGAACTGTACCCAAACAGGCAATTAGGGAAAATGGAGCCACTGGCTGTTGTTATTTTTATTTAGTAAATAATGAGCCAGAGATCACCAAGTTATCTTTATAGAAGTATTGGTCCTAAATGCTTTTTTCATGAGCACACACCAGACATTTTTAGGGTAAAGCAAAGTAAGCATCGCGCCCTGCCAGTGGTGAGAAAAACATTCAGATTATTTTAAAGTAAAAGTAGAAATGCCACAATCTAAAAAAACTTTATTACAAGTTAAAGTCCTCCAGTGCAAATAACAGTTACATAAGTAAAACCAGCAAAATGTACTTTGAGTAAGTACATTTAGAAGAAAATAATGTGTCATTTGAGTGTTACGTTACAGGGCTTGACGCTAACTTTTTTCCCAAGGAGCACATGTGCTCCTAAGTTTAAAAAGTAAGGAGCGCACAAAGAACTTTAGGGGCACAATGTAAATTGATCAAATAATGTGTTTTCCGTAATAAGCGTGATGCAAATAGACATTTACAAGCAAAATTATGTAATGAATTTGTATACAAAATGTGCAGAAAGGTAAAATCATCAAGTTTTGAAAAAGTATTGCAATTTAATTTTGTCTTTAATGTTATTATCTTAAATATATTATCTTTGCAATATGATTATCTTATATAATGTTATTACTATCCTAAAACATTCTCCAGGTCCTCTGAAACTCTGCAGGACTTAAAACCTCTTTCACACAGAGCTTTCGCGGCGCCCACCGCCGGGTAGGGCGCAGAGGACAGGATTTGGGGGAGTACAGGCTTGTTCAGGAGCTACAGCTCCATGGTGACCGCTTCCGGGTCTACTTCAGGCTCTTCTCTGCTATTGGACACGCGGCGCCGAGGTGTCGTCACAGCACACAGGTGCCGCGACATGCGCCCCCTTGTGCGCCGCTCAGTTCGGCGGCAGAGCAGTGCGCTCTTGCGCCACGGTAGCACATACACAATGAATGGGTTCGTCTGCGCTTTGCGCGCTCTGTGTGAAAAGGGCGTTATTTCCACACTGCCCAGCAGCGGTACCGTGGCAAACGGTCCCTAAAGGCCTCTACACATGATCAGCTGTAAAACCGCTTTGCGCTGGCTGTCCCATTGTTTGTCTATGGAGAGTGCAGCAACGCTTGACAAAGCGGCACCACTACCCTTGGCGTCGCACCGCTCTCATTTTCTGCCCGAGCGATGCGCTCAGAATTTAAATTATTTGAGCTACGGGGAGAACGAAGCAGGCTTCCCCAGAGATCTGCCACTTAACCCGGTCCATCTCCTCCACACTTTGACTTATTTCCACCCAGCCCACAGTGGGACTTATATTCATTGTGCCGACAGTGGCTTGGAAAACCGCCCATAACCGTGTCACACGGGGAAGAGGGAAGGCGGCTGGAGTTCCTCCAACCTTTGCAGTTAGATTATCATATTTTTTTATTGACAAAAATATAGGCTGCATCAGCTAATTTTTTTTATGCACACATGTGCCCCTAAATATTTTTTACAGTTCGCACACACCTATTTTTAGTTGCAAACGTGAGTGAAACGCTCGCACTGTCGAGCCCTGTGTTATAATGTACTGGTGCTCAGCAGCATTGTAGTGTTGCGGTTAGTCAAGGTAGAGCACATTTGAATTAGATAACATACTGTTGGGTAGTTACATCGACAGCAATTTTGTATTTTAAAGCTGATCATCTTTTCCATACGTGAAATGTTAATCATAGTAACCACAGTTGTCAGGTAAATCCAGTGTAGAGCAGAGTTTTACTCTGCATTGCAGTGGAGACGGGGTATAAAGTTGCATTCAATACAAATACTCAAGTAAAGTGCATTTACAGTACAAGAGGCTGAGGTTTACAGCAGAGGTCTTCAATGTTTTTCAGGCCAGTGACCACTTAGCTGAGAGAGAGAGACGAAGCAGGGACCCTCTACATACACTGTCTAAAATTGAGATGCACATTAAACTGGGTCTAAAATGTCACATCCTTTTATGGTACATACAGTACTAAGCTATAAAAATAAATATTGGTAAATTCATATATTTACTAGTCAATACCCATTGAGTGCACAGTTGCCCACATGCAGTTTCACATGATGTGTGTTTGGGATACAGGTCATAGGATATTGCAGATTAAATAGTCAACTGAACCCATTAAGAAGAGCAATGGACTCAGGCAGTTTTTGAAAAATATGGGACAGAATGACTGACTGACAGAATGACACGCTGACAGTCTCCATGATTATGTACAGCATACAATACCATGACTTAGTCATGCCAAAAATTAGAAAAAAAAACGAACAAACATTCAGCCACAGGGGGAGCCTGTGAGCATTTTAGCCATTTTATGTTAGGCCTAGATAAGAAATTAGCTCTCTAGCGCCCCCATTTTGTTTGATGGGGTCAATAATGGAGGGGTCCCCTCAGATTATGTGTGGTCATATGCCTACAAAGTTGCGTGGTGATCGGTGAAACCCTTGAGATGTAATACACCTTTATGTGATGAGCCACGCCCTCCGCAATATTCATTGCCTTATAGAAGCTCAGTTTTAGTAAGTTTTACAACTTTTGCCAAGAGGGAACTTTAGATATTGGTCCCTAGATTATGTTCACCGAGTTTCATGCAGATCGGTCAAATTTTGATTTGACCACTGTGCCACATTTCACATGGATTGATCAAGTCAGTGAGGAGAAAAACGTGGAACATCATTATATAGTAAGAAGATACATTATGTTTGTCTCAACATTTTACAGTCTCTTGTTTGAAATGTTACATAATGATTTATTGTGGCTCATAAAAATGCCCACACACTTGACATAATAATAATACTGCTAACTGGCCAATATGTTTCAGTGGTAGCCTACATAACTTGGAGCTAACAAGTTCGCCTGGCTGTTACGGATGGGTGCCGCAAAGTGATTTAGCATTAGCTAGCCAACATGACTGCAAAAGGATTCATGGTCAACAGTTAGCCTGTCATTGTGTAATACCAAACAATTTGGTAACCCTCCTACAGTAACTCTGAAGACACACTAAAGGTCAGGGATCCCTGTTGATGGCCCACAGTTTAGAGTGATTTTAGAACAGCTAAGAGGTACAACAACGTTAAATCCTTTTTAGGTTTATGCCTGTATTAAAGGTCCCCACCAAATCGAAATCCCGCTCCTGCCTGAAATAATTCACGTGATTACATTTCATCAAACACACCTGATACAAAGTTTAGTTTTTGACTTTTTTTCCATTAGGGGTAGTGTATGTTTTCACCATCCTTGCCATCATCAGTCATATAAGCTTTACTGTATTCAGGGGTCATTAAAAGGTATGAAAAAGTCTGACATATTCTTAGTTCAGGGTCCTAAAAGACTAAAAGAAACACATGGCCATGAAAGAATGCTTGTGATTTTTCTTGTCACTGATTTACAAAAAATATTTTATTGATTATTGGTCTCCATGTTAAAATATTAAGAGGACAATGACACCAGCGCTGAGGGCATTAACTGCAGTGTAGCAGCATGGTGTCACTACACTGTGTGTGCTGGTGATTATGGAAAGAGTAAGACAGTGAATAAAAATGACAGCTGATGGTTGGCAGCATTGTTTATGAGATTTGGGGTCAGTGTGTGTACGTGTGTGTGTGTGTGTGTGTGTGTGTGTGTGTGTGTGTGTGTGTGTTATGGATAGCGCGGTCCACAGAGATGACTTCTTTGTTTTTCAGCGACACAGACATGAAACAGAGGTGGGCAAAAAAAGGTCCTCATTCTGTGTGCCTCTCTGTCGTCGTGCTTCACATTTTCTGTCACTCGCCCATATAATGAAGTTTTTCCTCTTTCACTCTTTTGTAGTCAAAGTGAGAGACACCACTGATCCTTCCTTTTTTCTTTTTACCTCTTTCTTCTTCCCATTTCAAAGATGCGTCTGTCGGAAGAAGAGAATACATAATGTATATCACAGACAAGCGGAAAAAAACAAGACAATATGAATAATTAATAAGCTGCGATGCATATGTATAAACATTTCCATATCAAATAAATATCATATCTAGTTTTATGACTCTGTTTTTTTATGCTTTGAATACTCAATTACTCATAAGACTGTCTGATCATTTGCAGTGGGACAGTCGCTATGCATGTCGTGATCAAATGACAGTGGGTTTAGAGCAGGGGGAAGTTACAGGGAAAGAGAAGCAGCACTTGTAATAAAAAAAAAATAATAATAATTTGAGGACAGTCTCACAAAGTTCAAAGCAGATGTGATGTTTCCTGGTTCGAGATGAGGTGAGGTACAGAACTCCTGGCTAAAAATATTAGAATTACCTTGAGTCAAGTAGCATTATCTTCAAACTAGATCAGCTGGATTTGTAGATATCATCACTTGACTCCAGACAGTGTGTGAAACGGCACTGGTGGAGTATTTTATAAAGTAAGAGTCTGGATGGAATTCAATGTAAGAAAGAATGAAGCATGAGTAAATATTGTAATCTCCCTGATCTATCACATATATGGTGAGTTCATGTTTGTTGAGAGGGTCCACAATAGAAACAGTAATACCCTGCTGTATTTATTATTAGCATTCAGCATATTGACAGGATTTGATGTAGGCTACCAGTCTGACTCCGAGGTAGATCTAACTCTGAAACTTTTTCAGACAATGAATTGAAATCAGAACAATGTCATCTGATTTGCAAATGCACCTTTCTATTCTATTTCACACTCTGCGTGTACTGTGTGCTGTATGACGATAAAGTGACCGGGACTGCAGAGTTTGGGAATGTAGATGGCAGTGATACAGCTAATGTCACCCAACAACCCCAGAGTAAATCCATAAAGCGTCAATAGCAGCTAATTGAAATGATGAATGTATTTTACTGACAATATTGTGAGTCTTGAGACTCATTTATACTCCCCTTATGTACGAAAATAGATATGTCCGTTTGAAATTTAACCATCACTGTCCTCAAACTAGGTGACAGTGGAGGAGGTCGTAATGTTGTTCCTTTCATGGAGAAAGCGTTAGATGGTGATGGTCTGTGCGGCCAGTATATACCTCCAAGCATTTGTCACTATTTTTTACTATATATTACTATATATATTGTTATTTATTACCACTTCCGCCATTATTTCAATTTCTTCGTCGTCACCTACTGACGACTGCTCCGTTTTGTCCATATCCGGTCAATATTTGAAGACCACAACTAGATTCCTTTTGAGATTATTTCCCATTTCTCTCCTGGTGGAAAATATTACGCCAAACTCCCTTTAAGAAATATGACATATTTACAATTCCTTATGTGTCCGCAAAAACACATAACTCTATAAACACAAGATAAAAGGTGTCAGATAAGCTGTATTTGTGTGCAACTCAACATGTTGGATTTTGTTGCCTCAACTCGCCACCAGCCTTAGTTGGTTAGCTGGGCTGATTTGTGGGAGGAAACCATAGGAATGAGAAAGAGAAAGATTTCTCACTAAAATGAGTGCCAGTTGGTTGATCAGATACACAACAAAGCACTGACTGGAGTCCCCTCCATGTTTACTGTCAACTGGGTTTGCTGCTTCGTGTTTGCTGTGGCACAGAGCGCACCAGTGGTTGTTGACAATATTCATGTCATTGAAATTTACCTTTAGCAAGAGCCACAACTAAAAACTTGCAAAAACATTAAACATTTGATTTTATTGGAACGTCAAGACAAGAAAAAGACCAACTTAAGACAGATCGGGTTGAGTTTTGTGATCACCTTACAGTAAACAATCAAGATCACTATAGCGAACCAACAGTCTAGGGAAACTTGTGATTTTATTCCAACATTGGAAATGTATCTGTGATAAAGAAATCAGGCTATGCTGTACAGTCACTGGGTCTCATTCATGGAATGTGAGCAGAACAAATCTGTGTGTAAACTGCTCGTAGAGGGAAATTTCTGTGTATTTCGGCATTCATCAATATGTTAGTAGCTCCGATCTTTTCGTGGTTAGTAAGAATATCTACACCTGCTTCTGACTGCTCGTAGTGCTTGTGTAAATAAGGAATGTGCATAATATTGCTTGTTCATTGTTCAAAAAAAAAAATCACAATTTTAATTTGTATTGTGTTGTTATGTTCACAAAGATGCCTTTGAAATATGTAAAATAAAACATGACAAGAGATTAGAAATGTAACACTTAGTTAAGTTAGTTGGTATTCATCAGATTTAAACCGTAGCTTAGATTTCTTAAAAACGTGGATGAGTTTATTGAAATCAACTTAATACAAAACTGAAAAGCGCAGTTCTTTGAATAAATAAAATAACAAACCAATGTGCTCGTTCTCTGCCCTCTTTATGCGCTGCCCCAAACTGCATGTAATTTTTGTTTAATTTAATCATCAGAGACGCGACGTAGGAGATGTTAGCATTATTTCAAATTGAGTTTTGGTTTAATAAGACCTGTGGATATGGGAAAGCAATTCGGTGTCTGTCTCTGCTCACACCGGGCAGCTGGTGAACTCGAATATGGCAGAGAGTTGGATGGAGACAGTGTGATTTTATGCCAGACTATCTTAACGCAATCTTAACGGAAGAGCTTCCTGTAGCTTCCCTGTGGCTGTTTTTGTGCGAACTTGTGCATTATTTGCATCATTTTTAATCAAACCATTTTTGTTTATCTTTGTGGGTGGTTCTTACAACAGATGACACACAGTTAACGGCAACCATTGCCTCTTTCCAGGCCTTTGATTTACCTGTCCCTGTCACATTACTAATAACAGAAGGGAATAAAATGTTTTCTCATCCCCACTTCACCTAATATAACTTCAGTCTCAGGTCAGGGCAAGTTTTTCTTTTTCTCTCGTTTTTTTATTTGCTTGCGTGCACAGGTCGACCAGATGCACATATCCATAGTAATTATGCGCTGTCACTTTACGATTAATTGGCATTCATGAACGTTCACACGAGCCTACGACCATCGAGTTTTCCACGGTGCTCATGAATTGAGAGCAGGTTTTCAGTACCAAGGTTTTTTACATGCACATCTTCTCACAGATTTACTAACATTTGAGACATGAGACCCATTGTGTGTTGGGCCGTGACTAAAAATGTTGTGGAACAACAAAGATGAATGCCCTGAAATCCGACTGCGCACCCATCCTCAATTATGAGGAAAAGGCAAACTCATTTGCACAGACAATGCAAGAAGACATCCCAAGTATTAGCTGACCTGAGCCTGTGGGATTGAGCAGGAAGTGGAAATGTAATCGGTGGTGAGCAGGAGTTATTTGGAGTCCAGGATCCCATCGCTCGGACTCTCCTGACTGCTGGAAGCCAGAGATGTAACTTCCAGGCCTTTCAACATTTGGCTCCCATTACAGCTAGACAGGTGGGCGCTGGGGGACGCTTTCCTGTACTCGCATGCCCCCTCTTTCTCATTTTCACTTACACACACATATATTCTTCCTCTCACTTTTGTCTCTCACTTTACCTCTCTCCTCTTCCCTCTCTCCTTTTACACCGTCTCACTTTGGTGCCTTTTCCTCTGGTACGATCTCGCTCTGTCTTTCTTGCCATTCACGTCTCGTCTCCCTCTGCTCTCCTCCCTCTTTGTCACATACACTCTCTCTGTCTTTCCACACTCTCTTTCTCTGGCTCACACACACAGATCCCCTCCTCTTCGCTTGTGTCTTTCACTTACTTTTCTCCTCTTTTCTCTTCTACAGACTCTCTCCTTCCTCATCACTCTTGCCGCCGTCTCACACACACTCCAACTTACTTCGGTCCGTTGCTTTACCTCTTGCTCTCTCTCCATCTTCGCTTTAGCTTAGCCTCGATTGACCTCTTTTTTTTTTGCAATTTTTGAAAAAATGTAAAAACTGACCCCTCTGAACAACCTCATGTACTCTTCCTCTTTCAAAGTTTTTTTCTTCTTCTTTGTTTACCTCTGTAACCTCTATACCTATCCCTCTTTGGCGTTCCATCAAGGCACACACACACGCAGAAACACACATTGGCCCGATGCCCATACACACATTTGGACCTGGCTGCATGCTTCTCAGTGTCTGGGGCCTTAATGTGTGTGTGCAAGTGTGTGCGTATGTATGTGTGTGTGTTTCTGAGGCCAGTTAAAAAGCAGGATTTGGCAGGGCTGAAACTTCATGCTCCACTCTGCTCAACCCCCTAGACCTGCACGGAGACAAGGTTATCATGTTCCCCCATCACTGCCAGACACACACACAGATGCACACACTCTTTCACTTTGCCCCCCCACCCCTCTTCCTCTTCTACACATACACTTAAGGGCCTTGTGGGTTTGAGGGCTGTGTGTGTGTGTGTGTGTGTGTGTGTGTGTGTGTGTGTGTGTGTGTGTGTGTGCGTGTGTGTGTGTGTGTGTGTGTGTGTGTGTGTGTGTGTGTGTGTGTGTTAGATATAAAGGATGCTACAACCCTGCCTTCTGCTGGCCAGTGTGCAGAACTAGAGGTCAAAGGCTCTCTCTCTCTCACACACACACACACACACACACACACACACACACACTGAAGACATCAGCCTGTGGGGAGCATTTTAGGATAGAGAGATTGAGTTCAATTTAAACGCTGTTATTATTATCTCATCATGGTTTCATATGAAAGCCAAAATGGATTAAAAACAAAGACATCTGTCTATCCATGTTTCCCTGCACAGTCAATAATGCGCAGTAACTATAATTTTATGATTTACTTTACCGATACCAATATTTAGAGTCCAGTTCTGCAGTGTGTTGGCTCCATCGATTAGTCACAGTACAATGATGTAAGTCTTCTTTTTGATGTTTTCACCATCCTCACCATCACCGTTTATATGAGCAAAGTGTTTGGTATTCATAGGTCATTTAAAAGTCTTACCTACTTAACAGACTTGTATGGTCAGGGAAAATGTTGTCAGTAAAATGTCTGGGAGGGTAAAAAACACTTCAACTTTTGTTTATCCATCCGTTAAATTCTAAACCACTTATCTTGTGCAGGAACGCAAAGGGTTGGACCCTGTTCCAGCATGTGTTGGCTAAGGGGCTAAAGGGGTCTCCAGAAATCACAGGGTTAACACACACACACACATTTACACCTACGGGCAATAAAGAGTTTCCACTGGACCTAGCCTGCATGCCTTCAGACTGTGGGAGGAAACTGGAGCTCATGCTGTAGCAAAGCAGTAAATGGGAATAATCACTGAGGTAAATTGTTAATGTTGCAAGTAAAAACAAACATTGACATTTTAAGCCACATAAAATGCTTTTATGTCATTCAGTAATTATCAGTGTAATCAATGACAGAAGAGGTAAAAGGTTTAGGGCCTTTTAACCAGCTCTCAGAGTAGGGCAATCTTATATCTGAAGAGATTTCGTAGATGAAGTCCATAGTATACGGGAGCACTCCATAGTATAAGGGAGGCACCAAACTTCATTGAAAAGACTAACATTTTGACGCCAGATGGTTCTTCACTGGAGTCAGGATGAGGACGAAGACGCATCTGGTATCTGGTGTCACGTTGAGATATGACAGGCAAGGTGCCCAAGGTGAGTTGGTTGTTGACGCTGCATTGTTGCATTGTCTGTTTTCAATATACACTTCATTTTCACAGGAAATGTACAGTTTGCATACAGTCCCTTTCAAAATAAACACCATCATTGCAACCTTAAGGAAAGCAAACCCTTTCAGGTAAAAGTTGGTGGTTGTTGGACCCATCGCCCCCCTCAACTTTAATTATTGTCCCGCGTATCATGCCAATGTGAAAGGACAGTTTTTTGTCGGTTTCCTACGCTGAAAACACTGCCCAAGCACTGGTATTGTATTGAAAACATGGGTACGAATGTTTTCGTCGAAATTCGGGATTCATCAATATATTTTTACCTTAATTTTCCCTACTATGTGCACAAATTTAGAACTGCCTCAGACCATACATACATAAAAATAATAAAAACCCCAGCTGTCTTAGAAAATGCAAACACACACTTTTCAATTAACTGCATAACATATTAAAACCACATTCATTTAAAAAGGCTACTAATGCATTAGTCAAATGTATAAAATAACTATGACACTGACACCTTTTCATCCTCATCAATTATTAATTAAAAATCAAATTCAGTTTTTACTTCATAAAAATTGTGTATATGTTCATTTGTAGCCAACTGGTTAATTTGCAGCCTATTAACAGCCATACAGGGTACAGTATATAAAAGACTCTGATCTATCTCCAAACAGGTCTTATAATGGTATATCTAACCTTGCTGGAAGATGTTGCAGCCCGTGCCTAACATGTTTGCATGTCAGAAGAGAGTGATGAACAGTTTATCAGCTGTTTTCAGCTGCAAAGACATTTGCAGATACTCATTGATGGGGCAGTGCTGCTGTGTCAGGGCCTTAACATGTGCGTAGAAACAACTTAACCACCTCCTCTATGTTACACCTCTAGAGAAAGGTATTTTGATGATGATCCCATGGTGATTTTGCATGCACACTTATTTTATGTGCAAAGTAAGAACATTCCTATGCCCATATTAGTACATGAGGCCCATCATTCCTACTAAACTGTTTCCAGTACATGTCTAATGAAAGTGAATATTCCTGTTTACATGCAGCCATGCATACTCTGATTAACACGTCCTAACATGTCATTTATCATGTCAAAATATAGAAAAGATGAACAGTTTAAGCTGCCCGTCATTTTTTTTCTTTGCCTCAATTTTTTTTTTAAGTTTCACACTGCTGGCCGACTTGTTGGACATAGCCTCCCTCTTTCATTCCTTCAATCACCTTCTTAAAAAGCTTGCCGTTGTGATTTGCACATATACAGCCTTGCAAACTGTTGACAAAAGGCAGTGTGTCACAGACTGTGGTAAAACCCCAGTTGAAACGCATATTCCAATATATTCGCTATGTAGATGCCCAATGAATGCTCCTAAATCCTGACTAATATTGGTAAATACCATGTCATAATCAGAAAATGCTAACATGCTCACTGTTACTGCTTGTAGAGCATCAAGTAAGGCCCTTTGTTGGCTGCTCCCAGAGTACTCATGGCCTGTTCACATTCCCAGGCCATCAAATAGCAATGTGTTGTCATGGCCCTTTGCCTGACACCAAAGATCCTTTATGAGATGCAACAGGCTTTTAACTAACTCCAATCTAAACTCTTCAGTAGCAATACTTTACACGGAGAGACACTGATGAAAAGGGCGAGAAGGTTGACGTAGGACAGGAGGAAGGGGAAGCGAATGGGTTAAACAAAACAACACTCTTACCCAGGAGACTGCAGTTTGTGAAATCTAAAGTCAGTGTTGTTGTAAGGCAATGTAACCTACGTAACAGCATCCCATGTGAAACCAAAAGTCAGTATTGTTTTAATGTAACTTTTGCACAGTTGTACATGTGAGGTGTTAACTTCAAGTTAGTTTATTGCTGTGTAACAAACTTACTTACAAAAAACATGATCCTTTTTCTAACCCTAACCAAGCGGTTTAGTTGCCTAAACCGAACGGACCTATGTGACATAACTAAGTCTACGTGACTCAGCTACGTAACTTAATTACATGCAGGATGTAAGTATGTTAAGTCAAAAGAAGTCTGCAATTACTTTTAGTTTCAGACAGGACATGAACAGCAGTTTCCCAGGTGCAAGTCTGATCTCCATCCCCCCGACTTCCTCTCTACACGGACTTCCTTGCTCTTTTAACCAACACTGGAGTCGAAACAATTAAAAGTTGCCCATTGTGTGACACTGTTGAACCAGGGAATTTGTGTGTCCGCCATGACAAAAGATCCTAATTGACTTTCCAGAGGCACTGATTCTGTGGTGCCAACACATAGCTTCAACACATGCCACCATCACGTAATGCAGTGTTGAGAGGTTGTGGTCATTTAATCTAATTCTTTGAGACCAGGTTCTTTTAAGTACTTTGTGTTTGGTGGTTGTGGACATTAGTGCCAAAAATAGGAATAAAAAAGACAGAAAATGTATACCTAGCTATGCTAAATAACAGTGAGCTTCACCCTTCAATTGAAGTCCTGGTAGCATTGATTTAAAGAAACTTGTAAATCTGACCTGTTTATATGATGTGACTTTTTTGTATCCAGACCTTGGATGGTGAGAGACATTCACACTACAAATGGGATAGATTGTGCACATATTTTCAATTACATCAAATTAATGCTCAGATTAACTCAGCAACTGATTAGTGTTTCTCTTTGTCTGAAAACTGTGGCAAGCTGCCACTTACTGAACTCTCCATTTGCATCATTCCTCGTGTCGAGTTCCACGGCAGAAGGAATGATGCAATCTTCACACCATTGCAAAATCAGAGGAAAATGCTAATTAACCTGCAGCACTCACACATACCATATACAATAAAATATGTACCCTTTGACTGTCAAATTATAAAATAATTTTCCAATTAACAAAGCTTTCTACAACCTGATTAAAACATCAATCTCCTTTATCTTCCCCTCTCTGAGGAGTAAAAGAACAGAATAACTATATATCTATACAAGCTATTGTACGAGGAAGCATCTGTAGCTCTTCATCTGTTGATCTATTATCTATTTCTAATCATATCTTTCCAGAGAGTAAGTGAAAGAGAAATAAAAGGAAGGCGCAAGAGAGGAGAGGAGGTAAATAAGGACGGAGATGAAGTGATAATAACTATGATAGAAGGATGGAGAGGGGAGATAAATATAGCGTATGAGGAGAAGAGAGCACCGACTAGACCTGGCTCAGGAGATGTCATTGTTAATTACCACCCCCTCACCCACCTGCACCACACACACGCACGCACGCACGCACACACACACACACACACACACACACACACACACAGGCTCAGAGTGCACATACATACACTGTTGTGGTTGGAAGATCATGCTCACATGGATAAAACTCACACACGTACAGGAACAATGGAAATGTGACAACATGTTGAATGACTGCTGCGGTCACTGATGACGTTTTTTCTCTCTCCATAATTTATGTTTTCTATATGGGGTAAAATATGTCATATTTGTTACCTTTAATGGCATGACAAATTTATTTTTCTACTGTCTACAGTAGATTCACAGGAGAATAAAAGAAACATTAATAGCACAGCTGCTAATAACAGCAATATTGTGTATATTGTACTATTTAGAACCACTGGCAAACTTTGTTTTTGGTTTGTTGGTTTGTTTGTGTGTTTGTTTGTTTTTCATCAGTTTGGGACGACCATGACTTTTCAGAGACTATGGAGCCAGGACAGTACACTTTGGCACATTTGGATGGAACACTGACGACATCAATAAAACGCCAGGTTGACTGGTGAAAGAACAATGTGCATCAAGATGGCTAGTGCTAGCGTTAGGGAAACCATTGGAGAGATTCAACTATCCAGCCTCAGTTACCCCTTTTACACTAAATTAGCTCTGGTTCTTGAACTGCTTCCGTTCAGGACTCTTGGACCTTTGGTGCTATCTAGCAAACCAGCCCATGTTTTCACCAGTTTTGATCAGAACCACTGTTATCAAGGATGTGTTGTCAAGGAAGGGGTTTTTCTGATGATGTCCTTGATTGTTGCCTTCTCTGTGCTGTCGCTCCGAGTCGTTAAGAAAAAAACTGCTGTTTGTCCAAGCTGGGAACCAAATTTTCAGGTTCTGAACCAATGTATTTTTAGTCAAAATGGCAACTACCAGACATTTTGCATCTCTTTGTAGTTGTTTTGTGCCTCTCAGGAAATTTTCTTTTGAACATTTTGTGTCGCTTTGTAGCCATTCAGTGTCTCTTCGTGGTTGTTTCAAAATCTTATAGTTATTTTGTGTTTCTTTGCTGTTCCTCTGCATTAATTTGAGGTCGTACTCTGTCTTCTTGTGGTCATTCTGAGTCTCTTCCTGGTTGGTATGTGTTGTGAGTGACATTTTGTAGGTAAAGGCCAGGTGGTTCCCCTGACGCTTTACCCAGTTACCTTGTTGAGAAATCCATCCATGCCTTCTACCGCGTTTGCTTTTAAAAAATCTTACTGTGCTCATGCAAACTCTGCACTCTGTACTGACAAACCCGCTCTATGTCGATTTGTGTTTCCCGATTGGCTTTCATATGCACAGAATGCACAGACATTTCTCCTTCCGTAGACAAATGTGAAAACATCTCTCTAGTGACAAACTTTGCATGGATACAAATCAGCATAGTCAGGGTGAGACATTTTAGGGGACATAAACTTGAAATAAAACGTGGGCATTGGAATTCAGACTCAAAACCCTAATTAGCAACTTTATTGTTGCTCACCATGTGCATCCATTAATGGTCAGTCTTGTATGTGTAGCATGCTATAACACTAAATTGATAGTCTCCATTTTCAAACATCAGTCTAGTAGAGAATCTTTGGCCAGACCTTCAAGTACACATTTGTAACACGAGTACTGCATTTCTGCTACTTAACTCTTAAATTGTGGTCATCATTCATCTGTTACTCCAATGGATTTCCTGATCTCACCATTTAACTAAAACAGCAATACTTTTTTTGCAATCTTCATTGCATTTTCAAAGTACCTTCCATGGGATGTTATCGACTGTTAAGCAGTTGGAAGAGCCCTGACCATAGCCATTATTTTATCATGAGGGAAATTAAAAGCATAAGCCACAAAAAAAGAAATTCCCCTGCTTGCTTCTCTGCATCTTCCTTCCCCCACCACATTACCACACTGCACAATTCAGGGCCTGTTAGCCACATTAGCTGGCCCTGCTTGGGTGTTTAAACAGTCCAAAGAAGCCCAGCAGTGTCTCAGGCATTTCTCAAGCTGTGAATGGAATAGCTTTGCAATTTGTCCTGGCAGAAAGCAGCATTTTGATCTTAATGAATGACAAATGGCTACCATTAGAAGTGAGAGGGATTATTGGAAGGGGGTGGTTTATGGCACGTGTGTGTGTGTGTGTGTGTGTGTGTGTGTGTGTGTGTGTGTGTGTGTGTGTGTGTGTGTGTGTGTGTGTGTGTGTGTTTGTTTGGCATCTTAGAAGGGTCTGCTCTGATCTTTCATTTAAAGGCTCACTGCAGGACCTCTTCATGGGACCCTCAAAGAGATGGGCCATGTTCAGAAGTCATTTTAATAAATCTACAACACACACACACACACACACAGCTGCACAGGGACTACTTTTAAAACATACGTGTGTATATGCATCACTTATTGATATCAGCAGAACTGAAAGGCAAACACAAGAACCCCTCAGATGGCAGCTCTCCCATATTTGGTCGTGTGTGTGTAGGTCTGTGTGTGTACTAATGACCAGCATGTGCTAATTACTGTCTCTATAGGTAGAATGCATTCTCTCTTGCTGTTCTCCTCGACCAATCATAGCATAGCATTGACGTCTTCCTTAATTGCATTAAACGAGGTTTGGTGATTGGCTGCAACTGGATAGGCAGACAAAACACATATTCACTGACAGCTGGCCAGCCTGCTAATGGACCTTGTGTGTGTGTGTGTGTGTGTGTGTGTGTGTGTGTGTGTGTGTGTGTGTGTGTGTGTGTGACTGTGTTTTTGTACCACTAACACTAATCATTCTTCTACTACTTCTTCCAGTGACCATGGACCATTGGAAGTAGTAGGCCTTTATCCTGTCTCCGCCAAATGCCAAAAGACACAGCTCAACATTTGGCCACAAACAAAGCCACACACATAATGTAGTACAGTACACTACACTGGTACAAGATTTGGGAACAACCACTCTAATGCCTCAAATACTATGAGGTTGTTTTACCATGCACAACGACACATCCGTGGACAAAACCAAATCTGACATGTAGACTAACATCTAATCTTTCAATAAAGTCAAGTCAAGCCCCTTGGAAAAGTGCAGGGCTTTGAAGCCAGTTTTACAAAAAGACTTTTCCCCTTTGACTTACATTGTGAAAGAGTTGTCAGTAAATCAGTGGCCAAATTTGTTTGAGCATCACAACCCTGTGAAATGAATCATTTATAGGGCTGTAGTCTCCTGGTCGACTAGTTGATTGTTTGGTCGATATGCTCTCGTCCGACCAAATTCTCTTTGGTCAAATAATTACCGTGTTACTTTCATAAGGAGAAAAGTGCTACATCCAAAGCTTTCCAGGATTAATCCATTATTTCCTGCAGTGGGGGGGCCAGGCTAAGTTCATTGTTGACAGAAAGTTGAACTCGCCCACCCTACACTCAGCGTCGCGGTGACGCAGACCTCCTGTCTGTTTCTGTAAGCTGAAACCATTTCCCTCAGTGGAGAGAAGCTTGTATTTACTTGTATTTCACAGATAAGAAACAATAAATTGTGAAGACAGTAAAGCCTCCACTAAAACAGCATTCTAAATCGTGTGGATGATTTATCCTTTAGGGATTTATTCTGGCTTCATAGGACACAAGGGAAAAGATCGCTAGTTGCTAGGCTAATTTATACAATATAAAATGCCATAGGCTGGCGCTAATAACGTTAGCATTTGTTTGGAAAACGTCTTTCGTATAAGACAGTTGTTTTATCGGTGAATGTTGTGAGTTGTAATGGAGCTAAATTGTTTGACGTTACCTTTGTTACATGTTCCTGTTGTTCCTGGCTTCATATGAGAAGAGGAAAAGATCGCTAGACGCTAGGCTAATTTATACAACGTAAATGCCATAGGCTTGTGCTAATGACATTAGCATGTTGTATTGGTGGGGGAAATGTGTCCAGATAATGGCAAGTGTTTGTCTGTCAGTTCTGCGATTTATAGTGAAGCCAATTTGCGTACTTGTATTTGGAATTGTCCCTATTAAGCCATATTTAATGTGTGTTTTGAATCAATTAAATTTTACAACACTTAATACAGTCCTCCACCGCCGACTAGTGTTCTGGAGGTGTAACTGCAGAGTGACACAGGCACACCACTGACAAGTAAAAATAACATGCATTTTTTCTAATCAATTAGTTGAAGATTATGTACGACTTTAGTCGACCAAGATTTTCTTTGGTTGACTACAGCCCTAATCATTTCATTATCTGGATTTGATTAATTTGGTCCAGCATTTCGAAAGTCTAGAAGAGCCACACAATTAAAGGTGCTGAATGTAAGAATGTGGCCAAAACGGTTACTGCACTCAAATTCAAAATACTGCCGCGAGTCGTGTCTGCCCCCCCTCCCTTACAGATTTGAGGTTGCTGGACAGCGGCACGCTGGAGATGGATTTGTTTGCCCACGGGTGTCTGCCGTGGCAGGGCCGCGTCGCCACGCCCTTGATCGTTCGAGCAAGTCTGGCTTCTCTGCTGCTAACGCTGCTGCCGGGATACAGCTGAGGAGGAGCCGGCTGCTAATGCTATGTAACGAGACACTGCTAATGCTGCTTGCCGTGCTGCTGATGCTCAGTCGTAACTGTAACTGATGCTGAGACTCTACTGACTGTGTGACTGGTAGGTGGCGGTGGGTGGCGCAACAGGCCAAAACACAAATTCAAAACATAAACATGATTTGCAGACTGTAAAAATGTTTTTTAAATGCAAATATTCTGGCTGTACTATTGTTGTCGGTGAGATCAGTATGTTATATGAACATTATTCCTTAGTCTCTGTGACATATTAGGATGAATTTACGACTATTTGCTTTAGATTTCTTACATATAGCTCCTTTAAAGAGTTTTCATTCCCATTCCAGTAAGTGGAGGGCTAAACTGGAAGTTAGCCACCCAGGCCCCTACAAGTCTCTGGTGACATTGTTCTATGGGCCCCAAATGCAGATTTATCCAGGTAATTTCGTACTGTTTCCTTGCCTACAAAATCTCATGAACTCATGTAGACTAATACTTTGTGTTAGGGGCAGATCATCAGGGGTTAATAATATTACATTCAATTAAATGTATTGTTTTTACTGAAGGAGTGTATGTTTCAGTACATGGGATTTATTCAACCCAATTAAACTTTATTTCATACATTTATTTTTTTGCTTGTTTTTTTTTTTTTTTTTTTACTGTGAATTAGGTATCGAGAATTGTGGAATTTCACTTTTAATGGTATCGGCTACTAAAGATCTGGTATTGTGACATGCCTACTCAGCACATTCACAGCTGTCAAATTCAGCATGATTGCATGAACCGAGATCCATATAAACACAGATTACAACCAGACTATGGTTGGTATATATAGGACATTTCTGAAAATAGTAATCATAGTAATCAAGTAGCATGTAGAAAACATGTTCATTTATTTATTTTAGGTAACTTTTTCCCCCACATGTTATTTTAATTAATCCAGGCCCATTCTCATAATAAAGGTAAAAGTGTAATAATTGAAAAAATAAAAATAACACAAATAAAAAAAAATTCTCTGTTCTTTCTGAGTAGTCCACACATTTTTATATGTGATGCATTTATATGTTGCTGGAACCCGCAGCTTCTGAGACTTGGCAGTCAGCTGATGAGCTGCTGCATTTTAAATGGTGAAAGCCTTTATTAATAAACACAATCCTGCGACACAGGACATGAATGCACCATACAGTCTGTCTCTACATACAAATACTGATGCTTGGCTTCTACATTTAGATGCAAGTGTGACCTACCAGGTAAAAAAAAAAATATAAAGACAAGATGTATAAATATGTTCTCTAAATATATTCAGTTTCCACATTCAGAAGTTTCAGAGGCAGTTTTTGCATGAATGCAGTAACTGTCTGTCTATGTAGTGGCTTAGTAGCCAATGGTGGCTTACTGTAACCACAGCCAAATTGATTTTTGTGTTTAATTTCACCATTCAACCTGCTTCCCATATTTGGCATAAATGCTCCATTGTGACTTTAGACGAGCAAAACATCTTTTTTACACTTTATCCTGTTTGTGTGAAAAATGTCCTTAAATGGCATTCTGACTAAAAACAGAGATAAAAATAAAATAAACAAGCAGAAGAGTCAAATTTGAAAATGCACAGCGTAGCGCTCACATTGTCTATCATCCAACCCCAGGACATTTTCTGCCATATCAAAAGGCTTGCTGCAAGCGCAGATTTAGACATATGTCTCATCACTTTCTTCTTCTTTTTTTTTTCAGGATGAAATAAGCGTTGATGAAAGGCGGCCATTTTGTTATTTACATTGGAATGTTTTCTCCTTTTCAGGCTCCGAAACTCGGCCATGGCTTGAAGCAGCGTTCGTATTTATTGTCTTTTTTTCTTCCATCCTCCCACCCTTTGTCTTTCCTCCCTCTCCTTGTCATCTTCTCACAAAGGGACTGAGTGTTATTTCTGTTTGATGTGTGGAGAATGAATAAAGCAATTTGTAACATCTACATGAGAGTCTACTAATGTGCACATGCCAATGGAGAATAAAATATGGGCATCTATATAAATTACACTCCTAACAAATACAAGCCATGCATACGTAAATATATATTGTGTGTATGAGCCACACATGCATGCATAAACAACATACACACAAACACACACGCACACACACACACGCACAAATGTAAAAGTGCTGACTGAGTTTCCAGTCCTCCTGCCTCCCCAGTGTGCACACACTACCTCTCTGGATGGGAGCTTACAGCACATATTTTCAACCTGTGAGGTAGTAAAGATCTAGAGTTACATGTTATTATTAACATGTGTATTTAACAAAAAAAAAAAAAAAAAAAAAAAAAGGAATTTAAATATATCATGAGAAATATATCACAATGCGGAGCTCCCTATGTCTTCGTGAAAATGTGTCCATATTCAAATTCATGTGACTGTTACATGATAGGATGTCACTCAAATGCAGTGCAGTCATAACACTGTGTCACAGCACTAATCCAACCTAGTCTCACTCCTAACTTGTCAAATACCGGTATTTGGTCAGCGGCTCCCGGTGTCAGACACAGGCACACAACACATTCTCACTCTTTACCTCGTTGTGATGTTTGATTATGGACTTTCCATGTCGACATACGATGTGCAAGGTACCCTGGGTGCATTGGTGTCGATGTTCTGGGATGCCATGTCAACTCTGCCTGTTACATGCATTGTGTGTTTTCAAAATACACTTCCGTTTTCACAGGAAATGTACAGTTTGCATACAGTCTCTGAGAAATGTACATACGACATTGATACAACACCGCAAATTTGATGTTTTTTTTTTTTCTTTTACAACAAACACAAGGTTACGTTTAGCCAACACACGCATGTGGTTAGGTTTAAGGAAAAAAAGAACAGGTTTTGGCTTTACAATCACAAGGGAAGTGAACCTGCTGGGTGAAAGTTGGTGGCTGTTGGACCCATCTACCACCCCTCCTGCCCACCCTTACTAGACTTTCGCTCCCTTAACTTTCATTGTTGTCCTGCACTGATTCCCCCCGACGACGCCGGGCACCATTACACTATAACAGCAACTAGCCATATACTGTATCATGCCGACATGAAAGGTGTCTGATGCCGGAAGTCACTGTCCAAGTGTCTGTATTTGACAACTTTGGAGTGAGACAGGTTTGAGATGCATAGAGGCACCCTGAGCGGTGGTACTGTATCAGTGGCCTCAAGCAGCAGCACTTTTTGAGTGTCTACGCATCTGCTGTAGTTTCTCGAGCCAGAAAGTCTACATAGGCAGGTGGGAGGGGAGTTAGATGGGTTAAAGAAACTCTGGACTGTCATGCAGGATACCGCTGTTAATGTACTGTTTGAGACCAAAAGTCAGACGAGTTATTTTAATAACAATGTAATGAGCGTGTATGTGTAGCATGCTATGCTTGTGACATATTTCACATGACGTATATGTTAGTAACAACTGTATTTTTTTTTCTAAACTTACACGCATTTGTTGCCTTAATTCTAAAGGGCTTTTGGTTTTGTGTGTATGTGTCAACTCTACGCGGTGGTCTGGACCAAAACTTACTGCGAGGCTCTAGTTTATATGGTTGAGAAGAACATTTTTCGGTTAGCTGTTGTCAGCCAGTGACTGGAACTAGCTGCTGAGGGAGGTTGCATTGAAACACCATTATAGTGGATTCAAGGTTTCTCCAGTAAAAATGAGCATTGGCTGAGGTAAATTATAACGTTCTCATAGTGTGTTAAAATGTAATTTTGTAAAATGTCATTTTTGGCAAGAAACCCAAATAATACAGTTGTTTCAGGAAGGAAATTATTGATGTTCTCACAGCAATATATTACTAAGTCTTAGGGCTGCTATGAAACTGCGCCTACTTGAGCAACAGAAAAGTTATACAAAAACTAAACTCAAATTGCAAAAAAAAAAAAGTTAAAAAACAAAGAGACTGAGTGAAAACAAAACTTTTTTTTGCACAGATATCTAGAAATTTTTTATTTCTTTTTGCACTAATCCGATAGACCTACTTGTGGCTTTCTAGCAGTTACATTGGTGTGCGGGTAGCTCTATTACTGTCCTTTCAGCAATATATGAAATACATATTTGAGGATTTTAATATGTTAAATATAGTAAAAGACTTTTGAAGCTGTTACGTTTTTGGGTTTTGTTTTTTTACATGAAAGAAGGATACCTTATAGGTTGTTTCATAAATGTGTGTGATTTAATTTGTGCTCACTCAAAGATAGTGTTAAAGGCTGAATGATTTCAGTTATTTTTTTTATCATAAACATTTCTTTGCTTCCCTTGCACAAAAGGAGGAATAAATATCAACAAAAACAAACAAACAAACAAACAAAAACATTGGTATCGGCCAAATTGTTATTTTAAACATTTCAGTATTTGCCCAGAGTTTCACTGTTTGTGCATCCATAGTGAATGTTGTAAAGCACTTTGCTAAGATTGGTAAAACACTATAAATGCAGTCCATTTACCATTTATTTACCATGATCCATAACATGTATTCTGGGCCATGCTATTTTTGCACTCTGTGAAAGTTCTTCTGATGAGAGTTCCTATGGTCTGAAGTTTGTTTATTTAAAATGCAGAGATACTGAGGGTCACAAACCAAAAAGCAATTATTGTGCCTCTCTTCTTATGTGCACTCACAGAGGAAGCTGACTGGATTGATAAATCCTTGAACTGAGCACCACAACAAAGCTCCACCCATAATGCGTCTTTTATCTCAAAACCCCAAAATGGTGCGACAAACCCTTAGAATGCAATCACACTTTGGAGCCATCTGCTGTTCAGACGACACAATGACATATCCGCATGTGCATTCTTAGACAGGCTGTAGAAATTTAGCTGCTTTTCTGTTTTTAAACCTGACATATTAACATGCACATTTGGGTTCCCTGTCGCAATGATAGAAGATATGTAAGTAAAAGACCTAGCATTAGCATTGGCTATTTGCCAGAAATATTAAATGTTAGCGATTGCTCTGATTTCTTTCTGTGGAAGGTCCAAAGGGAGTCTAGTGGTTGAGTGTGGTCTCATTTTTCGCTTTCTGAAAGCAGAATACAGTACCGTCTTTATTTCATAGGTTACCATTGAATAGAATGTATTCCTGGCTAGCCATCACTGCCCCAACTCCCCTCTGCCAATCCCCACTTCACACAGACAGTGGATGGAGGCAGTGGTGTCTGTGGTGTTGGTGGGGTGGTTGGGGGAAATCAGAGGCTATGGCTGGGAGATCCGAGGGGAAATTAGCCAGCACTTAGCTGCACACATGCACACCAGGCCCAGCTGGGAGACAGAGCCTCAGATCCAAGCATGGAGGACATGAAAGAGACACCAGCACTGCTGCCGAAGGGAGGAGATTCTCCCTCTCTCCCTCTCTAGCTTTCTGTCTTTCTCTCTCTCCCTCTTAATCTTCCTTGCATTTGCTCTCTGTCCTCATCTTTCATTCCCTCTTCCTCCCCCTCGCCTTCCCTCTATCTTTCTCCTACTCCTCTCTAAGGAGGTTTTCAAGAATGCATGTGTGTGTCCGCAAAAGTGCTCGTCCTATTTTTGTGGGTTTGTCGAAAGCGTGTGTGTGTGCTGTTGTTTTTTCATTGAACAAAATGTCCAACAAACATCAAACGCAGGGTGGAATGGGAGATGTTTGGAGGGGGGCAAAGAAGAAAAATACACTACATGGTGAACAGGCTCTTCAAAGGGCGCACATCGCAGCCCTTTGACTAACATCCTGGGGACATAGCTTCGCTCTCACACACACACACACACACGCTCATAGGTCCCCTATGAGTCAGGGGTCATAGCATTTACAAGGCACTTGGTGTACAGTGGCATCAAAACACACCCAGCCAAGAAAAAAGAAGTGCAGGGAGGGCTGAGAGAGGCGTGATCAGAAATAGAAGAGGATTTCTCATAACAAAAACACATATCAATACTAAAGCATATGAATTAAAGCTACTTATAGCCAGTATGTTGTAATAAAATGCAGTTGCACAAAGTCAACACCATTTTCCAGCTATTGAGTGGCTGTTAAACATTCACTAGCCATTTCGCTCATTTAGTTCATTTTGCACCCTTCTGATATCAACCAATCAATCAACTGATTAATAAATCAATCATTTATTCCTCACACTGGAATTATACAAGTTACAACTCCAGTGGCGTGTGATCCCATCATCTTCTTTAACTTGTACACTGTAATTTAGCACTTTTGTTCATCTTCTTACGTTGTTGGCCACTGCTTCATAATTGTCCATGTGGAATGGTTTAACAGTCCACACGTGCTGACCTCAAGAAGACGTAGGGTCTTCCTCACATTCCCACCAGCACACCAGTCCTTGTTCACCGTACAACACACTTCTCCTCTCTATTTCTCAAGAGAGTCCTCTGCTCTTCCAAATCAGCACATAGAAAAAAGAGTCACCAAGCTGAATGGCGCTGTCCAGGACTCAGCCAAGTTTCACTGAGTCAAAGGATCAGCTCCTGATATCCTTCTGGAAACTGATGCGGCATGGAGGTTGTCCTGTTAATTTCCAACGCCTGTACAATGACTGCCAGGATGTAAGTTCAGCTGGTGCCATCTTCTCCATCTTTTCCTCAATCTTACTATATAATGACGAAAACTGTGTGTGTGTGTGTGTGTGTGTGTGTGTCTGTGTCTCTGTTCCACGTTTTTCTCCTCACTGACTTGGTCAATCCATGTGAAATTTGGCACAGTGGTAGAGGGTCATGGGAGGATGTGAATGAAGCAATATTACATCAATTGGCCAAAATGGGGCGCTATAGCAACCGATTGAAATTGAAAACTCTGAATGGGCATATCTCATGCTCCGTATGTCGTAGAGACATGAAACTTTGCACAGAGATGCTTCTCCTCATGGGGGGAAAATTTACCCCAAGAACCCATAACTTCCGGTTTATAGATTTTCCATCATTTTGAATTTTTTGAAAAACACTTAAAGCTATAGTGCGTAACTTCTACAGGTCCGTAAATGTCCATTTCACCCAAGCCACAACTAGAGGAGATGACACAATGCGGATAAAGCCGACTGGCTCCTCTAACATCTCGCAGTATTTTTCAATATAAATCATTTTTAGTTTGCGTTTCCTTTTTCCTTTGCGACATTCCTGCGCTGCCGCACAGGAAATGCTTCCTCACAACAAGAAGGGAGGGGGAGGAAGAGTGGAGTGTGTCATGGCAAGAGGTAGAGCGCAGGTAGGAAGAGAAAGCAACATGGCGGAGAAGCGGCCGAGACACGGTTCAGAAGTGGATCCTACCACAAAGAAAAAGCCTGGACGTTCAGCTGAAGGTCTGTTAGCAAAGAAGGAAAGTGACCGACGGAGGCAAACAAGGATTTGTATTGGCGTCGCTTTTCCTCAGTGGAGAGCCCTGATGGAAGAAATTGAGGGCAAACACGAATGTTGTTAGCAGCCTGGTGTTCGCCACGTTGTGTAGCATTGTGTACACGGTGTGTGGCGAGTTTTACTCTGTGTACACGGTGTGTGGTGACTGGCGAGTGTTACTCTGTGTACGGTGTGTGGCAAGTGGTACTTTGTGTACATGGAAGTGCCGCCAGCTTATTAGTTGTAATAATGCATTATCCGCTAGGAGGCGACAGAAGTTACGCACTATAGCTTTAAAATTGATCTCTTCCTAGGAAGTTTGAACGATCTGCATGAAACTCTGTGAACATAATCTAGGGACCAATATCTAAAGTTCCCTCTTGGCAAAAGTTGGAAAACTTACTAAAACTGAGCTTCTATAAGGCAATGAATATTGCGGAGGGCGTGGCTCATCACATAAAGGTGTATAACATCTCAAGGGTTTCACCGATCACCACGTAACTTTGTAGGCATATGACCACACATAATCTGAGGGGACCCCTCCATTATTGACCCCATCAAACAAAATGGGGGCGCTAGAGAGCTAATTTCTTATCTAGGCCTAAACACCATATCGATTTTTACTAAACTTGGTAGATATGTAGAACAGGATGCCTCAAGGTGACTGGAGGAATTTAACTCTAATTGGCAACTGGGTGGCGCTATAACAACAGAAAAATGCTTAAAAATGGCTAAAATGTGACCGATCGCTGTGGCTCCCCTGTGCCTGAACGTTTGGGTTTTTTTTCTAATTTTTGGTATGACTAAGTAAGGGTATGGTATGCTGTACATAATCACGAAAACTGTCAGTGTGTCATTCTGTCTGTCCCACATTTTTCTATTCACTGACATGGTCAATCAATGTGAAACTGCACATAGGCATTAAGGACTGGCATAGGTAGAAGGTGACAAAGCTACCAATGGGTATGGACTAGTGTTTACTGATGTTTATATTTGAAAACATCAACCTGGCTAGCTAGTAGCTAGCTAGAAGTCAGCAGTAGGAGAGTTTACAGAATTGTGAGTTGATTTCCTCATCCTGATGATGACATGCAGCCGCACGCCACCATTGACCAACACCAATCACCAATAAAAAGCACCACCAAGGCTTGCAACATGAACATGAGAGCTTTAATTTAGCACAAATTCAGTTGACGTACTTACGTTGGGGGTTCCATTGGTCATTAGTCCAAACACTGTGTGCTCCCTCACTCTTGACAGAATTTCTCTCTGGACTGCACGTTCCAAAATGTTTAATGCCTTATTTGGAATGGTGTCTGACATCCAGTTGTCTCTTTGCCAAACCCACTCACCTCCCATGAGTGAATGATAACATTGCTTATGCTCAGTGTCCACTCTTTGTCTTGTTTGGCTTTGTCCCTGCAGTGGAAGTCCCTCACATCCAAGACGATTTATGAATCTAAAAGGCAGCTCAAAAAACAACTGTCCTTTCAATTTTCTGTTTCTCTTTTTCTTTACAGCCTGTCCATGCCATTGATTAGCTCCTGCTACTGCAAACCTTTCCTCAAGGTTTGTTAACCTATGAACTAACCCCAGCCCTTGCACTTTAATCTGATGTGATAACGTTGTCACATCAGATCAGACAAATTAATTAAATTTGCACATTTTAAACATCTTTTTCATATATTTTATAACAGGTGCCTTATCATGTGCTGTTCAAAATGTTCAACAAATGTTCAGATAGCCCATTAGTTATGGTAAAATGGCCAACTATAGAGCGCTGTCGGGACGACGTCTTTTGTAGGCCAACGAAGTAGTTAGCATCACCTTGGTTCCCTGGCCAAAATAGATTGGATTTGGATAAGTGCAGAGAAGAAGCTCTGTGACAAATAAATTTTTATGATCCTTATACGTTTTGCTCAGCAACATAATCTTCACAAATGAACACCACTTTTATGATTTTGAAGCCTAAATGCAATTGCAAGAACAAAAATGCTAACAAACTATAAACGAACTACTGCATGGTCAAGTGTTGCCACCACATCAAGGTAAAGCCATGCTCATTGTGATGACGTTCTGTAATCTCATTTAGCCACTTGTTAGCAACTGCCTTTTATAGACAGCTTCAAAATGTATTATTATTTACTGACAATGAATGAGTAAAGAAATGCTGTAAATTTGGCATTCATTTCTGTGAAGTCTGAAAGACTAAACTTGGTTGCTTCATCTAGTTACAACTAATTGACACCCAGAGTTTTTGATGAAGAATCAGACTCCACTACTCTGAGAATGGTAGACATTGAAAGCCAAATAAGAAGGTAAAAGGACATATGGGCTTATCAAAGAATTTTTACCCATTCACTGTAACCCAGTTTATATGTGTCAGCTTGTTACCTGCCTCACTAGTTTACCTATACCAACATTGTAGGAGCCTATGCCTCAAGGTTTACATTTTCTGTCTGTGTCATTATGTGTGTGCGTGTAAGTGTGTGTGTTTGTGTGTGTGTGTCTATCTCTCCCTGTCTTACTCTCCTCACCCCTCCTTTCCTCTCATTCTCTCTCTCCTCATCCTTCCTCCTCCCCTCCCCTTCCTCTCTCTGCGTGCCCACGGCCCAGCAGTAATTCTGTGTTTATCAACTCTTTATTATGGCCCCTCGCATCATCATTTACAATGGTAGCATCTGCTCATTGCCTAGCCCGAGCATGGGGCAAATTGCTTTTATAGGGAAACAGCCAGTGAGGACACACACACACACGCACAAACACACACAGCAGCGACTGTGCACAAATCAAGACGCCGAGCCCCGGCCTATTTACAGCAGTTGTTAACTTTCCTGGCAGAATCACACACAAACACACAAACACTTCACTTCTTCTAACAGGATCAAATGATTAGCTGGCCACCATCAGCGAATCAAAATGAGTCCCAAATCCAATGAGGGAGCTGTTTTGATTTTCCTTTTATTTTCCTTTAACATCTACCTGACGCCGCAGTGTGAAAAACAAATATCACATCTGGCTTCACCGCTCTAATTTCTGCGTTTGGCTCGGTCTAATTTAGCCGCTACAGCAATGTGGGAAACAGTGGGGAAGCAGAAAATGGCAAGACATCCTGTCTTTGTTGTTCGCATTTAACACATTAGCGTTCCCTAAATGACGGGGATGAGGAGATGGCGAGGTGAACGTGTGGAGGAACCTGGTAGTGGGGAAAAGAAAAATGAACGCAGTGCTTGTTAAGAGCGATCCTTCCAATTATGAAAAGCTCCTCATCTCCGTCCTGTAGGGATGTGGAATGGGAGGGTGGCAGTTTGGTTTTGTACAGATGTTTTTTGTATAATTGGTGCTACAACACAAAATCAAACTGGATTGAAAGGAATAAGATGCAAACATATTAGTTAATGAAAAGCTATTCCAGTAAATACTGCTATTAAAAGGAATCCTGTTATGAGCTCGAGCAGTAAGATGCACTCTGATTATTTTATTTTTTAAGTAATTATGACTGCTTGGAATGGTTCCCATAAGCAAATGAGACAATGGTCAACACTACTGGCAGTCTTTATCAAACACCAGTAGTATTGTCAGCTCTGGTGTTACTTAAAGTTAAGGCCATATTGTTTCCTCCCTGTCTTTGTCCCTGTGTTGAATGATACAGTCAGTCCTTCATTTCTCCATTATCTGTCATTTTTAGCTGCATTTGCAGTGTAAAAAAAAAAAAAACAGCTTCCCCTTCAACTTTTTTTTCTCTATAAGGCTTTAGACTCACCTTCCCATTAGATTTGGTGGCACACAATGAAAAGCACTGTGCAGGTTGTCAATGTTCTTGTCACATAGGGATGATTTCTCGATGTTAAGATCTTCTTCTTTGAGTCTTTAGAAATCTCAAATGTCATTTTGCCAGTCTCACAGCTGATGGGGTCGGCTCAGCCAGGTCTTGGGGACTGTAATGGGGGGCATCGTCACATTCCAGTAGATGGGACATGGTCTGTACTGCTCCACAGCTGCATTTCTCTTCTGTGTCTTCTTTCATCAGTGCTTTGCACCTCCCCTGCTCTACATGTAGTCTGTTGAGGGTCTTCCAGGTTGGCCATGGGAGGTTATACCTGCTGGCGAGGCATTCAGTCGGTGTGATTCCTCTCTCCGTCCATTCTTGGGCTCGGGTGTTGAGTCTGAACCATTCATCTTCCCAGATGTTGGTCCTTGCGGATTCCTTGGATGTCTGGAGAGTGACTGTTTGCAGGAAGCTGGATCTGGATTTCAGTCTGGGTGGGGGTGCTGTGTGTCCGTGCAGGGGGTGCCTTGTGTCTTCCCCCTGTGCTCTCTGCTCATCTTGAGCAATGATGGATTGCCTGATGTGAGGGGGTGCAATGCCAGCTAGGGCATAGAGGCATGGGACAGGGGTTGACTTTATGCATCCTGTGGTGTCATTAAGGGCTGTGTCGTCCAGTTTGGTGTGGTGGGATTGACTCCAGCTTGAGCAGGCATATTCTGCTGTGGAAAAGCAGAGGGCTAAGGCGGTTGTGCAAACAGTAGATGGGTCAGCGCCCCACTTTGAGTTCACCAGTTTGCGCAGAATGTTGTGGCGGGTGTTGACCTTGGCTTTGGTGTTCTGGAGGTGGAGCTTGAAGGAGAGTGCCCTGTTGAGTATGACTCCGAGGTACACAGGGTGGGAGTGATTGGAAAGTTTGTGACCATCCCAAGAGACACACAGTTCTTTTCCTGCATCTCGGTTTTTGAGATGGAAGCTGCATAGTTGGGTTTTGGATGGGTTGGGTTTCAGGTGGTTATTGTTGTAGTAGGCCAACATATCTCAAAGGGCACTTTCCAGGACTACCTCGATCTCCTGGAAGTTCTCTTGTTGGGTGGTAATGCAGAGGTCATCAGCATAGATGAAACGGCGGCATTGTGGGGGGAGTGGCTGGTCATTGGTGTAGATATTGAAGAGGAGAGGGGCCAGTACGCTGCCTTGTGGTAGGCTGTTCTTTTGGGCTTTCCATTTGCTCTTCTTATCATTTAATTGAACATAGAGATGCCTGTTATTGAGGAGGCTTTTGATGACCAGTCATGTCCAGAAGTTTTTTGATCATTGTGCGGTGCTGGACAGTGTCATAGGCAGCTGCAAGTACTATAAAAGCTGCTCCGCTATGAGTTTGCGCTCAAAACCGTCCTCAATGTGTTTGGTGAGATTGAGTAGCTGCCCAGCACAGGATCGGCCAGGACGGAAACCAGCTTGATCTTTGGTCAGCTTAGAGTCTATGAGTGGCATGAGTCGTTGGAGTAAAAGCCTCTCGTAGAGCTTGTTCAGCATTTCTAGGAGCCAGGTCTTTGCTTTTGGTCCCAGATGCAGTACTGACATTTCCGTCAGTATGTCGTCGATCCCTGGTGCTTTCCCGGGTTTCGGCATGCTCAGTGCAGCTTGGAGTTCTTGTAAGTCGAAGGGCTTGGTAAGGGCACTGACTGGTTGTGGGTCGTCTGGTACTGCTGTCCGGCGGTATTGTCCTGTGGGTCTGCGGCAGTTTTGGCTGCAACCATTGGCCACCAGCTGTGTTGCAAAGTTTGCTGTGATTGTGGTGAGTCTGGGTGGTGAGGTACGGTCTTTGCCAAGGCGGCGGGAGGCGGGAGGCGATTGACAGTGCAGGATTGTCTGTTGCGCTTTGGCATCGTCATTCAGTAGAATGCTGTTAAGATACAACATGTAGAACCTTTTATTTTGCATTTACTTTTCATTTACTGCCAACTCATTTTTTTTTCAGTATTGGGAAGGTTTTTTTTGGGGGGGGGGGTCCTTATCCGCTGCGAGGGTCCTAAGGACACAGGGATGTTGTATGCTGTAAAGCCTTGTGAGGCAAACTGTGATTTGTGATACTGGGCTTTATAAATTAAAATTGAATTGAATTGATTAAACTGCCTGTAACAGTTTAAGCAGGTAATACTTACTCCACTTTGACACATCGATGCATCAGTATTAACCACCATATTATGTATTACACAATAATATGCCATGTACCAGGACAGTCTCATGGAAATCCAAGATATTGACACAAAGTCTTTACAACATTTTACGTTTTGGGCAAGAATGGTGTTAAAATGCTGTGCTGACAACACAATCAATGCCAATGTAAAGTCAACAAGGCAAATTAAGTTTTCGGAGCAATAAGGTTCACATAAGGGTGGGGGTCGCATCGGATGGGTCAAACAAACATGAACTTAACCAAGTATTTGTTGGTTCTCTAAACATAAACAGAGACGGTTCAAACCAGGCATGGGGGATGCGAACCCCGGGTTGGGGGAGCCCTACTGTGCCAAGTTTGCATGTTCTTTCCGTGTCAGCGTGGGTTTTCTCCAGGTACTACACAAAGGCTAGGTTAATTGGTAAATTGGCCATGGTTGTGAATGTGAGCGTGAATGGTTGTCTGTCTCTATGTGTTAGCACTGTAATAGTCTGGCAACCTGTCAAGGGTGTACCCCGCCTCTTGCGAAATGTCAGTTGGGATAGGCCCCAGACCCACTGTGACCCCTTGCAGGATAAGCAGTCACAGAAAATGAATGAATGAATAAACCTAACCTAGTGTTCTTCTTTTCCTAAACCTAACCAACTGCAGCTGTTTCGCAACAAAACTAGGGGTGTCAAATTATCGCGTTAATTGTGAATAATTAATTACAGCCATATTTAATGAGCTATGTTTTTTGATCGCGTTAATCTCATTTTTAATCTCTAACTTTACTGTTTCTGTATGCCACAGAGTTGCCTTTTATAAAATCTGTCTGTAGGCGTACGATTGGGCTTCTTTGTGCTTGAGTTGTGGGAGAGCTGCAGCGCTACAGAGCAGAGCCCAGCATCAGCATTGTATGAAAAGCTGTCGGCCCTAGCATGCAAATATCTGACCTCCCCGGCTACCTCCGTGTAATTTTCGGGACAATCGTGGCAGGATTCAGGATTCAGGACAGCTACTTGGATTAATCCGTCTCAGAAATTATGAGATGAGATTAAAAAAAAGATTAATTAGATCAACTGTGCCAAAAAATTCGGGACAGTCCCGAAATCCAAGCAGTTGTCCTGAATCCTGCCCTGATTGTCCCGAAAATTACACTAGAGCAGAGTCTGGAGTAGTTATTGCCCTATACAACATTAAAAACTGATCATGGTGGTTGAGTTGTCCTGCAGCTCCCACCAGCTGCACATTGGCTGCAGCAGTTCCCACATGAATTATGGGTGCTGTAGCTTGAAGAAGAGAAGAGAGCGCAAATTGCAGGCGCAAGGACAGGGATAGCGCAGGCAGCCACGAGAAGGAGTGATTTGCATGTTGCAGTGCAGCCTCTTGTTCTAACTGTTCAAAACTGTTCTATAAACTGATGCAGCTGTAACGAATGTACCAGGTGTCTTTAGTTTAAAGGACAAGTGCACTTACATTGATTGATTTAATGAAGCTGACATGTCATGACAGTCAAGCACAGCCCTGGTGGTTGAGACTGAAGGTTGCAGCACTCTTTATTGGGACTAATCTAAAAAAAAAAAAATAGAATGTAATGGCTAGGTGTACTTGCATCTGTGTTCAAGTGTGTTATTGTTGAAAACAATAATTATGACTTTGTAAAATCACTTTTTGTATTATATATCAATCTTTTGATCATCTGCCACAATAATGTAATGCATTTAAATGAAAATACCTCAAGTTGAGAGCTTTTCTCAGCAATTTTGAGATGAGATTAAAAAAGAGATTAATTAGATAAATTAATTACAGATCATAATTAATTACTGTAATCTCTCCATTTTTTTAATCTCTTGACAGCACTAAACAAAACTGCCACTGGTCATAATGACTTCACATTAGCATTATTTCTTCATTGCCAGCACATAATATTAACACATTTCCTGCCAACCACCACAAAATGCATTAAGAGGTTGTGTCCATGTCACATCTTTATGTGAGAATGTGTTGCATCTATAGAGGCCTTTTTTCAACGGGATACTGTTTTTGCTCAAAATACTTTGTTACTGTTGTAATGGAGTATTTTTACATTGTGGTATTGGTACTTTCACTTAAGTAAAGGATCTGAATACTTCCTTCAACACTGTCCTTATGTAATAGTGTTTGTCTTTGAGGAATTATCTCACAGTGTTGGTTCAATGGAATGACCTCTTGTTTGAGCCACTTACCTAGGCAGGGTCCATAAACCCACTTTTATTGTAAATGGCAATTGGACTGTAGTCATACCACACACACTCATGGAGCTGTAAGGCAAGTCCTTTTAAACCATCTTCAACACGTGAAGAGGTGGAGCAGGGGTCCAACCAACAACACGGCAGAAAATATTGTCCATAATTATTTAGGTGTTTTCATACAAACACATAATGGAATTTGTGTTTTGCTTAAGAACACACAGACACTATTTAAGAAATTAATTTGAAGAATGACTTTCTTCACAGAGAACTTAAAATCATAGTCACGTAAAATCTATATGCCACCCGCATGTAAACAGACAAGCCATGTAATTAGAAGCTACAAGTGATTTAATCATTGAAATGTAATCCACTTCTTATCTACAAGTGGTCTACTAATATAATATGAAACTAATGTAATGTAATCATATTAGGAGCACTCAATCAATGTGTAATATACACGTAATTTAATCACAGACATGTAATTAATTTCTAATATGACAACAAGATTGATCTAAATGAACTATAAACAATGCTACTACCACCAGTGTTACTACTACCATCGCAACAATACATACTTGTACTGTACTAGCTTGTGAACAACTCAGACCATTTTTATCAACATCAAAAATTAACTCTACTTAATGTAAAACTTGTTTTATATCTTTCGAGGCGTGTGTGTGTGTGTGTGTGTGTGTGTGTGCATCTATACCACTTCCTTTGCAGTGATATAAGCCTGACCTGTCAAAATGGATGACGTGCTCGTTCCTGTCACTCTGTGTGACACCATGACATTCTTCTTTGCTGGTGTTTATGAGTGTGTGTGTGTGTGTGTGTGTGTTTGCGTGCGTGCGTGTGCTGGTGGTGGGTGGAGGTGGGGAGGGGGTTTGGGAAAAAGATCGTTGACATTCATATTTGCACACGCACACGCACACATACCCAGAGGCAATGTTGCGATGCTTGACGGTGCCTTCACCCATCAGGGTCTTTAGTGTACACACAAACATTACACATTGCACACACACAGAATGGTCACCACTATGCCAGTGAAGCAGAGGGGGTAACGGTTTAGTATGATGATCAGATACAGCACAGTAAAGGCTGCACACACAGTAGATTTAAATTTACCTTCCAAACAAAGTGACATCCCAGACAGCATTCTATATTCCACCATATAACATGTTACCAGCCCTCAGTTTAATGTCCAAATATAGGGCCCAAATAAACCTGTACTAGATTTACACTGCAACTATAAAGTGCTGTGACCTCTCTACATGATATACAGCTGGTTAAACTTATGGCTGGTCTGTATCATATTCATAAAAGCAATGATTGAAGAGTGTATATTTTCATATGGAGGCTCACCTTTACAGCAGGAGGCTCTGTGTTGTGGATATGAGGTTTGGGAGTCCCCCCTGTTGTAAGAACCAGCTCTACTGGGACGCAGCTCATTCTCTGCATGTCTCTATAAACTGAGAGAGAGACAGAGAGAGACAAAAAATAAAAAACAGAAAAGGGAGAGAATTATATACAGTAGTTACACAGAGAAAAGAAGGTACATGTTAAATTATAGAATGTCATATTGTTGACTTTTGGTTGTGATACGGTAGTCTCTCAGCTAACCACTGTGGACTTCATGTAGAAGTCTTTTTGGTATTTTTGATCTGACTGTATATAGACGGTCATTCTTTTGAAATGTTTGGTGGAACTTCTGCCATATGGACGTCCTTCAGACATAATACACCAGCAGCAATAAAGAATAATAAAGATAAAACAGAATAAATCATAAAAAGATACTGCTAAACAAGTTAGACATATATCACAAGTATCAAAGTAGATTAGTTTTTTTTTTTAAGGGTGAAAACTGCACAGTGTTTACTTTGCCATTTTATTTTTGCAAATGGACAGCTTGCAGACACAACTGGTCTTTGCATGTGTGCGACTACTACTGTCATGCAAACAAGCCCAAATTAGAGCTGTGCAACATGGCCAAACAATGAAACCCTGTTTTTTTTTTCTTGTTTGTTTTTTTTTTAAGCTTGGGGACAATTCATGATTTGAATCATTTTTTTCCTGCACAATGCAGGAAAACTAAAACAAGATTAAAACAAAAATTTTGGACTTCTTATGCAAGATTGACAAAAAAAGTGGGACTGATTACCCAATGCCCCAAGGGGCTTGAAAGTCTGCCATGAAAAGTTTCTCTCTCTCTCTCTCTCTCTCTCTCAGTAATTAGTGCAATAACTAAATTAGAAGTGTCTGAGTAAATCAGTATAAAGACTGAACTTTTTATAAAAAAAATAAATAAATTAAAATGGTTGAGTTCTGTTCAGTGCACTTTTTTTCTGTTTCCACTGTGAAAAGTTATGGATGGTACTAATAAAAACATTCCTTATTGTCTCCATGTCTGGTCACTCCCTCTGTTGAGGTACCTAGCACACAGATCTGGTGCTAAAAGATGGAGCAAGAAACACTGCAGTCCATTGACTGGTCAATAACAGACGGTCACTCTTGCTGGGGGCTGAGTTGTGGCTGGTTTTGAGGCTAATGTAACCACTGTTCATACTGTGGCAAGTATGACATATATAAGTTACTATAACTACAAAATTTAATTATGTTTTTCAATGTTGACTGTCAAGTCCCTCCCCAAAAAAGGGAAGTCAGGGTTTCAAAAAGGAAAGGAACGAAAATAAAGGGAAATAAGGCAAACTGACTTTGGAATGAATAATAATATTTTTTTTTAAAAAAAGAAAGAAAGAAAGTAAGGGGAAAAAAATGAAAGTTGCATCATGGGAGAGACAGGAATCAAAAGCGACCGCGAGGGGGACTGCTTATGCAAAGGGCCCAGAATTTGGTGCTACGCTACTGCCTATACCAGTCACCATTATGCAGATTCAGAAAATATAAGTTATCTCAAACAGCAGTGGAGTGGGATCATCACAAGTGCACACAAAGTCAGGTTACAAATATATATTTTGGCCTGCTGTTACACTATTATACTTGAAAGCAGGGCCAAAGTTCAATATTTTTTTTAAATAATTAATTCCATGTTAAGTCGCATGTGTAACACACTTTTTTTCTCAATATGACCATTGATATAATTAGTAGGGCTGTTGAAACATTGAAAAAAAAAATTGAAATGCAAAAAATTATCATTCCCAATTAAACTGAGACTCATATCCCCATTGCAATTGTCAAAATAATCACAAATACAATTTCTTGCATATTTTGCAGCCCTGATATTGAGTGCAGAAATTGTATTTAGACATTCAAAATGTGTGTAACCACAGATATTTTCTACACACACACAAACTTCAATTTTTCATGAAGGCATTTTTCCACGCATATAAAGTGGTGTTTAGGATTATTTCTTTTAAATGTTTTTTTGTTTTTGTTTTTCTTTTAAGCTGTAGGAGACTTGCGTTTCATGCCCACATGATCTGATCAGGTTCTTGCCGTAGTCTATGTTTCTCAGGTACTACCAAATGGAGATGATGAGTTTACTGTTATTATGACCAACAGAATAATGGACAGAAAATTGGTAAAAAAAAATAAATAAAAAAATAAAAAATACAAAGTCAAGCATATTTAGAAGGTGCCATTTAATTCGGCACAACATATCAGCTAGCTTCATTTCACCCTGAGTCAAAAAAAATAATAATCTCTGCAATACAAGCAACCAGTAGTCAGGGGGTCAAGGGTCACAAGGATAACAAATGACACAAATATTCCTGTGATCTTGAATGATTTTGAATCACAGAAAAAAAAGAAAAGAAAAAAAGGACAAAAGGGTTCATTTTGGATGGCCGCACCAATAAAATGGCTCTCTGTATGTGTGTTTGTCCTATCAGTGATATGGTGCCAGTCAGTGTCAGGTTCAGGGTTGTATCTGCTAGGCTTTGAATGCCCTCCAGTCCCCATCATACGACTCTCTGAGACACCACACACACACGCGCGCGCACTAAAAAGGTGGGAAAGTTCAGTCCACACACCATCACACAGTGAAACACAGACCTTGTTTATAACAGAATCCTCCAACATGTGTGTATGTCTGTATGTGTGTGTGGTGTGATTGTAAAGCTGACAGTGTTTCCCTTGTGGGGTGCAGACAACAAACAAGGTCCCTGGTGGTTTTTGCTAGGAGAGAGGGTACAACACACTCACTCACACACACACACACACACGCACACACACACACACACACAACTGTTAGAAGTTGTAGCAGTTTCATGCCAGCCGTGGCCATCTGGTTTATGTAACCAAGTCTAGCGTTGTATGTTTGACCTGTCTGGGCGCGCGCGCGCGTGTGTGTGTCTGCGTGTCTGTGTGCGTGTGTGTGCGTGTATGTGTGCATGCAGTGCTAGGGAGAGAGGTGAAGGATTTCGGTGTACATTTGACCTCCAGATTCTTTATTGCGCTGCCACGACCACGCTGCACCCTCCAGGGAGTGTCCTCGTATGTCTTCATCTCAGACAGACAGAGGAGGGAGAAAGAGGAGAAAAGAGTACAAGGGAACCCGAAATGGCTGAGGAGGGAGGTGGAGTTGAGAAGATGTCACGCACACACACATTCTGGGAGAGAGAATTAATAACCAGAGAGGATGAGGCTCCTAAGTGACCGGGCTGAGCTCAGGGTGAACCATAAACCATCCCTGTGTTTTATTGAAATGCCAGCATCCTCCCATTAAATCTCCCAAACACCAGCCAAACTTCTCACCAGTAACTGTGTGTGTGTGTGTGTGTGTGTGTGTGTGTGTGTGTGTGTGTGTGTGTGTGTGTGTGTGTGTGTGTGTGTGTGACCTGCAAAGGTAAATTTGAGAGTGTTGAGAGAGCTGTGAGCATTCTGACAAAGACTTTCAATCACCACTCCACAATGAGGGTACGAGTGTGTGTATGTGCAACATCCAAAGGTAAATTTGAGAGTTGAGAGGGCCTTTTGAACGTTTCAATGGTATTTTAAAAGCACGACTGTTATTTTTACAGAATAGTATGTTTACGAGAATGGCAGGAAAGATGACAGTCGGCTTCAAAGCATTGCAAGCTTGATTCAAATCCATAGCAATGGAAATCCATGAGCCTACACTATACACTAAACTGTTATAAAACCTCAAAATAGTAGAGGTAGTGGGTTGCCCAATCCTCAAAATATTTTTTGCCATATGTCATTAACTACATCCCTTGGAACTGTGAATTTTAGCTTTTTACTACTGTCTAAATATGGTGCAAAATTTGACTTGTGGAACATGAATAAATGAGTTGAGGAACCAAACAAATGTGAATGCTTCTATAGAAGGCATGTGGGGGGTTTTGGTAAGTATGGATGTAAATCATATCTAAACACAACTGAATATGTAGGATCTGTAGGATATGTAAGATGTAGATTCTGAAGCAAGATTTAAATGATCAGCTTCAAAACACGGTGTGGACGCCTGGTCTGAACACATCATAAATACCAGTTTATGTGTGTCAAAAGGCATAAACATGGTTTGTTGTGCGTACACACCATTGATGCATATGGTCCCTGATGATGGCGCGAATCCTTTCATTATTGTTTAGAATCTATGACACGCAGCAGTCAAGCTGTCCTGGAGGCTCATGGTGGTCGTTAACACTTCTTGCTATCATACAGCGAGTGAACAAACTCTAGTGCATGGGGCCCAAAAAATTGGCCTGATATACTTTGAACAACAACATTCAGGAAGCTTATCATGCCCTGATCAAGTCTAAGTCTAACCAACGGCTTAAGCTGCACAAAGCTTTGCAAAACCAAAGACAGGGTGAGCATTTTTTCAATCAAGTGACATGTCGCTTAGCCTGGTTGCTGATGCACGTAGCAAGTTAGGTCATCTTTATTGGGGAGCACTGAAGCAATTTGATGTCTGCTAACTTGTGAACTAGCATTTTGATGATAAATTGTGATAAATTGGCTGCTGTTTTTCATCTGGTGCCATCATCAGGCCTTCATTTTAATTCCTCCAGTATTTGGTTTATAACCAAATACCTGCAAAAGCAATGACATTCCAGTCAGACTTAGCTAGACTTTGATATTAGACATAGCTCTCTCTGACAGTGCCTACTATTTGCATTTAATGCACAACTTACAGAAACCATTAAAAACATTTTTTTTCATTGTATTTATTTTGGTGCATATTTCAGCACCATGGGAAGAGAGCGGAGGTCTAATTATCATGAGTCAAGTGTTTAAACTTTGCAAAAAAACAAAGTGGTGCATTGAATTCCATGCTAATTTCTAGTAGGTAACCAAATGGGGTTCGAAACACAGCAAAACAAAAGGAAAATGGCACAAAATGGACAAGTAGTTTGGCATAGGCATGTAGTATTAACATATTGAGCACCGATCATGCAGGCTGATTTCAGTTTTCAATAACATGTTTGAAGTCATTTGTTTCCAGAAAAAGCCCCAACAATCACAGACATTATTTGAACAGGCTGTTGGGCACATCTAAAGCAGCTGGGCAAAATGCTTCAGTAATGCACCTCTTTCATTTGATGGGCATTAAATGCAAACGAGATACACTCTGATTTTTCTTCCTGGTAATGTTAATACACGAAAACTTAAAGTGTGCAATAACAATAGGCTATTTTTTTTAAGCCGAAAAAAATTTGTTGAGAACAAAAATTCTAAATTTTAAGGCCATACAAGTGACATTAGATTCTTGAGTTTATGTTTTCAAGGCAGTGGCGTAGTGTAGGGTATATGCAGGTAAATGGGGTATACTCACCCCGTTTTCTGGCCGTTTACAGTATATCCAACTATCGGCCAGAAAAGACACGGGAATATTTAGGAGATTATACCCACTTCCTCCTTGGTAATCTACCCATCTACTGAGTAGTACATCCATCTTATCAAAATGATCCTACTATACTAAGACATTCTCACTCCAACCTTGTCACATATTGACGTTTAGTTATGGACTTTTCACATCCAGATAAAACGTGAAAGGTATGGTTGTATTGGTTGTTCATGTTCTGGGACGCCGTGTCAAGTTCTGTTACATGTATTGTCTTCTTTCAAGATACACTTCTGTTTTTACAGGACATTTACCATTTACATATAGTCTTTTAATAAATAAACGCACTATGCTGTACAATTACGCAAACTGACTTTTTTGTTTGTGCAACAAAAACATGTGGTTGGGTTTTGGCAACAATAGCAGGTGGTTGGGTTTGGGAAAAAAGAACAGTGGTTTGGCTTTATAATTTTACGGGACACGCCATTCTCCCAGGAGAAAGTCAGTGTGAATGGGTGCCTTTTTTTGCCTGTGTCTGACACCACAAGTCACCACCCAAGCGACTCAACAACTTTGACATGAGACCATTGTTTTAAGGTACGGCAGCTGCCATAACTTGCCAATTGATATCTATGCCTTCCAAATATCAGCATGTTGACATTTTTCATTGTGACCATGACTTAAAGGGACATTGTGTAACAGTTTCAGTTGTTTATTGGCAAAAATTGATGTCTGCATCATAAATATGTCATCATTGGTGTACTACTACCTCCACCAATAATCTGACTTATTCTCGTAAAATGAGAATTTTGGATTTGTTCGTACGTTGTGCGGGTAAGTCGCCTGTGGTGGTTCCATAACGTTTCGCCATATTGAGAATACACCCGCCGGCAAGGGACATACAGCCAGCGTGACTGAGAAGTGGAAGGAGAGGAGCAAGAGGCACTTCGCTACTACCCCAGCACTACTGCAGCATAACAAAGTCCCACTCTTTGAGCATAATGCAGGATTATGCATATGCAGCATCACGGGAGATGAGATCCTTGTCGCCAAGAAAGCACAAAAGGGAATCAAAAAGGCAACGTGACCGGGAAATTCAAAAAACGAGGGTCAACACCAGGGTAGCCTTTCCAGGTGGAAAGAGTTGCTGAAAGAGAAAGGTAATGCAATCACAGGCCAGCGCCGCTAACGCTAACAGCTGTTAGCCACTTTTCAACGTTAGATGGGAGAAATTCCTACACACTGTGGCTTGTCCACACTGGGCCAACACATACAAACACTTCTGATTATACTGCATCAGTTGTCTGCATTTTAAGACATGTCCAAGCGTTTGTTGGTCCATAGGGTCCATGCGGTATTACATTTTGGACTGCGTGTAGACAGTCCACACATGCCCATGTTTGCAGAGCCAATAGTCTGATTGTAGACTCTTAAACTGGTACTTTGTCATTTCTCGACCATGTGTTTAATGATGAAAATTATTTGGATATGATTTCAAAGAAGAGGAGGAAGTAATCTGGCATCCAAGCATGACATTGGAGTCATTGTTCACATCAAGCTGCATGGAAATGATACCAGGCTTTGAACATTAGCGGATCTGATCCTCATGCAAATAATGCATGAAGAACAATGGGTCTGGGATTCATCTTCTGTGGCTTTTTAATTCGCCAAAAGTGCAAGGAAAATATGGAAATTTAATGGTTATATATCCTATGACCAAAAGCAGTATCATCATTTAATTGTTGTTCTTCATGAAATGCTTTTTGATTCTGAAAAGATGGAATATATGGCTTTAACAACAGCTACTACCATATTCCCTTATTACCAATGCTGTCTAAAGTTTTGAGATAATCCATCTCTGTTATATTGTCCCCCTTTGGATTCACATTCAAACCTTTCTCGGTCTGATTCTTCATATTTTAATGAGACCCGACCTGTCCTGCAGTGTGACCAGCTCTTTTCCATGTTACATTATCTGGCTGAAAACAAAGCTTGACATTCTTCCATTCCCTCTGAAGCAGCTTTTGACCTAGATGCTATGAAACTTTGTCTCAGGAGTTAATCAGAATTTTGGCCTCCTTGCATGCCAGTGGAAAAGGGGATATATCCATCCAGGCATTAGCATTAGAAAGGAAGAAACGGTGGAAATGAGAGGAGAGGAGAGATTGTTTGACTGCCATCTTAACTGAGTGTGCCTAGCCAAGCCCGGCCAGGAGAAAATATAAACCCCCGAGAATAAGGCTTATTTTGACTGGTGGCCAGTTAGGGGATAAGACGCTGCAAGGGAGGTGTTTGTGTGTGTGCGAGGGGGTATGTGTGAATCATTGAGCATGCATGCCATAAAAGTAGCCAGCCGGTTTACGTCTGCCCGTCTCAGGTGTATATGTGTGTCCAAATCTGCATCTAAAGCCTTCTCCTCCTCCTCCATTTCCATAAGGATAAATGTCATTAGCCAGGCAGCTAGTGGCAAGACGCTACTTTTACTCAGCACGAAATGTGAGGGGTGACTTTGTCCCTGAGAGAGAGAGTGAGAGAGAGAGGTCTGATACATGGACCAGACACAAATCCTCTTAGCCAAAAGAGAGAAAAAAAAACTGGCTTTTGGGTGGCGGCTTAAATCGGCCATTGTGGCTCTACTTTAAGACTTCCTCTGATGCCTTTCTGCCTGGCGCTAATGTAAATAAATGAGCCCCAGTAGGAAACTGGGGAGGAAGTGAGGGCAGGGGGTAGAGGGGGATCGTTTTCCTCGCTCTGTCAGTGCAACACACACAGCTGGCCTGACTGGCTATAGCACCTTTCAGTGTGGGTGGGTGGGTGTCCCTTGTGTGTCTTAGTGAGGAAAGACAAATTAAGAAAATCCTCTAAAGGGAAGACAGGTTTGTGACTGCTTCTTGTCTGATAGCTCGGTACTTACACTTGAGATTGAAGGAAATTTTAACATTAATTATAAAGATATCCAAATTTGTGGTGCTGGTAGGACAAAATGCTGTAGTCACTTCAGTGACAACCAAATCTCAATGCTCTTTTGCAGTGCACCTGTCACATCATGCCCCACCTAGAAAAAGTGTTTCTGCTTCGCTGACTCCTACAATATACAACACCTAAACCATGGCTTCTATGCAGCTGGAAAAGGGCAGTCCTAAAGGCCATGTCACTACAGCCTACAAAGGTGGAGTCTGTCATTCTAATCCAATACACTTTTTTTGGCCAAATTTAAAAAATATACATTCTCACTTTCACTCTTCCTCTTCCTCTGTCGGCTCCTCTCACTCTTCCACGCCCTTGCCCACAAGGAACATAGCTACACCATGACTGTAATGAAATGTAAATACAGTGTTTCTGATAAATTTCTTTCTTTGTGACTTTGCTGGGAGAACAATAGACAGCAGTTTTAGAGACCCCTAGTGCCAGCGGCAGCACTTAGTGTAACCTGCAACAAAAAATTGCTGGTCCGGCCTGCAGGCAGTCCAGGTGATTTCAGATCAGATCCCTGGTGCTGGGGTTTGCTTTGTTGAATGTGAGTTGCTACAGCAGCTAACTGAAGGCTATCTGAGAGTCCATGTCTCTGCCCTCCTCCAGAAGAAACTAATTCTGTGGGAAACACTGAGAAAGCACCAGAGATATTACTTTGCAAACTTAGTATAAAACATTTTTTGCTGCGGCAGAGCTCACAGTCTTTGGAATTAGACATTTTTGGCTGTATAACATAACTTATTGAGGCTAATTTACACTACACTACACTACGACAACAGATGTTATTGATTCTACAATATTGCTCTCTCGTTGCCATGGCAGTGCAAGGGCAAAATAAATCTGCATAAATCATTCATGTCAAGTATATGTCAAACCATGTCAATTGTCAACTATGATAACACATACATTTGCAAACTTACCATGTTAACACATGTCTATTTGCTTTATTGCACTTTCTATTTTGTGTAACAAAAGTTTTGCAGACTTAGGAGACACAGTAATTGGACTTTGGTGATTCAATAGACACCAAGAAGAAAAAGTTGCATTAACATTTCAGCCTTCACCCTGGCTGCTAGCAGCTAACGGTGCTCCATAAACAGTGCTAAACAACGGCAACAGTGCTGAGCAAACAGTGTTAACCGGGGGGACCAGAGGGTGGGCGCTATGCTTCCGTGACTCTGCCGTCCTGATACCAGCAGTAACAGCTGCATAAGGGTGGCGATGAGCTAGCCATCCGCCACCCGCTTACCTCAACAAACCACTGAGAAGCCCGGAATTACAAAGCACCCAGAGGTAGCGTCCACCATATATTTACATAGCAAATACATGTAATGGTTAGCTACTATATTAATGCTCTTAATGTCACATACAGAACCTTTTGGAGTGAAAAAGGATTTGCTTTTTTATCTCAATATTCTCATGTTATCATTGAAAGACATATTGTAAAGCATTATGAAAAGGCTTCATCAGACATTTTACTTATATGGATGAAGCAAAGTCTCTGTCAAGGCAGTGGCTGCTTAATATCATACAGTATGCATCCATGAACACAATATATGTGGTCACACTGTGTATGTTCCTGGAAGTTGCCTCGGCACCACTGTCCTTTGCAGTGACCCAATGACATCATATCATTTCCTTAATGAGACAACTCTGCTCTTCCTTTGGTGCAAACTCTACATAAACAGCCCAATCACGGCCGCAGTCAGCATAAGCGTAGCTGGAGGGCCCGCATCAGCGAACACGCAGACAGAAACCATCATGTACTGTAATCATACCATTGTACCATATTCATATTACAGGCACACACACTGATCCACGATGATCAACCACATGCCGCAGACGGGGAAGGAGGATCAATGAGCTTAATAGGAAGTGACATAAAACAGTACCAGATGGCCAATCAGCACTCAAAGAGGTTGGATGTTACCGTGGGAACCCTTCAGGACAGCGTGTCTTCATCTCTGCTTTATGGTATATTACTGTGCTGGTCGAACCATTTAAAAGCCATTGCAAAACACCTTAAAAACACAGACATCTAAGTGAACAAAGTATCATTTGAGCACTGCTATCCATCCATGCCATCCTTTCTTTGTCTTACACAGATTTATCTTGAATCAGGGTCACCGGCAGCTGAGGCCACATGAAAGTTCTGTCTTCACCTTGGAAGAAGTAATTTTACAAAAAAAATTGGCGTTCTCCGTAACTCTCAGCTGTATCACATGGTAATCATCAGCGGATGGAATTTCCTCAGCTGTCATGGAGGTGGATCTGCTGGCATGTGAAATTAGTAGGTGTTATAATTTCATTCAAAGCACACTGCCTTATCTGTATTGCCCTCAAAGTTAAGCATGGAACTTTGTTCTTGACCTTGGGAATAGAAGTTTGAAAAAACAATTCAAGGTCCACTTGCTGGCTTTTAATTAACACCTGACAAAAGAGCATGGGATATGGTTGAAAGCTTGAAAAAAAGATAGAAATTGAACGTTGAGATTGGATTACTTTGTCAAATTATTACTTCAAAGGTCATGAATGGGCTTTTATGCTTAATTACACCGGTATTATTGGAGTATAGTATAACTAAGTTAGTAAGTAGACCTTTATTATGCTAAACTAAAGTAGACTAACCTTCCAACTGTGTTGCACTCTGTTGGGATACCACTATTACTACAGTGTAACAGTGAAAGCACAGATGCTTGGATGATCACCATCACCAAAAACCCTGTTTGATGTTGTTAAATCACAAAACCAGTATAGTATGAAATAAGTGGTAACATAGGCTTCAGGAGAAAAACAGCATTGGCATCAATGCTTAAAAGTGCTGTATGTAACTCCACAAAAAGAAAGATCCCAGGTCATCAAATACTAATGCTTTAGATTGGTGGTTTGGTCCAAAATCAGAATTCTTGGAGTCCAAGGAACATTCTTCAGAGAGGCACAATTTGGATAGATCATAAGGATTTCATGGAGATGAACTGAAATGAAAAATACTTTAGGGGAAAAATTCCACAAGATTCTGCTCCACAAAGTTGAGGTTTAAGTTTGGAGCAGCTGATAGTAGCACAGCTCTGTAAGATGTTTTTGGTAAAAAGATGCAAACGTTTCAATGCTTTATTAAACAAAGTAGGGCAATGTCCAACCATAAAGGAAAAAAACTCTACAGCTACATTGAATGGTCATATTCTAAAGCAAAGCAACAGGCCTGCTGTCATGGCCTCCTCCTAGCATCCCACTGCCTCCATGTTCTCTCTCCAAGAACTCTGAAAATATAGCAAGTGCGATTCTCAGATTGTCTGTTTCGCAAGGTTACAGATATTGTTGAATACAGCGACCTAATTATACCATTTGAAACTTGTGAAGCAAAGGGGTTCCAGACACTTACAGTTGATCCAACAAGGCTTTCAGTCTTTAGTGTTAATGAACTGTACATTAGCAAAGTTTCAAGGCACTTTGGTGCATCAAACTTACTATATAAAAGGTGCTTTGTTTAGCTACTGTTGAAGAACTATGACATTTGGCAGAAGGTACAGGTTTTATTTAATTTTTACATTTACAAAATGCAGGACTTGTTGAACCTTTGACTTCTTTCTCTCAGCATTTTATAAAGCAATCAGCCACTTGATGCTGAGCTTTACAGTGATATAGCAAAGCTTCTCATCCTGCCTTGCAAAGCCTCTTCACTGTTCTAAAACCACTGTAGTGTAGCCTCTCATGACTTATTGCTGAAATATACAGTGTAAAGTGAAGAGGAGATGACATATGATAAGGGCTGCAAGACAGGTTTGAGTTTGTGGCATTGAAGTTTAGACTTGTGAGCCGTGTGGCTGCTCCCCGATCAGCCAAAGTTTTGGGGTAAAGATGTTTTATAAATGCTTTCTAGAAGATCCCTCTTCAACTGTCAGTGTTGTCAGCATTACATTTGCTTTCTGCAATTTCTCTTTTGTTCCCTTCATGCACCGGCAGCAAACCGCTGGAAATGAGTGGGGGATTCATTGCCCTTTTAGAAATTCTGACAAACAACTACTCAACCTTACAGGGGAGGCTGGCTACGGCCTGTTGAGTAAAGCAACTTCATCGCTATTATAATGTGCGTGCCATTCATTTCAGAGCCGAGTATGTTTGCTTGCTGCCATCTTTCTCTCTGTCAGTCGCTCTCTCTCAGCCCCCTCATGTCAGCGAGGTTCACATAATCCTCGTTAAGCGTTTGTCTCCAGTCTAACTCACAGATGATTATTCATTTAGCCGCTTTAGACAGCTCCCGTCAGCCACAAGGACTCCGCTCATCCACCAAGGGACAAATCAACACTCGTTTTTTTTTCTTCTCCTCCTCCTCCTCCTCCTCAGTTCTTTCTCCACTTCCCGTCTCTCTCCTGGGCTATTACACTGAGTGTTATGTTTACTATAACCCACATGCTTGTTAATTATAAATCACTGGGTCCTCTTACGTTCTATTAATTGGTACCTCCTCTCTCGGTCTATGCAGGAGCGCCGGCAAATAAATTCAGGTACGGCTTCATTAAGTGGCACTCTCACAACAGATCTTGACACACGCTACAAAGACAATAAAACAAGGGAGTTATGGGGGAAAGAGTGGAGGGCGTCAACGACTTTGAGTCAGGTATAAAATTGAATTTGCTGACTTTACAGAGGGTTAAGCTTTGGTTAATCTGCATCTCTTATTAGAAGTCAAATTATCACCTATAGCAGTGAATTAGTAATTTGACAGACATATATTGTAGAATATTTAATTCATACAGAAATACAAAGAGAGACGGATAGCACAAAGAGAAAGAAATGGTCTCGGAGATAGAGCTAGCGAGGGTCTGCTCATGGACCTGAAATGACTGGGTACAGTATCACACCGGAGAGCTCCATTAGAGATAATTGGATGGATTTCATATTAATATATGCTCTGTCATTTAGCATTGCACACAGGCTTAACCCCTGCATGGGATTTCATCCCCTGCCAAGTCCTGCAATGATACACTTCACACTGATCATAATGATTGGAATACTGTCACCCAAAGCGGGTGTGATGTATTGGAGTAAAAAGAAAAAGAAAGAAAGAATGTTCTGCTTTATTTCTTACACTGCTGTCTGTTGCACTTGTTTAATTTGATCAGCATTGGATTTACATTTCAAAAAATGTGTTAAGTTATTAGTTTACTGATTTAGTTAAAGAAGTATTTCACTGCTGGAAAGGTGGTATTTTCATAAAACTAGGCTGTCTATCCAGTAGGAAAGCACTGCTTATTAGCACTGCTTAGTTTCACCATCTGGTATCAGTTTTTTCTTCCTCCGTTTACACAAATTTGCGAATCCTAAGACAAAGGAATGAACCGACCTGCTCTGTCAATAATTGACTAGTACTTGTTGCCTTTGTTGGTTAGATTGCTTACGTTTAGGCAAGAGGAGCAGGGCAGAGGTGGGCAACATGCACCACCGGAGCTGCATGCGGCTCTTTAGTCCTTCTCTAGCGGCATTTATCGGTGCTGTCGGCCTAAAGTTATTCTGACATTCTCCAATTGTAAAAATGTGTAGTCTATACACACAATAAAAAAGTTTCAACATTTCAGCAACTTAATATGTCAATCAACTTCAGCCCAGCGCCTTTCCCTTTACATTTTGCCAAATCTTGTAGGTGGCTACAGTAGTCTTGAGTCTACTGAGAGTGTGTGAAGAGATTTGGTTGCTTTAACTGCCAACTCTGCAAAGTTAAAGTTCCAAATAATTATAAATACCCCACTGCAGTGCCACCTGGTGCTAAAACATATTAATGAATGCTGATTTAGATCTATTTGTAATGTTGACAGGCTATTTTAGATTTAATAGGCTGTTACCGTCATTAATGTGTTTTGCAGCACCAGACAGATTTTTGAAATTATTTTTGGTCAAAAATGGCTCTTCTGATGGTGAAGGCTGCCAGCCCCTGGGTTAGGAATGCCAGGGTAAGGCAATCAGAGGCAGAGTAAAGGTGCTCATAGACTTGGGCGTACTATAAGCAGAGCGGACTCCATGAGGAATGTCCGCAGTCATTCGGGCTTCCATAGTCAAGCGAACTTCCGCATTGTAGTTTCCTGTAAAAATGTCTGTGAAAAATCCCCGCGATGTGAAAAATACATGCATAGCAGTCTTTTGTGTGACATTGTGTGACGTCCGCTTTTAGTCCGGGCGGACCTTCGCGAAGTCCGCTCCACGTACATCCCGCCGGAGTATGACCGGGCCTTTAGGCAGAATATGGCAGCCCATTCCTTTGGTAACCTAATTTCTAAAATGTTGGCCAAGTAAAATGTGTATAAAGTGCGTGTCTCCATCATATGAAGCTCTAGCAGGAGTTCAATTAGTAAGACAATACTTTTCGTGGTCACTCACTATCTCCAGCTGTCATTGTACGGGGGGGATCAATTAAATCATCAGCTGTTTTACAGCTGATTAAAAACCGACCAATAGAACAGAGACACCTTGTACGTTAGCTTATCATCTTACTGCTTCTCATTTTAAATATGGTTCTTTTTTTCCCCGTACTTCTTTCATGCTGGAGCCATACACACCCTCCACCTCCCCAACACCGCCTAGTTGTCTCATAGTCATCAGCCTCAGCTGCTTCATCAGCCATCAGCTTCAGAGTCATCATCCACTGCCACCTCTACCAGTGTCTGGACTCCATGAGGGATTTATCTTGCTGCCGCTCAGATATCCCTCGATCATAAAAATCTCCCTCTGGTGTCCAAGCACAAAATCATCTGTACACTCCAGTGTTCCCCCTACTATTATATTATTTACACAATGGCATGACATTTCTGTCTGTACATGGTTGTGTGTTTACAATTCTCCTCTGCTCTCTGTATCACGCACAAACACACGCAGACACATGCGCGCACACAGGTGAGCACACTAGAGGCCACATTTTCCTGACCGAACCTGACCCAAGTCCGAGACAATTATTACAGAGCCCGGCCCGAACCCGACAGACTTTCTGATTTCTAAGTCTGAACCCAAGGCAGTTAGTTACCTGACATAGTTATTGTAATGGACAGTGTGTAAATAAATAACCATCAAAAGGCTGCTGTTATGCACAGTCAAACAACACTGTACACACACTCAACTGGAGCGGTTAGGCGTCACGAAAATAACAAATTCCAGCACTTGAATAGGCCAGAGCTAAACATAGCAGCATGTCAAGTGGGCTAACCCGCCCATAAAAAAACCAACCTGTAAACCTCGGGGAAACACTACACTCATATTCTGTATTAAATGTTATCTTTACTTTATTCCTCTGTTCCTCCTGATTGAACTACCTTTATGAAAATATACTGAACAGGAAGTGACAAAAGGACACAATTAATCGAGCACCAGAGACTCTCATACATCTTGGCATTTGAGTTCTGCTTCACACCTATGATGGCATTTTGTTCTCTGTCATACTTTTTAAAGGACAAATTTGTCTCTCGATCAACATGTACCTTGTAGTGTTTTTATCAGCTACTATGGCAATAGAGATATGTAGGATTTGTAGGACTGTCTCAGCCTGGCAAAGAACTCAAGCTCTACACATGTGCATAAAAACAGGTGGATGAAAAGTAAAATGTAGTAGTAAATAGACAAGATGTAGGGGCGTGGATGACTTCTTGCTGTGGACATTATAGTTGATGCAAAATAACACAAATTCTGTTGAATAAATACATTTCAAAAGGGTTAATTTGACAAAGAATGCTTCTTTAATCGAGACATAAGTGTCAGGGTTAATCACACAGGCTGCAGGATGGACTAACAGTTACTGTTATTACTTGCCTTTTTGGCCGTTACCGAACAGCCACTTGGCCCAGCATTTCAACCCAGCACCACCCCACAGAATGTCTCCAGTACACTACGAAGTCAGCTGCGACTCTCCCTAAATTGGCAGGGGCAGGAGAGGGCACAACAGTAATGGGGAGACCCACTTCAAAAATCCCCTTCACCTCTTCCCTCACTCTGCCTCTTCCTCTTCCTGATTTGCTCATCAGAGAGAAATCTCTTTCAACTAGCTGAGGAGGTTTAGGACAACTGTGGAGTCTGACATAATTATCAGTGGCTTGGCTTTAATCACACTCTCCTCGGACTCCTCAGTGCACATTATCTGACACCAAACACAGACGCTCCCCTGCCTGAAACAGGCCAATTTAGCCTCCTAACGCCACTCAGAAAGCCAGCTGTCACAGACAACTGGAGATGGACAGAGAAAAGGCGGCAGAAAGGGAGAGCGAAGGAGAGACGTAATTATGCACCATATTTTGGCTTTGTTGTTTCTTTTTTTTCTCTCTCCTTATCCTTTTTTTATTCCTTTACTTTGTGCACTTTTAATAAGTCTGAAAATGTGTCAGTTTGATTCAAGTCTAACAAAGCTGTGGATGATTTATGTCAAAAGGTTGCAGGAGAAAAAAGAGTGAAGCAAGATTTGAGAGACAGTTTCAAGGTAGCGACGCTTCAATTAACCCGCGTTACCTGTATAGGATATCATTTGAATGACTGCTGAATTAATAAGCGCTTTTTGAAAATCTCTTGAAATGTGTTCTTGAGATACATCAAATGTAATCAAAGGAAATTAAATTCTTGTACCTGGCTTAGAATAATTTGAGGTCTTTTCAAATCCAAATTGTAACTCATCAGGGCTGGAAGACTCAAACTTGGATTTCAAACGTGAGCTGAGGCTGGGTATAATTGTGATGGAATTTCATCTTGTTTTGCTCCACAGTTACTTAGGGATTCTGTTAGTGCCTATTTGGTAACTCTCATAAATTGACTGTGAAAGTGTTTTCACTCATGATTTGCATCTATAAGTGCAAATTAGCAGGAACGATCCTTCTTATGACTTGAACACTTCCAACCCTAATTCTGGGGGAAAAAAAAAAAAAGGGTTGGGCAGTGGTTAAAAACAAAGTACTGAGACATGTTAATATTGGTTCTGCACCTCCCCTCTCCATCCTCAAATGGGTCAGAGAATGGCAGGGGTCGGTGGAGTGAAAAGGAGAAAACTTCAAAGTGATGAAAGAGAGAAAGATCACGAACAGTAGCACTCGCTAATGTGTTCCCAGGATGCAGCCATTCCAACCAGACCCCGGACCTTTGATGCTGTCTCTGACAGACCATCGTGAAGAGAAAAAAAAGGACAGAAAAAAAATGAGGAGCCATCACTGGCTATTAGCAGGACGGTGCAATCTCTTTGGGGTAATAAGCAATGAGCTTGGACAGGGTCGCACTCTGTTTCAACCTCTGAAAGACTTTGGGGATGCTTATGCTTGCATGACAGTTCTTAGAAAATTGCGTTGTGGTGAAATATTTGAAATACTGAGGATTGAAAATCTGAAAGAGACTCAAAGACACAAGACTAAATAAAGTTGTTACCAGGGCAGTTCTACACTGATGAGCAATTATGTGGGATCACCAATAAATAATACCTTTGATGGAGTAACATTCATTCATTGCAAATTAACTGTTTCAATTAGTAAACATGTCAATATTGGTGTTTCACTACACCAGGGAAGGGAAGGGAAGGAAGGAAGAAAGGAAAGAAATCTGGGGCAAATCTGTAAACTTTAAAAATTTGACAACTAATTTCCTATTATTTTGTATTTTCTAAACACATACAGCTAAACAGCATACTCTACCATTACGCAATAAATGCATACTACTACTGTCTACGTAAATTACACATGCAGAGCAAAATGATCGACACTCAACTCAGACTTTATGTGGGCTTTCTCAAAATTTTAACACAATAAAGACATTAACATTAGTTGAACATGACCATGAACGCCATTTCTGGTCAGTGGGTGAATGTGGGGCTAACTGCAGGTAACTTGTCTATGATAGCTACCACTAGTGATGATGACATCAGTGATTGATTAACACTAGCATATCAGCCCCTTTTCACCGACATTTGCTTCCATTCCACGCACTCACTGACACTTTCTCGCAAAATTTGTATATTTTTTTTATTTTCCACAGTCAAGTGCAAAATGACATATTGATGTTAATATTACCTTTTCATGTACATGTTAGTTTTCCACTTTGTAATACATTTGACAGTAATGCCACAGAGACACAGTACAGTGTTTGATACTGCTTGTAGGCCTATCTGCCCACAGCATTGGAGCAATGGCCTTTGCTGGGGTATGGCAACACCACTTGGACAAACCACACCATTTTACTAGAACCTGTAGTAATAATAACAGGTTAGGTTTGATCACGATCATAGTCGTGATTAGGAGGACAAGGTGCACTCTAATTCCATTTCATCAGTGCCGCTCCATGGCATAGGCAGTATAGCCGAATGCTAAGTGCGCCATCATCCATACGGAGTGCCACAAATAGGGGAAGGAAAAGAAATCAAAATTTTTATCTTTTACTATTTTTTAATACTATTACTACCATTATTTTGACATATAAATGTTATTGACAGCAAATAAGCACATGTTTTTATCTTATTTTTCTCTTGTCAGCTGGGTGCAGTCCTTTGACTGTTGAGCTGTCTAGGGCACCACATGTGCCAGGGCTGACACTACATTTCATAACTCAAAAAGCAACAATAAAATCAATTAATCTGGATATAGGATACAGGATGTTTTAAGTAGATTGTGAAATTAGTTTCAAAGTGAAATAATCTCATCACGTACTCATAGCAGTGGAGACTCAGTAAGAAAATGTAGGAAAAAGAGAACTCACAACATGAGAACAAAGAGATAAAAAAGTAGTCAATGAGCAAGTGAGAAAGAGGCAAAGATCGTTTCTCCACCCAAACTCGGTGGCAGCAGTGACCACTCTGCCAGCTTGTGCCACATCAGTTTGAGGAGGTCGAGTCAGCGCCTGGCAGGCAGTGTCTGGCCTGGTCTCACTACAGGAGGAGAGCCAGTCCGGGGCCAAACCTCCAGGCCTGCAGCCCACTCTCCCAGCAGAGCGACCCGCACTTTCCTGCACTTCACTCGCTTCTCGCTGGGGGCAAGTCAGAGAGCCGCTGGGGCGTGGGGCTTCCAACTCCAGAGCTGCACCCTTCAAACCCCTGGGAAGTGGGGGAGGTGACCTCAACTGACTCTAACTGTCAACTAGCCAGGCAGAGGAGAGGAAAGAGGGGTGACAGAGGCCAAGAGGAGAGGAGAGAGGAGAGGGGAAGAGGGGGGAGGAAGAGCCGACGAGGAGAGGAGAAGGATGACAAGGGGTTAGGTGTGAGCTATCCGGGGAGACGTTTGTCCGGCAGCTTTGTGGTGTGAAGCACCGCTGCTGAGGGGAAACTAGTTGTTCTCACATCACAGTGATCAGCACTGCCTGTACTTGGCTGTGTTATTCAACAAAGAAAAAAGTGAAAAAACGATCACATAGAGGAATTAAAACTTCTGCTCGACATGTTCTCCTCAGTTAAAAACTTAATTCAGTTTGAAGGAAACCTGACTATTTTTTCTTAGTACTTACTAATTTCCAAGAAGGAAATCTACATGTTAAATCATCATTGTTTGGTCATGGACTTTCCATGTCAACCTGTGACGTGCAAGGTACCTTGGGTGCATTGGTTGTTGACATTCTGGGACACCATGTTACATGCACTGTCTGTTTTCAAAATACACTTCTGTTTTCACAGAAAATGTACAGTTTGCATACAGTCCCTTTCAAAATAAACGCACTTTGTCAGTATAACACGGTGAATTGACCTGGTTATGTACGTGGTTGGTTTACTTTGTTGCTCATAGTGTATAAACACAGCATTACTGTCTATAATCTGCAGTACATTCATATGCTCCTCAGGAAACTGACACAGGGCTGAGCTCACTATTCTTGAGTAAATGTTTTGACAATAAGGTGGCTAGATTATACCAATCAGCCAAAACATTAAAACCACTGAGAGGGGAAGTGATTCAGTTTGATTGTTTTGTTCCAATGTATTGTTTTGCTCGGAAACTTTTGGTTCTGGCATTCATGTGGATATACCACCTGACATGTTCCACCCACCCAAACACGGTTGCAGACCAAGTACAATTTCGCAGGTCCCAATCTGCTCAAGGATTCTTGTGATGTGCCGGTACCCCAGACGTACCCCTAATCCAAGGTGGGGCCTCCTTGGATCGGACATGGCTCTGACCTGTGGAGGCATGGACGCAGAATCTCTGAGAGTGTCCTGTGGTGTCTGGCACCAGTGCTTTAGCTGCAGATCCATATAGTCCATAGGGTTGTGAGGTGGGTTAATGGCACGTGCCACAGATGCTCATTCAGATCTGGGGAATCTGGAGGCCACATTGACACTTTGAGATCTTTGTCACATTCCTTGGGCCATTCCTGAGCGATGTTTGCAGTGTGGCATGGTGCATTATCCTGCTGTGGGGGGGGGGGGCACCACCACTGGGGAGTACTGTTGTCATGAGGGCGGGGGGTGTACTTGGTCTACAACAGTGTTTGAGTGGGTGGAACATGTCAGATGGTATCCATATGAATGCCAGAACCAAAGGTTTCCCAGCAGAACAATGCATTGGAACAAAATAATCAAACTGTCAGTGTTTTTAATGTTTCGACCGATTGGTGTATATCTGTATTACAAAAAAATTGGCTCTATAGTGATCCACACATTGTGCCAAGACACAATGTGTGGATCACTATAGAGCCAATTTTCCATGTTCTCATTCAGTGAATCATTTGTCAAATGAAATCTTACAATGTATAAATCCAGTAAAAATATTGTTATCTCCTATACGGATATGTTACATTTCTATGTTACTGAGCAGTGGATGTGTTGAAACTCTACATTTAAAATTTACATTTCAACAGCACAGTGGTTAACATGTGCTTAGATTTAGACACCAAAACCACTTGGTTATCGCTGGGGAAAGATCATGTTTTGGTTCTAAATACTCTGTTTAAGGAGAACAATCCCCACTGGAAAAGCAGCGAGTGGCTACAAAACACCCATGTTTGACGCCTTAAAAGCCACTGAAAACACAGCAATACCTTCCAAAATCACAACTTGTTTAGTTGTTTATTTGTCTCAAACATTTGTCCGCAGTGATCTGCAGCTTGGCAGGGATCTCCAGGTGACAAAGTCAGGTCATATACTATAATTACTTTAGAAATGTTGATATGCTACCTATTGTATTTGTGGTTCACAGAAACGTATGATCCTCCTGGCGAGTGGGCTGTGCAAGCTGCTGCTTTATAACTGTCCATGTTTCCGGACTGCAGCCATGAGATGTAGGCTTCAGTGTGCGTGTTCATGGCATCCAGGATGGTTCTGGTAATCCATGGTTTCTTGTATATGGAACGAAATGATGGAATGATTAAACTGTGGATTTGGGTTCCGTTGCATCTGTTGATTTACAAATAAATCCACCAGACTCAGTGAATTAATTGATGTCATCAATGACGGTGGTGTCCTGGAACATACTCCAGACTGCGTCGTGTAGAAAGCAGTGCAGACTGCGGGGTAGTGCCTGATTGGCCTGGCTGTTTCCTGATCTCCTTCTTTAAAGGGTTTTTTGGAAGTTTTTCTTTTTCCAAGTGAAGGTCTATGGACAGAAGTTGTCATATGCTATACAGATTGCAAAGCCTTTGAGGCATTTTAGCAATGTGTGACACCGGGCCAAACAAGTTAAATTAACTAAAATGCTAGAACACCAGTTCAAGTGACAATTTATCTTTTATGGTTTAGGTTTTAGTAAGAACAAATTGGAATGACACCACATTTCAGCCTTTTTTTATCCAGTTACAACAGCTAATTAAAGGGTAAGATGTTTGTTTTGGTGCTGCTTTTTGTTTTATCTCATTGTCCTCATTAAAGAAAATCTGTTCAATAAAAACACAAATCAGAAATACAATTTATACTCCCCTGTTCACTGCATTAAAGAACTGCTTCGCCCACTTTACAACAAACATGTTTTCAGCAATTGTTTTAGATGTATCAGGCCAGACCTTCGGAAATGCATCTTTGAGATCTACGATGGAAAAAAGAGTCCCAGTAAAAACTGTTAACTGTGTGTTATGTGCTCATAAGAGCTATATCATAGGCAACTGGACTTGCTTGAGTTTCTTGAAGACATTTCACCTCTCATAAACTGAATAAGCCTCTTGGATAAGAGGTGAAACTTCTTTAAGAAACTCAAGAAAGTGCAGGTGGCTACGATATAGCACTTTGATGAGCACTATGACTTTGATGACTGAGAACCTGCATTAACGTGTATTTTGTAGATTATTAGATAAATGTCAGAATCTTGTACTGCCAGTTTCACGATTGATACAATTGCTGCCCTCCATGACTAGGACAACATTAGGCATCCATTGGTACTAACCATGCCAGTGTAGCTTGTTGGAAAAGGTGCTAAATTTAGGCTAAATTTTGGTGAGGGAAGAACTGGCATGGCTCTTTTTAAAGGGGTCCCTTGAAATATCACCCCAAGATATCTGAATGAAAATGTGTTCTCTGGGTACCCACAAGTCTTTCCTAAACTTGACAATGCTTGTTCCCAGTAGATGTTAAATTAAAGCTGTATATTTGTCTTTTTAAGGAAAAGGACAACAGCCCTTTCGAAGAACAATGAATCACATAACATGTATAGATACATGACACATTAAACCAGGATCACTGTGGAACTCAAATGTTAACTGTACTAGTATTAATCTATGCACATCAGATAATTATAGTATAGTATAGTATATCAGTATGTGACTCCTTAACTCTCCATATTGACAGTTTTCAACATGCCTGATATACTACAACAGCATCATTGAAATTAAGCTATGACTTTTGATTTTGGTGTGCCTTCCCAAACTTTTCTGTGGCCTCATTTGGCCAACCCTTTGGAAAATTTTTGGAGGTGCTACTGCTAACTGCTAGTTCACCTACCACTGCGTTACATCATACATACATCTTGTACTGCCATGAGCTTCTCATCCATAAGTAGATGCGCATTTCCTTCTGCATAGTGATATGGCTGTCAAGTGTAGTTCGATAGAAATGAATAGTAAGAGTGCATAATAGAATAGTTCCTACATGAGACAAAACGCTCTGTAGATCTTGAGTCATGATTTCTGGAAAAGAGACACTGCTGTTGAGTTGCAACAAATGCACCACAAGCTGAGTGCCATCTAGTTTCATAACATTGGAGAGAAGGCAGACATCTCCACAGCCAATATCTCCAACACTCTGCAACTCACACCAAAACAATCCAGACTGATTAACAGCACTACAGCTAAGAGGGAAACATGGATCATAGCGTTAGTTCAGGCAGGACATGATGTCAAGCTGCGCTCACATGTCAGCTACATCAGTTGATCTCAAACAGCCAAATGGAGCAGCTGATTGATTAAAGGGAGTCAACTAAAAGATCACATGATTACTTTTGATGCAACCAAGCAAATCTTACTCGGAGTGCCATATTTCAACTGCTCTGGCCTGCCTACTGTTGCTGCTTCCTCTGTAAGCCACTTTGCAACCCGCCTCCACCCCAGCTCCTCCTTTTCATGTTGTGTCTGACGTATCAATTTCATTTCTGTTTGTCATTGATGCTGCTCTGTTATGTTCCTGGGAGGTCTTTGCTGCTGCTCTCCCTGCCATAGGCTTTCCATGTAGGCACATGGAAGGGCAGGGAGGTAGTGTTGTCACGATACCAAAATCTTTGTTTCAGTACCCATACCAAAATGAATTTCGATACTTTTCGGTACTTTTCCTGAGGAAAAGTCCTTTTGTAGGGGTGTAACGGTACCAAAAAAGCGTGGTTTGAAAGTACCTCGGTACGGACATCACGGTTTGGTTGCTTAAATGTTTCACCAAGTTGGTGTTGTCTCGTGTTGTCTCCCTTTGCGAGGCAGACTTTCTCTTGTCTTTTTTCACGTGTGCCAGCTGCAAATGTTGATACAGGTGTTGTCATCCACACCACCTGTGCAATCTGTGCTCCAATAGGAACAAGAAAGGCATTTGTGTGCAAAAATGAGTAAAATAAATTAACTAAATTAATGAATTGAATCAATTTCATCGTGGTACTATTTTAGTACTGGTATACCGTGCAATACTACAGGGAGGTTTGCCTCAGGCTTTCACATTTGCACATGGAAGGGCAGACAGGTGTGCTCTCTCTGCCTTATGGCTTTCCACGCAGGCGAGTGGAAGAGGCTTTCTGCATAGGCCTGATGAAAGGCAGAGGGGCCCCAGAACAGAGCCATACTGCCAAATATAATACTGCAAATAGAAATTAAGTATTCTTTGACCAAAGTTTTCTTGACTGAAACATGGGTTTTTGATTTGGGGGTGAACTATTGCTTTAAACTGCCCATTTCTGTGGGATGACAGTACATTTAGTTTTTCACAGTTGTAAAAGTAATTTGATTGATTATTCTGGTACACAGTGAAGTGCATTATTAAACTTATTAAACACACATACCATTTACAGCCACATACATTGCAGCAAGACATTATGCATATAAAACTGTGGCATAATTCCTTTACTGGTAAAAATGTATGTTTTAGTATTTTGGAGAGATCATTCAACAGCAGTTATAAAGAAATTAAAGAATATTTTCATAGTTTCAAGTTCAATTTTCAAATTATTCAACATGAAGCACATAAGTTTTAAATAAAGAAGCCCTTTGTGTGAGTTTGTGTGTGTGCTTCACAGGGTGCAAGAGCAAATGTGTGTATGCCTGGATGCTGTATGCATAATATGCATGAGTGTGTTTGTTTGTACACGGTCTGCGCAGATGTCCATGAGAGTGATGTGTGCGTGTCGGTGTGTGTATATGTGTGTGTGTGTGTGTGAGAGAGAGAGAGAGAGAGAGAGAGAGCTCCCAGCGCCCGGCGGTGGTGGCCCGTTATTGAGCCTTTGAGAGGCGAAGCGGCTGATAAATTCAAACTCTTTGTGTAATTGTCTTTCGCATCTGAATACAAATCCCCGCTGCTTATGATTCATCATATTTATTTTTTTATTTCCTCCGGCAACATCTTTTATTAGTTGTGCACTCAGCGGCGAGATTTAATTTCTGCAGGAGGGGACAACAGCGTCGGCTTGATGATTATTATTGAGAATGTGATACTACAGAGGCTGAAATAAAATCTATAGTGCATTAAAGTGACAGATTAGGAGGGGCGGAGGGTTCATTTACAAGTGTTAAGACATCAGCGGCTAATGCCCTGCAACGCCAAATAGCAATCCACCCTGGTCCCTGTTCTGTAGGAGTGTGTTTGAGGGGAACAGCATGCGGGTGTGTATGAACAGTGTGTGTGGCCACAGGAAGAGTGTGAGTGTGTGTGTGTGTGTGTGTGTGTGTGTGTGTGTGTGTGTGTGTGTGTGTGTGTGTGTGTGTGTGTGTGTGTGCTACACTCAACAGGGAGCCTCTCGTGGAGATACTGGGGCATTGCAAGAAGAGAAGCTTTGCATGTCACTCTGCCAGGATGTAGAGAGCTGGGCTGAGATCTTACTATCTACTCCACTTGTTTTAAGGAAAACAGATTCTGGAATATAAATGAGTTTCATGTTTTTCATGTTTACATCTCGGTAAAGAAACCATGCAGATATGAAAGTAGTGGCATCACATTGCTAAAATATTCCATTTTTATCTGGCTTCCTAACAGTGATTATGGCTCTGGATCACACATGAGGTGATCCAGAGCCAAAATCACTGAGGTGTCCATTGTTGCAGTAGTTAGATCATAAGCATTACTATAACTATTCCATTGCCATACACTGTCTTACAGTTTCTTATTTCAGATGCTAACAAACATTGGTTAATAGTGAAGCCACTTTCTTAAAACTGCATAACCAATTAACATCTTGGCCAAACAAATAAAACCCTTTCATGCATAGGGGTCACTATTTCAGCTATTTAAAAGCCATTCTTCTTGTACATGCATGGGTTTTGATAGAACAGTGGACCTAAATGCGTCCTGTCATACGCTGCCAGGTGTTGTGAGTGCAACACAAAGCTCTCAATTTTGACAGCTAGTTTAGATTTTGTCTTAGTCTTGTGAAGCAAATACTTATTAGTTCTTGTAACAGTCATTTTTATCCTTTGTAATTTTAGTCTGGTTTTAGTCAACACAAATTCAAAATGTTTTAGCTGACTCTTAGTCATTATGTCTTCTGTATTTTTTTTAAAATCTTTAAATTAATCCATTGATTCTTTAAACATTTTTTTTCTACAACTACAAATAATTCCTAAACACTTACAAACTGTCATTTCTCCAGCAGTTTTTGACAGGTTTAAGAGGTGATTTACGAGCACACACTTACTGATCATCATTTGAAATGCTCAACATCTCTCTATTTATGATTTCAAGAACTTTGACACCACAAATAATTAATCTCAGACAACCAGGATTTGTACCCAGGTTCACTGTAAACTGATTCATCGATCTTACTGTTAAGAAGTAGGTTAAGAAGTAGAGAAATAACTTCTCCAGCGTGTTAGTCTGGAGATTTAAGCTTGTGTCCTCTCACAGAGTTTGTGATTAAAACTAAACTTTCATTTCTGTCAGAGAAAATTGATCTGAGTTCAGGCTGTTTAATTACAGCACAGCTACGCTCACAAAAACTGAGCCCTCTACCTGCCTGTCAAACAGCATCAACCCATTTACCTTTTGGAGACAGTCCGGATCTGAGTGGAGTCCTGTGGGGAACAGATGTGAAGTCTGGCAGCAGGTGGCTGCTTGCTCCGCTGCCATTCAGCAGCTAACAAGTGGAGCTAGCTGCTAACAGCCTCCACTATAACTAACTCCACAAATCCTTTTCACACTTCCACCATCCACAGTCAGACACACACGGCTGATTATTTAACATCATGGCACAGACTATTTATTGGAGTTTACCAGCCTGTCACTTATGCGGCATTTGAAAATAACTGCAAGAGGGGTCAAGGAATGAGGGAGTGAGGAGTAAGAGAGGAGAGGTTGTGGAGTAAGGAGTAAGGTTCAAGGCTTTTGCATTAAACTGAACAGTAAAATACATGCTGACCACCTGAGTGGACATGTAAAAAACTTTTTTTTTATACCTCAAGCGGAATATAAACACTTGGGAAAAACTGTTTTATTCATAAAAGGGTTATCTCAAACCACCAAAACTGTATATATATATATATATATATATATATGTATATATACTGTTACTTGAAACTAGGATTGAGCAGAATACTTGGATTATACATGCATCTGACACAGATAACATACTTTTTTTGGGTACAATGTGCCAGTGTGTGTGCTAGGTAAAATGTGTCAATATCCAGACTTGTGATGAAGAAACAGCTGAATTTTTTTTAATTAAAAATAAATATAGCAAGTTGATCAACAGGTAAAAATCAATATCTTTCATTCAGGCAACACCTATTTCCAGTCTAAACCACACCCATTCTGATTATGGATATACAGAAGGTTTAGTTGGTTGAACACAATCAAATACAGATAACAGTGCACTCATGGTGTTCTTTTTTCCTAACCCAAACACATGCTTTTGTTGCCTAAACCCAACCGTGTGTAGTCAAAATGTAACCATGTGCCTTTTTTTCGATAGAAAAAACCTGTACATTTCCTGTGAAAACAGAAGTGTATTTTGAGGGCAGACAATGCATATAACAGCCTGAAGTTGACACAGCGTCCCAGAATGTCAACAACCAACACACCCAGGGTATCTTGCACGTCATATCTCTACCTGGAAAGTCCATGACCAAATGTCGATACAGTATATGATGAGGTTTGAGTGAGTGGCAGCAGGAAGCATTTTCATGAATGATGAACTTGAACTTTTATCTTTGAAGCTCGGGTGATTTTTCCACATAAATCAGTATTTCATTATAGAATATAAATAAAATTTTCACTTTAACTGTACTATGGCAAACAAGAGTGAATCAGAAAAGCAGCACTTTGCTTTTTTCTCCTTACTTCCTTTTTTTTGCATGTAGCAATTTACTACTTTACGACTACTAGTTGTAACAAAAAGAAATAAATTCCTTAAATCACAGGGCTGCAGTGATAACTACAAAAAATATAAATCTAAAAGAAAAAACAACAACTAGTATAATCACTCTTATTGTACAGTAATGTGAGGAATCTACTCTTGCCTCCCTTTCTCTCCACTCTTAACCTTCCTGCCCTTTGTCCTTTGTCCATTCTCCCTCTCCTGCCACTCTTCGGTCCCCACCAACCTGTTTTCCTTGATCCATTCAAACAAAATCACCCTTAAGCTGTCTCCTTTTGTCTGTTTGGTAAAAGACAAAAACAGGACACCTGAGAAGGCTTTCAGCTGTGTTTGGAATGATTATTACTTTAATCGTATTATTATTATTTTTAATGTGAATATTCTGCAAAGACTTTCTTTTTCAAAAAGGTTTTCTGCAGAAATGCATGAACTTTGCCATCATTCTGTTCTGAATGAGTTTTTGACACATCTGAAAACTGTGTTACATTTGAAAAATGTGCTGTAAATATATGGAGCTTTTCAAGTGGTGGAGTGTGAATGAGAAAAGAGTTGATGGATTTAGGAAACTGAATGCATTTTGTGTGAAAGCAATGAAGAATGATTCACAGTTTGGTCCACATAGACTTCTGTTTCATCGACTGTGTGAAGAGTTTTGACAACATGATTTCAGTTTTGACTAATCGGTGTTAACAATAATAATAAAAAAAAACTGTAAATGCTTAGCTCACTTGACAAAAAAAAACAACCCAGATTGAGGTACTGAGGTGAACACTGAAGAGATTTTATTGGAACTTCTTCCTACTCAAACTATTCCAATGCAGCCTGTGTGTTATCTGCTAACAGAGACCATTTTAAATTGCTGTGAGCAACACAAATTAAATTCCAAATTTGTGTGTATTTGCACCCAGTCCCAACATTTTATGGACTTTATATGCAATTCTGTCTAAAATTAGCATCATGTTCTGTCTGAACACACCTCAAGACTGCTTGGTTTCAGTCCAAGAGTAATTTACAAAGCTCTTTAGCACTAAAACCAGCTCCTGAGTCTGGAGGAGCTGCGCTGCATTTACAAATATATATACAGTAGTAGGCAGTCTCTGGGCTCTCAAGATGCTGTAGCTCTGTCTGTGTGTTGCATTGAGTAGGTGATTTACATACTAATACAAGTAAGTTGTTAATTTCCTGTTGCTCATTTTGTTTTTCAACACACAGTCAGTCATTTCATGTGCTAACATTTTCCATACCTTTCCACTCCTGTGTAGTAATGTTGGCATCAGTAAAGCAAACTTAAGTGGAAGCTACTGAGGAAGCAGGATAAGTTATCAACTGTCTTAAAAACCATTTACAATTCTAAAGCTTTTAGTGTCTTAGCGAAAGGTTTCCACCGTCATTGTTTTGCCTTAGAAGTCTGACATTTTGTACAATGTTTAATATCTTCAAATATGCCCATAAAAACATCTGTTGTTATATCAGTGAACTATATTCTGGTCAGGGTGGGAAAAGCCTCTGAAGCAGCATTTTACGTGAAGTATACGGTGTTCACTGCTTAACTTCCTGCTGAAACCTGGCACCTCTTAGCCTTCACAAGTGCATCAATGTTAGATGTGCAAAGTCATCCAGTGGGCCAGATTGGACCCTTTGGTTAAGGGCAGTACATAACCTCAAGTTCCATTTCTGTGGGAATCAAAACCAATGCATTTGGTTGTTGTTTGCATTGCCCTAGAGGACATGAACTTGAGTCATTCTCAACTTCCCACAACAGCAAAAAGCTGATTGAGAAAAAAGGTTTTCAGCATTTTAAAATCATACTCTTGATCAGTGGGTCGGTGCCATAAGGGAGACTTGTTGCATCAATGTAAAAAAAAAATAATAAAGCTTGGTATATACTTAAGTATGATTGCAAGTGAATAAGTTGTGCTGAGAGACTTGTCATCTATCAGTTATTCATCAAACTCAAATTTGCTCTTCAGACCTACTTTGTTCGATAGTTCATGATGTGTACATTAAATAAATATATAGTGTGTACACCTGTAGGCCTAGATAAACTGGAGTGAGACTAACAGGGTCAATCCCCTCCCTTCTTTTAGCTCAGGAGGTCTCTCTCCATATACTATGAACTTTTAACACCGTTTAGAGGGTCTCCTCATGGTGACATAAAATCCTTTGTGAATCCAGCTCCTGGGCAAATGACACTAAAAGTGATAATATAGTAACTGTTGCCTTCGTGACAGCTTTTGAATTCTAACTTCCTCTATTTATAAGTGGAAATTAAAACCATCATCATCCCCACACACACAAAAAAGAACTCACTTTGGCAATTCAAAGCCTCCAAGCTTGTTAAAAAAGATGACAATGGACAGTCGTGAATCATCTACATGCGCATCCTCACTAAATGACTGACTAACAATGGAGACACAAGTAGAGAGAGATGAAATTAGTTCTAATGATATAATGGCCGGTCTCTTTAGAACTGACATGTTGAGTCACTCTGCGACCGGTCAAGTCACATCGATTTTCATCAGGGGTAGAAACCCGATCTACACTCGGCCCTCTTTAACTGACTCGTCTCTCTCTCAGATGCCCCCAGATATTTATGTCTACTGTCTGATTCTGCCGAGCGGGGGCTTAATCAGATCCAGAGTGAGCTCCATCAGTATTCAAGCCAGCTGCTGGGAAGAAAAGAGAGATAAAGTGAGCTAAGGCAGAGAGAAGGAGAATAGAGGAAAACTGAGCGACAAAAATAAGTAAAGGGCAGAGGCAAACAATCAGGCCACAGCTGAACATGTTACAACACTAGTTTGGGAAACAAAGCATGTACTGTATCTTTAAATAGATACCAAGACCAAAGGAAAGTTATGCCAGTCTTTCTGAAACTACCTGGTTTTAGTGGACATCAGAGGTCCTGGATGCTCAAACCATTGGCAGGGGTAGTTAACAAACTACTATTTTTGGAGACTGCTGACACACTAACCAGCTGCCGAACATGCTAGCACTAGTCAGCCACAATAGCCTTCTAGCAGGCTTTCAACTTAGCTAGCTCTGTTGCCACTGGAATGATACGATCACTGCAGTTTGGGTACCATTGACCCATGTCTCAAACTATCTGCAATCCATACCTCTTTTGCAGTCGATCTGCCAGCAGAATCGGGTTAAAATGTGGTTGATGGTAATACTAGGCCATGATAGCTTCCTCTGTTTTGGACTGTTCAAGTACTGTTCACCAAATTTTACTGAGGTTGGATTAGATGCAAAAGATTTGCGTGAATTTTGATTGCACTGGCAGGACTTTATTTTCTCAAAAAAGCATTTTAAATGCTAGTGTGAGGGACTCATGCTCATGGCAGTGCGAGATGTAAACATTAATGGCATCCTCCGTAGCTGAGCTGTAACATTAGCTAGCTCAGTGGTGCTAGGTGAGCTAACAGTTGATGCACACTTCCTTCTGTGCGGTGATATGGTTGACAGGTGTAGTTTGGTAGAAAGAAAACAGTTCCTACATGAAACTGCTCACAAGAATTATCTTGAGTAACCAGGTCATGATTTCTGGAAAGAGACACCACTTTTGACTGTTACTAAATTGCAGGTGTGTGCCATCTAGTTCCAATGCATCACAGAGAAGGCAGACACCTCTACTGCTGATATCTCCAACACTTGGCAACTCACACCAGAACAATCTAGAATAATAAAGAGCAGGTCCTGACTGACAGGAAATAACAGCTTTCTGCAACTGACAGACCCTAACAAAAAAGTTAGATCAAATTTATAGAGGATTTTACTTTGATGTCAAGGAATGAATATGCAATTTACCAACTCAGTGCTTACCAGGTTGACACTGTTTCTTGCAGGAAGGACAAAGAATCATTTTCAAGTGACTTCAAAATGTATGTAGATTAGCTTGGATTATTTTCAAAAGTTATTTAATTGTTTTCGCCCCATTTCTGTTGGCAAATTGTAAAACGAATGGCTTTTTCTCCCAAAAATCCCTGGAATCTGAACTGTCACCAAACACACTGCTTTAGAATCCTTTAGAAGTGGAAACATGTGATTGATATATTGACTCAAGTATGTGATCAGTATGGAATGCATGTTAGACGTAGTATCTTCTTAATTATTGATTTAACCCTCATCCTGCTGACTGGGGTACCTGCAGACCTCAGAGGTGTACTATTTGTCACATCTCACAAGTGATTTATTCTATCATTACAATTTTTCGGGATTCTGTCATTCAATGTGTCCCTAATCACTTCATACATTTTTTTGTTTGTTTCTGTTTTAATTAGTGCTTCATAAAAGTACCAAAGTGTTTGGGTCCAGGGGGACCCCACTCAGAAACACTCAGTTCCGCCCATGCATTCTTTAAGATGGAGTTTGTGTTTGCCATGGGTCCTCATTTAATGTATCACATGCCATCAGGGCAAGTTGGGGAACTCATCAGTCAGTTAAGGTCAGTCATATTGAGGGGACCAACGTAGATGGAGAAAACAAAGATTTCCTCATACCCTATATCTACAAGATGTTCAAAGAGAGAAATACATTACATGACTGCTAGGCTTGAAAATCTTCTCATAAAAGGGGTTCCAGTTGCTCCAGAACACAGACAGGAAGACCTGTTCCTCCTGTCACGTGCCTGTATGGCCCGATGGGGCTTATACTGAGACCAAGGTCTCTATCTACTTTCGTACTGAAAGACAAGTATGTTGGAATGACTACAGGTTTAATTATTTTATACATGAAGACAAAATGACCACAATTGGTTTCACCACATGTATATAAGAAAAATAATGTTTCCTTGAAATTACTAATCTAAATGAGGTTCTCTGGTTTCCTCCCACACTTAATTGGTGACTCTAAATTGCCTGTAGGTATGAATGCGAGCATGACTGGTTGTTTGACTGTATGTGTCAGCCCTGTAATATTCGGAAGAACTATCTAAGGTGTACAGGGCCAGAGAGTGGTGATAACCCGAGACAGCCCACTTTAAATTCATTTCCTGCATCTGTGTCACATAGGTCTCGCCACTGCCCCGCCCCTTTAGGAGACAACCACCTACCCTGAATCTGCTCATTCCAATAAAAACAGTGAACTGAGTACAGATTATGACTGTTTCCTTCGTGCCATAATCACTGATGTAAATACTGGTCCCTTTTTCACAAGCCCCAACCCTTCTAAACATTCTGGCACTGAAATTATTTTTTGTCAGGCAGACAAATCAGGAGAAAATTAACTTTGTTTGAGACATGTCTCTGTTTTAGCAACATACTCTCGCGAGATCTGGCAACAACTGACACCATGTTACACTCGGTTTTTATTAGACATTAAAGAGGCAACAGATAGCATCTTTTCTTAAATATATCATTATGAAAATAATGTGGGTTGCACAGGGTTGTGGCCACAGTAAAATCAGACTGTCAGCATTTACATAGGTTACTTAGTGGCTTTGCAATCTTTGTAATAAGCTTCTGTCGCTGGGGGTGAAATTTTGCAGAAAAAATCTGCTTTACAGCAGGAAATGCGTCATGTATTGCGAAACTGGTCGGTCAGCCAATCAGGGACTGGAGCTGGTCCTTATGAGGAGTTGGGCATAAGATAGTTGAGTCACGAGCACAATGGCAGACGGACAAAGTTTGGAGATGAGTGAGAAATGGCCTAGCAAAAGAAAACGAGCTCCTCTGTCTGAGAAGGCAAAGGAGAGCATAAAGGAGAGTGATAACAGAAGAGGAAAAACAAGAGTAAATCTCAGTCAGGCGTTCAAGAGATGGAGGGAGCTCCGTGACCAAAGAGGCTTCAACACCGGTGTCCAGTTAGCTTTCTTTCTAATGGATCAGTAAGTAACACGGCTAAATGTTAGCTAGACGAGAGAGGACTGTACTGTATCACAAATCAACGCAACCAGGGACCGGGTAGCGAGTGTTGGTCGGCTGACATCCTCGTTGCCATTCTACAGCAGCCCTCGGACAGTGATACCCCCTCTCTTCCTTCTGTTCTCTTCTCACGGAGGCAGCTGTTGACGGACATCGCCCAGCTAAGTGAACACTGAACTTTGTTTCCCTTTCAATTTGAGCTCAACCGGCTGCATCGATTCCATACGGTACCGTTTATTCTAGAATCGGGACTGTTTACATGTGCATATTGCTATAATTCCACTGTGTTTACTGTTGTTTGTACTGATACTGTCCATATTGGTATAATTAACTATGAGTTGTTTGTACTGGTACTGGGCATTCTGGTATAATTATTTGCATTACTGTTTGTTTTTTTCTTCATATAAATCTGATAATTGTTGCTCGGTCTCTTTACTCATTTATTTAGTATAGTGTCCACACACCGTCTCATTCTACATATACATAGAGGTATACTGGTGCCTTTACAGCCTACATTGTATTTAATTTAGAGAGTCCAATAGAGTCATATTATTGATTATCTCTGATTCCCACTGTCGTTGCGACAGTGCGACACAACACCACTTCGCTAGGTGGCGCCAAGCTAAGAAAACAAATCCTATCTGTTGCCTCTTTAAGCTAGCAGATAAAAAAGAGCAGCGAATTTAGAGGCAAATATTAAATTTGTACTGTATATGGTGTTGTTTTAAATCTTCTTTCATCCATCCACTACACTTCCAAACAAGTTGAGACAACCATGCCAACGTAGGTGACCAGAAGCATATACCATTTTGTACCATTGGTGCAGCTTGTAATGCTTTATCTTATGTAATAAATAATCACTGCTGCAAAAAGGATGTATTCTCATTTGAAACAATGTGCAAATTAACTGTAACTTTTTTTAAATTACTTTTTTTGTGAGATCACAATAAATTTATAACTAAAAATATTTTGAGAAGAAATAAGGTAACGTTTTTCTCACAGTAGCTCATTCTCTGGGCCCCCGGGGATTCTAGTTAACAGTCCTTGTATGTAAAATATGTTAGTAGGATGAGCGTTAAATAGCAAAACTGATTTGGTATAATGTGTCACTTTGATAATGGACATCAGGCAGCTCATGGGCTTCTTGTTACAGTCATTATAAAGTAACCAAATATAAGGACTGTTTTTAAATGTTTTTTTTTTTAATGAAATAAGATACTATATTGAGTTTTTAAATTGCTTTAAAAACATCAAATGTATGTAGACAACTGCAGAGCAAACAAAGGAGTTGGATAATCAGCAACGTGTCTTCAGGTGATAGCTCGACACAATGAAATCCTGTCTGTTTCTGCCTCCTCTACATTTAGCACTTGTCAAATTATTGGAGACAAAGGTCAGAATCCTAACAACTCTAACAAGCTGATTTTCAGTTAAGTACCAATAAGTGTGAGTGCAGACAATTTTTCCTCCACAATGTGATGATCTGCCTGCTGAAGGAATGAAAAAAAAAAAAATTCAAACTGTCAAGGTATCACTTTTAACATGTTTGAAAATTACAGGACATGAACTTCCTGCTACAGCCTTTTCTCTCATTTTCCCCCTTCACCGAGACCGCTCAGCTGCCACCCGATCTGCAGTCATCCGGAGTGTAATTATGCGATCTGATTGTGATTTCTTTACCATGTTCCTCCGCGCTCCGCTCTCCCGATGAACCCTCACTGATCCGTATCAAATCTGCAGGTCAGCCAGGCTTTTGGAGAACTCCCTGGCGATAAAGTCTTCTTTCACAAATCTTGTTGATTCTGAGCACACAGGATGGGTATGGGACTAGAGGATACGAAACATTAATCGAGGGGCTACTTCCATCAGTGTATATTGGGACTGTAAATATTAGTATGCTGCATGTCTAATTTTCCACCTCTTTTTTCTCCAGTTGCCACCTGATTCATGGTCCCCGCACAGCAGAGTAGGAGTACAGGCAGTGTGAGCTGCTATTATGTGGAGCCCACGGTGCATTAACAACAGCAGCAGGCGTCGGCTCTCACATCTGATCACTCTAAATCAGACAAATGTGGACGAGAGGTGAAGGGAGAGAGGGAGGAGGAGGGAGGGATGGTCTGGAGGGATCTGGGAGGGATGAGCTGACTGCCAATGTCTAGGCGTGACACACACGCTACTTGCAGGGACTAAATAAAAGTACCACACATTTGTAAAATATATACACACACACACATCATACAAGTCCTTTGTCTTCGCTAGACATCAACGCCAAGTTCACATGTCACTTGCTGGGGGCATCTGTTTCGCATATTGCAGTCAACACCTCGTCTCAATTACTTCCAGCGGGGAAATATATAAATAAAAGGAGAGCCGACATAATCAGAAATCAGTATGTGAGCCCCCGCCGTCCCTGAAGACCCAAGCTCTCAGATCTTCTTTGTCATTTCTGGGGCTGGGAAGCCACTGGGCCTGTGGAGGTCACAGAGCTCAGGCCTCATCAGCAGGGCTAATTTGATTGCGGCGGAACAATGGTTAGCGTAGCCGAGCCTGGCGCTAGCCTGCTGACGAGCTGCATATTAATGGCTGGTGGCCACGAGGCCAGCTTTGCCCTGCAGAGAAAGGGCACACTGATGGTAGCAAGGGCTCAGCACCTTACATACTCGAGCCAACACAGCTGCAGTCATAAAATCATACATTTTCTGCTTTGTTTACATGTGCACGGCTGCTGGTGAGAACCAATTTTTGACATAACTTCTTTTTACTCGTGCCCATGTTGTGTGGCAAAGCCGATGAGTGCAGAAGGCGCGAAGTTACCCTGGGGGCAGGCATGCATTCTGGCCATGAGTTTTATCTCTGGCAAAGGCACCAATTTATGCATTAAAAGTATAAAATCAAATATTTTACCTTTAAAAAGGATGCTACTAATGTTTAAGGAACTAATCTTCAGTCTATTCCGTGTTCATTGTCTGCTATAGAAAAAGGGACGGGTATTGTTAGGATTTTAACAACTGTCCTTATCGGTCAGGTTATATTTTGTCTTAATTGTCTCAGCCAGTAGCTATGTCTTAGCCTGGTAAGACCACCTTGATGACTTGAGCTCAACCGGAAAGCGGAACTGAGTCCAGACTGATACAGAGAGCGAAAAAGAATGTTAAGCTCATGTCATTAGTAGGGGTGTTTCTAGGCTATCTAAGATTACAAGAATGTCAAATTTTTAGATACGTGGCAAACCCAGTTAAACCCCTCACAATATGCCATTAGCCAAGCTAGCACACTGTGTGCAAAACACAGCAGCAGTGAATGAGTGACTGCCGACAAAGCAAATTCAGATATTCCTTTTCTACATGTTTATGCTTATTGAACAGATGTAATGATAAAATATTGGCTCTTAACTCACTAAGGCATTACAGTAACACGCAAAGTTGGAGATGCTCAGACCCGACACAGAGAGCAGAGGAGATGCTGCAGTGTGATAATAAATTAAAGTTACATCAAAATGTGAAAAGTAGAGAAAAGAAGCACTAGCGTCAAAGCTTACGAAGCTCTCACACCCATGCATGTGACACTATTGTCATTTGATCAGTGTGGAGCAAGGTACTGGCTTAATGTAAAAAATAGTCACTTACTCATTGAAAGAGTAATGGCATTACCTCACTGATTATTAGGCAACATTATGGTTTAAACATGGTCTATCAACTTGTATGGCTAACATATAAGCAAGCTTTTGCCTATTCACACCTCCAACAAACTGGCCATATGATAAATGTCATTCCATTATTCAGTCTCCTTCTATTTGACCCTGTTTTGGTCTCAATTAAAATACTGTTAAATATCTGGCTCTTTGAATTTTTAATTTGCCGGTTTGTCATTTGGTGCTGGGCAGGTTGTTAACAGTGGACTTAAAGGGCTGCTTTTTCACCTAAAACAACCTCCTGCTGCTGCAGGAAACAAGACTGATGAAAGTGATACTAAACCAGAACAGTTAATTTGCGGAGCCATAAAAACAAAACAATGAGCTGAAAGACGTTAAAATGCTCCATAGCGCTATAGTGAACTGAAGAGTCATGTGACAATTCTCTGTGAGTTCTTCATTATGACTTAACGTGTTGGGTAACTGCCATCACCCAATTTAACTAGCACTCATTTGAAATTACTTGCCAATTGAATTAAACAAAAAAAAATGTAAGGGAGTCTTTAAATGTAAACAAATAAATCCGGCAGACTAAAAATAGAAACGTGTATTTAGTTGTGCTCACTTTCCACTACATCCCTGAATGGGGCAAACTAATGAACACAGTCTAGCACAGCATCTTCTACTGAGAAGTGAGCATACTAATGGTTAGTGTAGCTTAGCGTAACCCCTTAGTCCCACAGTGAAGCATACTAATGTCGCTGAAGCCGAATGCGGCCCTGCTGCACCAAAGAGCATACTAATTACCACGGCTGCCCTTCCCTGTGACCTTGGCGGGTCACTTAGCAGTGTGATCAGTCCCTGACTCCCAATAAAGACACTTTAACAGGGTGAGCCACAAGGGCAGAGAGCTTTTTTCCCCTCTCTCCCTCACTCACTTTCTATTCATTTCCTAGTGTGGTTTTAGTTTAAGAGCAGTACAGCATATGCTTGTAAAAAGGCACCATTTCATTCAGTCAAAGACGAGTACATATGCAAAAAATACCCATGTGTATCACTATAATGCTTCATCACTTATGTCCATAAGTCTACTTTTATGTATCAAATGTGCTTTTCATTGTAAGGAATCTAACTCACGCCCCCAGAGAGGCTGGAAAACCTGTTGACTTACAGAGGTGGTTTGAGGGATACAAGGGCCAACAAGAAATTACATATATATGATGTTACATACTTATCCCTACTGTGTGGTATTTAAATCTTTCCACAAGCTCAGAGTCAGTGTCAAGCCACAACAATCTGAATACTGTTTCACAGGGTTTTTGACCTTGACAAGAATAAAAATCTGTAGACAACTTTTTATAGGTAGTTAATGTAGCCTGGACAGGTCTTCAGACCAAGCAACGAAAGCCAGTTTTTAATGCCAATGGCAGAGTAAAATGACATTCTTTAACATTTGACGCTAATTTCTTATCATGATAGGTCTAATGAACTAAAAGTGATAAAAGCTATCAACAAAAACAAAAACACACGGCTTATCCTTTGTAACCTTCACAGTAGTTCAACTCCTTCACAAAGATTATAACTCATCACTGTAGGTGGTTCTCACTGTAGGCCTCATTTGTCCTTGATCTTGGGGAGGGAAAATAATATCCATATTTCCAGGGAACCAACCGGTGGTTCTCGCACATTCAGAATAAGGTTAAGTTATTAATAACTTACAGAAACATAGCATGCAATAGTCCACCTTTCACCCTCTCTTCCACTAGCTCTTTCATTCTCACTCTTAAACACACGCACGCAAGACAGAGGGAATAATAATAGCCTTCATTTATCGGCTGTGACCAAGACAAAAAAAACAAGTAATGAGTCAATTTAAATTCTAAGCGCTTCTGTTATATAATGTGAAAAAAACAACATATTGTTACATTTTTAATTACTGCCAAAAGTAGCTGCTAGATACTCCAAACATTGCTGGAAACACTAAGTACTTTCTGGTACACAAAACGTGTCAACTGTTAAGATATTGTGTGACAAATATTATATACCAGCAGTTTCGGTACAAAACTATTATCGTTTCAATCAGCTTTAAGCCCTGATTTGTACTCAGCACCTAACACACTGTAGTAACTAAATATCAAAATTAGTCAAGCTTTTTCCAGTGCGCAACACCAAGGGCTGAAAAGTGAAGTAAACACAAAAGTGCTTAAATCTGAAGTCCCCCCAATGACCACTTGAGGCTGTCTCCAAGAATGAGTCTATTCTCACAGACCCCATGTTAAAATGCCTAGCATTTAAGCAGAAATACAGCAGCCTGGTACAAAACAGTTTTGTTCTCTATAGCTAATTTGAACATTTATGACAACTGCGGATTTGAATTTTTATACAATTCACCCATTTGTACATTTTATTATGGCTTAAAGTTACATATTTTAAGGGTAGGTCCTCTTGAGTGACATACCGTTTGTGAGGTGGTGCTACAGTCTCTGAGTCCGATCCACCCCACACTCCTCCTCAGCTCCAACCTCTCATGCACATATGGTCACTTCTGGCGCCAAAAAGCAAGATGGTGACTACTGAAATGCCGAACTTAAGGCTCCAAAACCAACCCAGTCTTATTCCAAAGCCGTCAAATACCGGCGCTTGGGCAGTGACTTATGCGTCAGACATGGATGAAAACAGCTTTCACACTACCTTGGAAAGTCCACAACCAAGTGATGATATGTGACGAGGGCAAACTTAGAATGTGTTGCCAAAACAGAAGTCCACAGACCAATGGGTGACATCATCGTAGCTATATCCATTACTTCATAGTCTATGGCTTTTTTTCAGAGCTTTCTTTAATGAACTGACTAAAATCCAGTGCTTGACTACACACATCCACATTTGCTCATGCATGCTTACAGAATTAATGTATAGCTGCTGGTTTTTTCTTTTGTTTGTTTTTGTGTGTGTATTTTGTTCTTTTATTTCCACCTGGCAATTTGTTTGATTGCTGCTTACCAATTTCATTTTCACAACTTTCACTGCTGGAGCGTCACGAACAAATGGTCTGCTTTGATTTACCTCATATTTCAAAACATGATCCCTGATATAAATTTGTTTCCCGATTTTGTTCATGTTTACGGTTTATGTCACTGCCTGTACATTGTGTTTTCCCACAGTACTCTACATGTGTTGACTCGTACAGATGACACAGATAGCACCCTGTCAGATAGGTGGGTGTATTCTTCCTTTAAATAGGACATCAAACATTTCGTATTTCTTTTTCATCCATCTCCGTCATCTCTCGCATCATTTCCATACTTTCCCTCTCTCCCCAGCTCTAACCCCATACATACACATACAGTCACACACATTCTCTGTCCTTCTACCTTGATCCCTCTCCATTTCCATCCGTCCCTCCTCGTCTCTCTCCCCCACCTCTTCCATCCGTCCCCTCTCTAGTGATGCTGGACACACAGGTAGTGAAGCAGCAGGCGGTATGGTGGTGGATAATTACCTAGTGTTTGGAGCTCCCCAGGAGTCTGGGCCTTCCAGGGGGGTGGTGGGGGGGGGGGGCAGCGACAAGCTTGGCTGTATTTATAATGCACTCCAACACTTAGCCAGTGGAAATGCAGGCCCAAATAAATGGGCTTTTGTTGCCACCTGAGAAGGAAACGTAAGAAGATGCACTTTTCATCCCCCTTTTTACCCCTCATCTCTCATACCGCCGATACTCAACCGTGCCCTTCCTTCTTTCCTGCTGCCTCTGCCTCCATTTACCTGCAAATTCTCTCTCAGACAGCTTTACACGAGACAATTTTACACAAGAAAACACAGTGTAGAGACGGTTATGACTGGGATTAAGTTTGTTTGTTTGTCTGAGTGCAACTGAGGCTTTGCTTTGTGTGTACCATGGGAAATATGATCCAGAGCTGTCAAGAAAAGCAGATGAGGTGATGAACAAATATTCATATAAACACAGACACACAGACACACACACACACACACACACACACACACACACAGACACACACACACACACACACAGACACACACAAAGACGCAGTCACCCACCTTGGAAAATCTGGCAACCTGAGTGCGGTCAAACAAATCCCCCCATAAAAGGCATTTTGTTTGGTGATAACAAGCCAAATGAATGATAGGGGCCTCTAACAAAACTCCCCACTAAACATCCAGTGAAACCACATTGCTCCTGACCCAACTAAAGTGGAGTGAAGTGGGCCAACAGGAGCATCCGGTTGCCCAGTTGTCCAGGCTCCATTAGTCTAGAAGAGCCATCAGTGGGGGATTAGGCAGCAGTCCCTTTCAATCCTCATCCAGTGCAACATCCAAGCCCCCCCCCCACCTCCTCCTCAACCCCCCATCCCTCGCCAGCTCTGTGAGCCCGAGCCAGGCACTTCTGGCTGGGCCGCGAGCTCGGCCAGAGCCCTTGTGTCTCTGGAGCCTCCGCCGCTCTCTGCTTTAGCCTCAGCTGCTGGAGATGTTGTCCCTAATTAACAAGGGATTAAGCCATCATCTCGGCTTGTAATACAGCCTGGATGGGAATTCCAATATGGATGTTGGGGGGGGGAGAAAAAAGAGCGAGAGGAGGAGGAGGTGGAGGGTGAGGGGATTGGACTGGGTAGAAAGAGAGAAAGAGAGAGAAACTAGTGGCGTTTAGCAGCTCAGTAAATTACTCTTGACCCGTAGGACTGAGGGGAGTCTATCGGCACGGCAAGCCGGCTGCCAATTACAACAGCTCAGGCCTGCCAAAAGTTTTATTGGGTGGAGGGCGGGGGCAAGTTGGAAGGTGATTGGTCTGCATATGTGTGTGCGAGCATGTGTGTCTGTGTGTGTGTCTGTGAATGGGGGGGCTCATTTTTAATGGCCTTTCACCATATTACTTTCTGTCAGGATTGGAAGTGTTTGCATTTGGAGGGATATTGACATAATTATGATGAGAATTTGGTGGAGGTTGAAAATGAAAATAGAACTTTTTTTTTTCTTTTCCCTGCAGCAGTTCCCCACAAGCTACTGTGTTCATTACACTGTTGGACTTACTAACACATATGTATTTGATTCTTTTTCTTCGTTTAATTATGACTATTATTAATCATTTCTAAGTGCTATGATTGAAATGGTTATTTGCATTGTTTTCTCATGAAAGTCTGCACTGCAAACATGTAGTGTATTTAGCTGTCTGATACCAAATGACATAAATTCACATTTTAATATGATATAATGTTAAACCAGAGCTTTATTTTAGAGCTGCAACTATAATCACACAGTGACAGTACCCATACTTCCCCTTGCACTTCATTTTACAAGACACCCACCCAGTATCACATGGATGCAAATGCAGTATATACAGTATCTGAATGATTAAACTTATTCGTAATGTTGACAAGCTAATTTACATTTAATAAGGCTGTGTAACCTTAATTATAAGGCTCAAATATATTATGTCGATTTAATTCATTTTTTGTGTCAAAAAATGGCTCTCCTGGTAGCAAAGGATGCTGACCCTTGAGCATGCCTCTTCTAGCCAAAATTGTCTTAGGTTTTCCCAACTTAATTTGCCCAGCCTAAATTTGCCTCTTTTAAATTTGAGTACGTTCACGTTGCCATGTGATAAAATGGCTGCTTCTTTCGGTAGTTTGTTCCACATTGTTTAATTGTGGCACTAATTCTAATAGAGTAAAGAAATGCAGTGAATGCAAATGGTGCTTTAAAGAACTGATTGTGACTTTGGGCCACATATTGTAGTAGTATTGTGTATTTAATTAACTTGTGTTTACAATCCCGAAGAAGCACAAACACTTGCTGTCTGCTTTCTACAAATATTAGTGTCAGTTTTGGATTTTATCTGAGCCAAATCCTCACAGGGAGCTGCCTGAGAACCCCCCTCAGGTTCAAATGGGGTTAAAAGGCTGTTAGCATCCAAATCAATTCCAGCATTTGGATAAAAAAAAGTGCAAAGACACTAAATTTGAGGTGATGTGATCTGTGGTCTGTTCTCTGGCTCTCTTTACGCCAGCGCTGCCCTCACAGTTAGGTTGGGTGATGGGTTGGGGGGGGGGTCCAGCCTGCCACTGTGTCTGCTGCTGATGTAAACTGATGCAACCTTCATTCAAGACAAAGCAACAACAAAAAAAAAATGTGTGTGATCAGTGTCCACTATGAATAGCAATACACATGGAGTGTTTGGTGGCGAGTTGCACCGGGGTTTCATAAACCAGACCTAATAATTGATGACACTGTTGGATAACGATCAAGTGTGCGTGTTTGCGAGTGCTTCTGAAAGCAAAGGAGAGGGGGGAAGAGAGAGACTGAGAAAGAAGCAGTGACAGTGAGGGGGAGAGCTTGTGTGCGAGAGATAAACACAGTGAAAGTGGAAGAGACAGTGTGAGTGAGGAACAGAGTGTGTGTTTGTCTGTGAGAAGTTTGAGATGGAGTAACTGGAAAAAAAAAAAGAAACAGTGGTTGAAATAGTGAGAGTCCGAGAAATAGTGTAATGGGCTACAGAGGCACACACACATCAACACAGATAAATGCACTCACATACATATTTAAATTTGTTCATATACGACTTATTTGGAATATCTCCAGTGTGTATGAAATAACAAATTCTTTTAAAATTCCCATTTGTGTATGAATTATAATAAGTTATTAATTAGTGGCCATTTGCAGTGTAAGTAGGCCTATTTTTCCACTTGTGGACAGAGCCAGGTTAGCCACATCCTGACCCCAGCTCTGAATTAAATATTTTAAAAAGTGATGCTCTTATTAATTTTAAACAACAACAACTTGCATGTAATAAATTTGAATTAATTAAAACCAACCAAATCATCTGCAGTGCTCTTGCTGGCCCATCTGAGTGACCAGCTGATGTTATTGTAAGGCAGCTGTATTTTACAAAGTCAGCAAACAGCAACACCAATGCAAATCAGTTCTTTTATCTATGGTGTCAAATCTAAAATGCCTCTCCAATTTTACAATTACCATTTAACCTAACCTACATGTCTTTGGACTATGGGAGGAAACCCCAGTTCCCAAAGAAAACCCACACTCACAACATTCAAACTCCACACATGTAAGCACCATGCCCTTGGCGAACACTAAATTTACATATGGACAAAAGCCAAAGATGGCGAGCACCAAAAAAATATTCAACAGTTCCTACAATCAGGCTTCCACCTCACCATCTGCGTCACCAATTGCCTGTCTCCAAAATGTTAATGAGAATGGGTCAAAGTTTCTCCCATCAAGTATGTTTCAAGAGGCGTACACCTCTGTCAGGCCTTGTTTTGGGTGTATGCAATGTATATTAAATGAGAACCCTGGACTGCGTCATTGTGGAAATACAGCGTCAACCCGCCGGTTCCCTCACGGTTAACACTGTTAACACTGCGAGCACTGTTGCCATCGTGTAGCACTGTTATCGAGTTAGTACTGTAAGCTGCTGACTCAGCCACCTCTATGTTGAGATCTGTGTGCAGACAACTCATGTGCTCTAAATTACGCATGGAGCCCGTTTAGCCTTAATCAAGTGTTTTATCTAAAAGCTAACAAGATATAGGATGTAGAACAGGATGCAAACCCTGCTCTTTAGTGTCAGCATGCTCATTTTTGTCCATCCAGCCATCCACACACAACTATTTTTCCTCCAAAATGTATTTGGCAAAGCAAATTAGGAGCATGTTAATATACCCTATAAGAAAAAGGTGTCATATTAATAGATGATCATGTATTTCATCTTCACCAATTTTAATGGCAATATGTGTGTGTGTGCATATGTGCATATGTGTGTGTTAAGCTATTGTTTTCTGCTCAGTGAAGCAGTGCTGGATTGATGTGTTCCCGATGAAGTGCAATGACAATTAAAGAGTAACTGACCTGCTATTTCCCTTCATTACCTCCCAGCTATTCATGCTGTGTGCATGTGTATCTGTATATGTCTAAGTGTGTGTGTGTGTGTGTGTGTGTGTGTGTGTGTGTGGGGGGGGGGGGGGGGGGGGGGGGGGGGGGGGTACAGATGTTGACAGGGAGAGAAAAAATGAGAGTCAGCATTTCCAGAAGCATACACAGACAGACATACATATGATATATGATGCAAAAATATACAAACACACCAAAAGGAGACTCATTTGCATGATGCACACACACACACGCACACACACACAGTTACTGAAAATTCTTCCCGGCTGATCAGTGAGGATGCCCTACATGGTAAATACATCCAGCAGGTATAGGCTGTCTGCCTATGGCGGATATTATTCCTGTAAACATACATTCAAAAAAGCATCTTATCACGCCATCCTGTTTGGATTTGCTGTATGTTTATTATGTTTCCTTCCACCCTCCATTTTTGTTTCTTCTCTTTTGATTTTTTTCCGTTTTCCCCTCTCTCTTGCTCTTTCTGTTTCTGTATCTTCTTCCCTCTTTTCTCCCCCTCTTGCTGCCTCCCAGCACACGCATAAGGATACAAACATCGCCATTTTTTTTCCTCCTGCACAAGGCCCACCACATAGCCATTTGCATAACAATCTCCACTTGTTTTTCTGCTTAGATGGAATTCACAGCATGGTGCCGGCATGACTGAGACAGGGGTCATTGCTATGTATATCAGAGAGAGGGAGAGAGAGAGAGAGAGAGGGATGGAGAGGGAGAGCGTTTATGGTAGTGAGAGGGAGAGGGAGAAGGAGGGGAGGTGGCAGTTGCAAAAATGCACATCCAGACGCACAAACACTTCCATAAAGAGACTCATTGGCATATATGCACTGACTGATGGAGAACAGTGGAAATACACCCTGAAAATACAGACAGGGTGCAGATGAAAGCATCCGACTGCACACCATCTTTCTTAATGTAAATCTACAATAACGACAAGAAGGGAATAAGAGAAGTAATCAGCCACAACCTTTGTTAATCACATTTCTTTAGTCATATGCAAATCAGGCAATATGTTAAACATAGCAATTCAGCAGTGCCTCGATATTGTAGGAATATGTCCTTACTATCCATACCCAACTCTATGCTTTTCAAATCTGCTTGATAAATGTGTCTTATTGCTCACACTCAGAGTTTTTTACCCTAAACTGGCTCTGTAGAGTGTTATTCCTGGAAGTTTTAAAATACAGACCCTAAAATGACAAAGTGTTTTTCATCTAGCCCCAAACAAGCATTAATGTTGGAAATGTTGGCCAAAAATATATATACCCTGAGATGTAAAATCATCAGATTCTCCATAAGTTAACAATTACACGGTGCCATTTTCGCCAGGTGTCTCTTGTTAGAAACATAATATATCTCAAGACAACTGACTAATCTTAAGTCCTGCCCCCCTTAGTTACTGTTGCTAATTTGGACAAGCTTGAAAAAAAGAAACACTGGGATTCCAGTTCTGCATAGCCAGGAGCTGCAGTGTTTCTGGGCATCAGGCAATACACTTTAAAAAAAAGCAGACTGCAAGGACTACAGTATGTTATGGAAGGCCATTTTAACACATTAACTGTTCTAAACGAGGCAAAATGATGTGAGTTAAGGCTTCTGGTTTTAACTTAAAAGGCAGATGCACAGACCAAGGATGACTAGACGATCAATCAACATTGCTCCTGCACTGCCAAGTGTGTGTCCCCTTTTTCCTTCTGAGGATCAGTAGTAAGTTACTGGATGTGTTTCACTACTGAATACAGACCATGGTGCTTACATAACTTTAACCTGTGTTGAAGATGAAACTTAGGTTAGTTAAGATACTTTGGGATGACATGAAAGCCTTACAGAGATATTACAAAAATGGGAGAGATAGCCTTGCTATTTTCTGGCTGACAATAATTTATATTGCCTTAAAAATATGGCAGCAACCAACCTGTCCTTTTCCAAATCATTTAATGCTGCCTCTGAAATAAGGAGGAAGCAAACCTAGTTTGCTGACCTGACATGAGGCTAACTCTTAGTGAAGCTGTATGTTACCTTTTTAGTAACATTAGCTAGCTAAAGATGTGACTCTACAAAGGGCAGTTTAAATGTGTCCATGACGACTGTAATGGTCGCCCAATCACATATTCTAACTATCTTTTTAATTTGGTATTCTTTTTAACATAGACAAGCCTATAGCATTTTAACTTTTGCAGTATTGCAGTGAAAAAATCCCCAGTGGCCCAAAAGGCCATTGGTCACCATTGTGTTGGATAAGTCTGTAAAACTGTTGACAGGACACCTCGAACTGCAACAAAAAGGTCAATTCTGTCTCTTTTTGTAATACATTTTTGATACATGGAGGTTTTTGTAAAACTTTCCTTAAGCCATGAAAAGCAATTTAAAAATCGGTGATGTCATCACAATGTAAAGTCTATAAGCCAAGCAGGAACTTGTAGGCAGGGACTGCGGAAGAAACACTACTGCACAGATTTAGTGGGCTGCATGTTGTGGAAAATTTGGTTTTGTTATTAACACAGACGAGCCTAGCACATGGCATATCTATGTACAACAGGAACGGGCAATGTTGACCGAGGTTCTGCTGTGTTCCAATCTTGCGCAACTGTTTTTGGAGCACAGAGGAAAAGGGGCGGGACTTAGGAAGAGTTAATTCCTCCTAAATGTTACATTAAATTAATTAAATGCTTTTTTGATGGCCATTTTATTTTCATTCAGCTATGGTGCTCAAGTGTTTTCAGGGTTATTTAATGTCATTTTTCTCCTATTATTAACACATTGTAACACATTTTCATTATTCTTTAAAATTTGAAAAATAAGAGTAACATTAGGAAGCAAAATCAGTCATTGTGCTGTGTTGTTTATGTGTGTTCACATCAGTATGCAGTATGGATGTGTCTTTGTGTTTGCAGTGACGTACGCTTGTGTGAAAGTGCGCGTCCATGTGGTCATAAATGTGCGTGCGTGTGGTATCATTTTGATGTAAATGGGTCCCTGCTGCAGCCCTGAGTGTGATGGCTGGAGTCTGTTTCTCTAATGAGACAATGAGGGGAGCAGGAAACATGCCAAACGCACACACACACACAAATACACACACGCATGCAGCTGTAGCCCCGTGCATACAGACACATACAGGTTATGGAAGCAGATAAATATACACAGTTAGAAATGATGTGCGGACACATGCACAATAGTGCCGATCAAAACAGTAACACAAAGAAACTGACAGGGTGACAAAGTAGAAAGAATGACAGCAGAGAGGAAAAACAAACAAGACAGATGGCGTGGGCGATCAAGGCGAGTTGGAGTCATTTTTTATCCTTTATTTAATCAGGTACTCTCACTGAGATCAACATTCATTCTTTTCAGAAAGACCTGAGAACCCAAAAGTTGACTCAAAAGTGACAAAGAAAATTCACACATGTAGGTCAGTGCCCAGCCCTCACACAATGAACTGCAGAGCTGAAAACGTGAGACACTTGTATTTACTTCAAAACACAGAAATCTGTCTTTAAAAATGCTTTGATTTTGTTCCAGTGCCGAAAGATTCACAGAGATAGGGTGAAATACTCCATCTGCAGGTCAGAGAAGAAGATACAGTACATGGAAATCTCAATAGTCTATATATGCTGAGGTCAAGAACAACTAGATTTATGGTATCATAATGAAGCTGGCAGTGTAGCTTATAGCACTGCTCAGGCAGAAAAATTAAGTCTTTGGCACCACACAAAGACACGAATGATCATCAGATGATCTAAATCACATTCCAAAAACTAACTAAAAGCTAATTCAGCATGCCCAGTTGCCAAAATATAAACCATAGGTCAAAAAAAAAAAAAAAAAAGGCTCAGGTTGTAGCCCACCAACATATCTTAATACAGTGGTTTGTATGATATGTTACGAATTAGCACCCCTACTGGTTAGGTTAGGTAAAGTTTAACAGAAGAATCATGTTTGGGCATCATCAAGTTCCGTATTTACGTTACATGACAACTTGATGTGACAATGTCACATGACAAAGGGACAATACCTACTTTAAAACAATTCAACACTGACTTTCAGTTTCACCCAAATCATTTGTTTGTTTGACTTATCCACCACATTTTTTCCCTTTCCCATGTGGACTTCCTTCCTTGCTCCCATCATGTGAGGGAGGGCAGCCTGCATTGCATTGGTCAAATGATCACAGCCTCCTGGCTTTCAATTAAGTGAGTTATATAAGACTTGTAGTGCATTACTTTACATAGGTATAAATACAAACAGTGACTGGGGACAGCCTAAGCCCACAGCATGACTGGGTGGGCACAATTTTTTAAGACTTTGAAAGCCCCTGGTGTATGGTAAATGTGCAGTATGCCTGCCTAACTGACTACTGCTGCTTCAGATTGCTGCTAAGTGCTAATCACTGGCCATTAGCCATCATGCATTGCAAGCTTCAAAAGCAACACTCACTATGACCACCGCTCAGCCTTCAACCATGTTTTCCTATTTCAGCTTTCAACACTGGTAACTGCTTGCTATTGCCACCAGTTAAAATGTGTACACAATACTTCATACAAACTGAATCATTAGCTAATCAAAGCAGCTATCACGTCAGGGGTTTCAAAATATATTTCAATTGTTATGTACAGTATTACACTTAGCATTATGCTCTGCTCTGTTCAGTTTGTTCAGAAACAGGTTTTGCCATACCCAATATGAGACTGAATGGAATCATTAACTTGAAGTCCCTATATTTGCCATGTTTCTTGATAGAGTTCCACCTATGGTGGATCTTTAAAGGCTGATACGAAGCCAATAGCCAATTGATCTGCCATTATTACTTCACCCCCACCCCATTAAAAACAATAACATTTTTGAAAATGAACAATCTTTAACATTATTGGGGGAAAAAAACTACTGAATATATAAAGTCAAGGTAATAACTACTCAATAAATCTGGATCACTGAGCATCAAACTCAAAGTAATGAACACATATAAAAAATAAATTACTCTAAATACTCTCTCCATGCTTCGTAAAACACGCAAAAAAGACTAGGTCATAACCTAGTTTTATATGGCTATATGGAATGCTAGAGGGTTTTTAATTTGAAATGAGGGCTTTTAATTTGACACAGGAAGTAGCAAAATTTACTCAGTCATGGCCTCATGGACTTTTAGTGCTATAGCACTGGATCTGATTGTTGCCGTCCAGCCAAAAGTTTCATGGAAATACATGTTAAAACACATCCTCACAGCAGAGCTACTAACAGATCATTTAACAACCCCTCTCTTCAGCTCCGGTCGGTGATGTACATCCCCGCATGACTGAGGCTGTGCAGCCATTGGCCACTATCAGAGCCAAACTCTGCAGATGATGATAGTTGGTAAAACATTCAGTGCGGACTAAACTGTTAGACATCCAATGGGCCCTCCCAAGGTGATTTTTGATGATCATGATATGTAAAACAACCACTGTATTTATAAAAAATCAAAGTCCAGGCACTCAGGTCGGTTTGGAAAAGTTAAAAAGCCTTTATTCAATGGGCAAGAGTCATTAAAAACACCAACGTGTGTCGGCTTGCACCTTCCTCAGGGTGTGTGAAGACCAGAGAGCAAACAAAGCCCGGTGGTTTGAGAGACACCAGCAGCGGTCCTGTTATCCTTTTCTTCAACCACTGTATTTGTTTGTAGTTTACATGGTTTACTGATACGATATAGCCTATTGTTCGAAAGCTACACCCCTCGCAGTGCCATAAATGCTGACCATTTCAAAATACAGCCACAACAGCAGGCTCAATTAATGCTTCTGTCAGACAAAAAACAAACAAACTCAGATATGAAGCATTGTCATAATCTTAAAATCATTATTATCCAGAAAGAATCACAGTTTACACAGCTCCCTTTTCATTTCTCACGCACTGCCAAGAGTACGAACCATCTGAATTCAGCCAACTATTTAGTCCAAACACATTATTACATCCATAGATATCCACAAACTCCTGTTGCATTGTTTCAAACACCAACTGGGTGGCTGCCACATTGGCGGCGAACTCCTGGCCTTTCCATTGACACCTCATTTGAGCCAATAGGAGCTTCCAGAGCTGTTGCTATAGTCTCGATACCCAACCAGAGCCTGAGCTAGAGGAATGTGTCTTACTGACAATACCTGTAGTTTAACAGTATTTAAAGAACCAGCGATTGGCCCACTTCACCCGAGGCTTATGGGTCTTGTAGTCAATGACACCTCCAGAACTCCTTACAGGCACCACAGATTTTTATAAATGTAAACTCTCTTATTAATTTAGGTTTTCTGGGAGTGTTTTTTTGTTTTTTGTTTTTTGTTCTTTTTACAAAGGTTAAGCTCCTAAAAAGCCATTTCTGCCTGTGCTTTGTTTTTCACTCATATTCACACATTCAGTACATTATACTACCCTCTTTTTTTGAAAAGCACCTGGCTTGAAGTATGGCACCTGGGTATATCTTATGCATTGGTGTAGGCTAAAATGAAGCTGATCAAAAACCTGTCCTTAGTGTACTTGAGTGGATTTTGTCCATCTCTGTTACAGTGCTGCTCTACTTTATGACAGCCAGGCTCTACATTTCAGCATTTTACTGTGTGTGAGAGTCAAAATTAGATAGTGTGAATGTGAAAAATCATTTGGTTGCACCAGCAAAACATTTGCTGAGCTCCAACAGTAATGCATCTGTTATGATTCCTCTCTCTTTCTCATTAGCAGTAAGTGTACAAAACTTTCAAGTAGCAGTTTTTAATTTTTAGTGGTTGCTGATCATCACTTTCACTGGTTAAAATGAAAAACATCACTGGAGGCCGATCACACCAGCTGTCTCTAATTAGCATTAATTCATTGAGTAAATTGATGACAGGCCAAAATAACACTTGTCTGTTGCTGGGATTGTGCACTCCCTACAAGTCGGCGTCTACACTCTGCTCAAGATTGTTTATGAGGCAATAGCAGCATCACTCTTAAACACTGCTGTACAACCTGACAACTTCAAGAAAATGTTACATCTTCTCGCTATCACTTCATGTCAGTTTCAGGAATCAAATTTTCAGTTAAACTTTCATCATATCATATCAATTATTATGCTTAGAAATGTAATAGCTTTGAACCAGACAGGTGTGCTGAATTTAGAAGGCTACACGTTATTTCACTTTGTTAGATACATATTTAATCAACATTTAGGTAAATGTAAGTACCAGTTTGGACAGTATTAAAGGACTCCCATTAGGACCTGGGCCAAAAAAGACCTTCATCCTACTATAAACATTACAAGTATAAAAGAAACAGCCACAAGAACATATTTGAACAACCCCCGTCCATGTTCACCTACCCTGAGATGCATGTTCCACACTGAAGTTGTAAGAATTTGGCTGTTCAGAAGCACCATGAAAGTCATACTCCATCTGTTGGGTGTGAGACACTCTTTCCGTGAATGAGCATGCTAGGATGGAGTTGTTCTGATCAATAGAAGAGCGGGACTCCTGTTACCACGCACACACCTGCCCTTGATCATAAAGAAACACTGTATTTAGTTTTATTCTGGTGAAAATGAGCGGATCATAAAAAACGGAACTGCGGAGAAGTGGATGATGTTGCAGGAGTGGTGTGAGAAGTTTCAGTGGACATTTTGATATTTTTTTTCATGGCGATGACTTTTCAATATTAGAAACTACTCCAAACAATGAATTAAAGCACAACACAGCATTTTTTCTTTGAAGGCGCAAACTATAAGTCTTTGACAACTAAAACCTAAATCTACATTCAAACAACATTGGGGTCAGCATGTAGTTAAGTTAAGGTACAGAACAGCTCTGTTATGGTTAGGAAAAGATCATGTTTTGGCTTAAAATACACGGTTTTCGGACACATTCCCCAAGGTCTCTGTAAACAAACAGCCCCATTCAGAGGCACTATGTCGGCAGGAAACAGCAATGTCACAATCTGCTTTTGCAATCTGTCCCTGCTGGAAAAAACACCATTAAGTCCCTAAACGTCACCTACATTTGGTAGTTTAAAAGCCACTTGAAAAACAGCAATGACTCACTAAAACAAAACCAGTTTTATTGTTTGTTGGTCTCAGCCCATGCTCCACCATCTAAATCAAATCAAATCAACTTTATTTCTATGGTACTTTTCATACGACAGTAACAAAAAGTGCCTCGCAGAGGTTAAAAACAACAAAGAACCAGCCACAAGAAGTTACCATCCAAACACTGATATGATACATAACGTGAAAATGTAAAGGTTTGCAGAACAGAAACATACAACATTTTCCTCTGGTGACTGAGCTGCAAGAGCCACCAGTCAAGCCAAGAGCCTGACTGAGATTAGATTCTTAGGGCGATGCCGGTTCAACTGCTCATTACTGCAAATATCTAATCAGCCAATCTTGGCAGCAACTCAATGCATTTATCCATGTAGACATGGTCAAGACGACCTGCTGAAGATCAAACCGAGCATCAGAATGGGGAAGAAAGGTGATTAAAGTGACTTTGAAGGTGGCATGGTTATTGGTGCCAGACGGGCTGGTCTTAGTATTTCAGAAACTGCTGATCTACTGGGATTTTCATGAAAAACCATCTCTAGGGTTTACAGAGGATGGTCTGAAAAAGAGAAAATATCCAGTGAGCAGCAGTTCTCTGAGCGAAAATGCCTTGTTGATGCCTGAGGTCAGAGGAGAATGGCCAGACTGGTTCAAGATGATAAGAAAGGCAACAGTAACTCAAATAACCACTCGTTACAACCAAGGTATGCAGGAGACCATCTCTGAATGAGCAACACGTTGAACCTTGCAGCAGATGGGCTACAGCAGTAGAAGACCACACCAGGTGCCACTCCTGTCAGCAGGAGACTGAGGCTACATTTCACACATGGTCACCAAAATTGGACAATGGAAGACTGGAAAAACTTAGCCTGGTCTTGATTTCTGCAGTGACATTCAGATGGTAGGGTCAGAATTTGGCATAGACAACGTGAAAGCATGGATCTGTCCTGCCTTGTGTCAGTGGTTCAGGCTGGTGGTGGTAGTGTTGTGGTGTGGGAGATATTTTCTTGGCACACTTTGGTCCCTTAGTACTAATTGAGCATTATTTCAGCACCACAGCCTACCTGAGTATTGTTGCTGAGCGTGTCCATCTTCCTATGACCAAAGTGCACCCATCTTCTGATGGCTACTTCCAGCAGGATAAAGTGCCGTGTCACAAAGATCAAATCATCTCAAACTGGTTTCTTGAACATGACAATGAGTTCACTGTACTCCAATGGCCTCCACAGTCACCAGATCTCAATCCAATAGAGCACCTTTGGGATGTGGTGGAACGGGAGATTCATGGATGTGCAGCTGACAAATCTGCAGCAACTGTGTGATGCTATCATGTCATTATGGACCAAAGTCTCTGAGGAATGTTTCTAGCACCTTGTTGAAACTATGCCACCAAGAATTAAGGGGTCCAACCTGATACTAATAAAGTGGCTAGTGACTGTATATAGACACAGAGGTAGAGGTAGAGGTAGAGATAGAGATGGAGACACATCTAATACTTAAGTTTGGCAGGAGTAGGGGGTTAACTTTGTAAACTTTCAATATCCATCTCCCAAAGTGAAACTTGCAAAATTGAACTTGTTTGGGGAATTCTAAAAGCTTTCTCCCTTTCTCATTCCCTTTTCTACAGTTTTCACTTTTTTAAAGAAACGAAGGAGTGTTTTGTGCATAAATTGTGAACCTCTCTCACTCCCTGTCTCTTTCTAGGCACTGTTGTCTCAAAAAGAAATCTAGATCACATGAGGCTGTTGTGACAGAAAAGAAAAAAGAAGCTGGATTCTGCTGCTCGTGTGTGACAGTATCATGTGTTTGGACTGGTAATATTATACAGCAAAAATGGTGTGTATTTTTACTAATCCAGCCAATCTATAGCAGAATTGATGAATGATAAAATAAATGTGGCTTCTAAAAAATGGGTAAATTGAAAACACTCTGTTTTATGTAACTGTACAATGAAAATCTTTGGCTTTTGCCCTAGACAAGACACCTGCCAAGCTGCAGACCATTATTTGAGACTAACAAACAACAATTGTTTGAGACTCATTACTGTGTTAAGAGCAGATATTCTGTCTCCTAACGTGGTTGTTTTTAGCAATCCGTCACCGTGTTTCCTGCTGGTATACTGCCACAATAAGCGGTTGTTTTTTACTCAGACATGGCTGCATTTCTAGCTTGGATTGTGCCACCAAAAGCTGGTAATTTAAGCCAAACCATGATATTTTCCTAACCATAACTGAGTGGAGTTTTTGCCCGAACTTAACCACACGTTAACCACAGCGCTGTTGAATCGTAAAGAAACATTAAGATTCCAAATATCTGCAACATACTAACATTAAAAGTAACTTATCCATTTGCAAAACCAATCAATTCCACCATTTATTCTGATGATTGGTTTAGCCATAATGCCTCTGTTTTTTGTCTCTGACTGGGGTGGAACATGGTTTTATATATATATATGAATTGTGTATTCACGTAAGCAGTCTCTGTGTATATATTGTATATTTCTCCCTGTCCAACCACATTGGCCTACCTCACATATGTGCAGGTTTGTTTTTTTTCTTAAAATAATGAAGAATCTGGTTTTAAGCTTTGTGACAGTGTTTTCTTCTTATTCTATGGGTTTTAGATGACTTAAGGCTAAGATGTAGGAGAATTTTCTCAACCAATCTGGGAGTATTTAATCTTTCAGGTAATCTGTAAACTTAAAAATCACCAAATACAGTCCTGGGTTTGAATCTGGTTTTAACATGACATTACTATGTACATTTTTATTGCATGCTCTCTGCACATATGCATGTTATTGGTGTGTGTGTGTGCGTGTGTGTGTGTGTGTGCCTACACACTTCAGCTTGTTTTTTGCTGCTGTGTGTCAGGATTCTGTGCATTGTGCGTTTAAACATTTTTGTATTCCAGTTTTTGTTCGTGAGGTCAGCTGTGTTCATCACCAATGTCCAGCCTTGGCCCTCGACCATACCATTGAAGTTGGGGAAGTTGCCATGGTAATTATAAAAGTAGGGACCTTGCAACGTTAGCAGTGCAGTGATGCTTCTGTATGTTGTGAGCTTTATTATTGCATCCTATCCTATTGACCTTGTAGTCTATCTTAAGAATTTAAGAAAAACACTTCAAAAACAATTCAAACAGTGCCCACATGGTTTACACACTTAATGCTTCAACTTGGACCCAGGCTGGTTGCAAACATCTCCACCAATACGCAAAACTGATTGGTGTCAACACATAGATACATTAATCAAAACTTTATTTAAAGAGGAAATGATGACCGTAAATTTTAATTCAGGCAATGCAGAAGGCCTATTTTAAATTTCTCAAACATATTTTAGAGTGTTGAACAAGATAATGAGGGAGAAGCATTAACCTTTCGATGCATAATATTTCAGTTAAAAATGACCCAGTGAGGGTGTTTTATCATTTCATATTCCAGGTAGTCCTCAAAAACATGTTTTTGATGTCATGCTATTTAAATTTCCAGCCTCTCTTTTTTAATTTTCAAGATATTGCGGGGGTTTTTTTGGTTTTTTTTGTACTACTTCAGTAATCAATATATTTATTTTGCCATTTTGCCATTCTGCCCGCCTGACTACCATGGGTTCTAGAGCCTTCAGCCGTTTAGCCCCCTGCCTCTGGAACTCTCTCCCCCATGACATTCACAATATTGACTCCCTTTCCACTTTCAAATCCCATCTGAAAACACATCTTTTCAAGCTGGCATACGCAGTCTGATTTACTGGTGACACACACATACTGATTATGACTTTTATGCCCAGTGTTTATGATTTTTGTCTAGTCATTTTTATTAACTTTATTGTATATTACAGAATTGTTTGATTTTATGATCTATGGATATATATAGTATATATACTTGTTTCGTTTTTTACTGTGTCTTGGAAGGTGCCTATAAGTAAAATTCATTATAATTATTATTTTGGTTAAAAATAATCATTGTATTCTATTGTGTATTATACTTTGGTTCACACAAGAATGATATCATGCTTGATTTTTTTTTTTTTACAATCTTTTTTTCACTTTAACATTTTGGACATCTTTTTGAAGTAACTGAAAACAACAAAATTACACACAGCAGCAATAGAAAAATGTCAGCATTAATTTAGTGCTTCTGTCTGTTATCATTGCACACAGGTACAATGCATTTCCCACACCTATTGTTGACTGTGATATTTGTTACTTGGACAGATCCGACACCTTTTCTCTTTGGCTGATGTCACTATTGTGGGGACTCTATGACAGAACTAGCCAGATGTCCCTCCTCTAATGAAGGCCTCCAAGTCCAGGGAGGTTCACAGCAAAGAATATGGATTCAATGGCAACCTTGCCACAGTCAGCTATGTAAGAAAGAAAGCAATGGCCATCATTCTCTTGAACATGATGCACTACGTCAAAGTGGTGAATGAAAATAGCAGAAAAAAAACAGAAGCAATCACATTCCACATCAAGACCATGGACCAGGTGGTTGCCACCTACACCTGCAGGCCCCAAATACAGAGGTGGCCCACGGTGCGGTGGTACAACATGCCTACGCCATTTTCACGGCTCAGCACCTTTAATTTAAGAGTGCCTTTACCTTTGCATGATGGCGCTTCCTCAATGAGCTCTCAAAGGAGCTTGTCACACCACACAGAAGGAGTCGACTAGAAGGCTGCCCCCAACTGCAAACCCCGATCACTGAAGCAATGGGAAGATCTGGAGTGACAAAAGCTACAATCCAGCCACAGGAAAGAAGAAGACAAGACCAGCCCAAGGAGAAGAGGTGTCAAATCTACCCAAGTAAGAAAGGTCACAAAGTCAACAATGTAGGTGTGGGAAATGCAATGTACCTGTGTGCAATGATCACAGTTAGCAACTGCAACTGCATACAGTAAGGACACAAGAAGGCAAACCAGGGGCTATCACACACACACACACTGTCACTTACCTTGCAAGAAAATAAAAGACAGGAACTATTAATGACTTGACAATTACACACAGGTCTGCGTGCACGCACACACACACACACACTTTTTTTTTCTATTGCTGTTTGTGATTTTGGTTTTTTTTTTCAATTTTTCAAAGGATATTCAAAATGTTAAAAAATGAAAAATAAAAAATATTTGAAACATGAAATCATTCTTCTATGAACCAAAGTATAATACAAAATATAATACAATGACTATTCTTAACCACAATGGGGAAAAAAGGCATATAAATACACTCATTCTACAATGACCCATTTATTGAAGAGTATTGGGTCGAATTACTCAGGCATCTAAGGGTTAATGATGGTCATGACAGACAGAACAACATGGTTTCCATTGAATTCCTCTGCTTCTGCCTTTTTCTGAAGCTTTTAACTGCATTTCCTGTTCTTCCACAGGTGTCTTGGAGATGGCTCAGTGTATATCACTTGACCTAAACCTATACACAGATGTATATAAACAGATGCATAAGCGACCACTTGGTATCGCACGACCAGAGGTCCACACATGGGTTACATGATGGTATCTGAGCCATCTCCATGACAAGTGAGCAAAATCCACTTGGGAAGGCCTTAAGATGGCGGTGAATTTTATTTTTTTCTTTCTTTTTGAGTATGAGCTTCATTCACAGTAAACTACAGGAACTACAGACATCACTGACCTCTCAATCCCACTTGGTGACGCTCGTACTTGTACTTGTACACATACTCATCGTCCTCCGCTTATCCGGGTCCGGGTCGCGGGGGCAGCAGCCTCAGCAAAGAAGCCCAGACAGTCCTCTCCTCAGCCACTTCCGTCAGCTCTTCCGAGGGAACCCCGAGGTGTTCCCAGGCCAGCCGGGCGATGTAGTCCCTCCAGCATGTCATGGGGTGGCCCCGAGGTCTCCTCCCGGTTGGACATGCTCGAAACACCTCCCAAGGGAGGCGTCCGGAAGGCATCCTTACCAGATGCCCGAATCACCTCAACCGGCTCCTCTCAATGTGGAGGAGCAGCGGCTCTACTCCGAGTCCCTCCCGGATGTCCGAGCTCCTCACCCTATCTCTAAGGCTGAGCCCAGCCACCCGGCGGAGGAAACTCATTTTGGCCGCTTGTACTCACAATCTCGTTCTTTCGGTCACTATCCAGAGCTTGTGACCATAGGTGAGGGTTGGAACGTAGATTGACCTGTAAATCGAGAGCTTCGTTTTCTGGCTAAGCTCCCTCTTCACCACAACAGACCGGTTAAGCGCCTGCATCACTGCTGACGCCGCCCCAATCCGCCTGTCAATCTCCCGCTCCATCCTACCCTCAGTCGTGAACAAGATCCCGAGATACTTAAAGTCCTCCACCTGAGGCAGGACCCCCCCCCAGGTCCGACTTACTGCAGGCCACACGAACCAGACTCGCACTCCTTCGGTACAGGGACTGGATGGCCCTTAGCAAGGGGCCACCAACCCCATACTCCCGGAGCACGCCCCACAGGATGCCCCTGGTCATAAGCCTTCTCCAAATCCACAAAACACAATGTGGACTGGTTGGGTGAGGGTAAAGAGCTGGTCCACGGTTCCACGTCCGGGATGAAAACCACATTGCTCCTCCTCAATCTGAGGTTCAACTATCGACCGGACCCTCTTCTCCAGCACCCTGGAGTAGACCTTACCGGGTAGGCTGTGGAGTGTGAGGCATTTCCATCAAATACACAATAAAATGTGTACATACAGGACATACTGTTAAAGTAGTAAATAGTAAAAGTCTTTCTCTTTAAAACACACTTTGTATTTTCTTTCAGTGCCCAAAACTGTGCTCCCTAGGAATAAAGTTATAATTATAATTTAATCAGTCTGGCTGCTGCCCACATAGCATTAAATTGTTAGCCAACATTTCTCATAAATAGATGTCATTAATTTCTGGGAGATGCCCGTGTACACTGCTAATAAGAAATGGTGGGGGATCCTGCGTTTGAACAACAGGATTAGTGTAACACGCAGTGACTGAAATATATTAGCCTGTATTTAGGCGCTCTAATTTGTAAAGGACAACACTTCACTTCAAATAGGCACTGTTCGTTCTCAGGAGTAGTATAAATAAGCTGGTGTGTGTGTGTGTGTGTTTGTGTGTGTTTGTGTGTGTGTGTGTGTGTGTGTGTGTGTGTGTGTGTGGTTGCCCTTGGAATTAATATTTAATGTATTGTTGACAAATTGCTTGAAAATCCTTCAGTACAATATAAAACCACACTGGAGAAGAGGTCAGGAGGTTAAGAGAGAAAGACCAAAGGGCTGCCAATCACCTTGAGCTAAAGGCTGCTGGCAAAATTGTGGGAGTCCGTTGTAAATGTATTACAGTGTGTTTAAAAAAACATAGCATTGTTTTGCAGCATTTTACTTGGACAAAAATGTGAGTTACAAGGTCATGACTGGAGAAAGAGGAGGCCTATACAGGAGACTGCTCATAAGGAATCGTTCAATATGTTGGTCTTTTTTTGCTCTCTTTACTGTTACATATTAGACACATATTATGGAGATATTATGGAGATTTTAATATTTTATATCTAATAAACATTGCATATTTGGGTTTCTACTAGAACATGTTTCAGTGCTTTAATGGTCAAATCACATTTTGTTTGTTGTTAAATGGTAAATGGACTGCTCTTGTATAATAATCTTCTAGTCTTCAGACCACTCAAAACACTTTTACATTACATGTTACATTCACTCATTCACAGACACAATCCCACATTGGTGGCCAAGGCAACCTTATCCACCTTATTTTTCACGGAAACACAAAGGCGCAACAGAACGCAGCCAGCTTCCGTTTTTTTGTGCGACACTTCCGGTCCAGCACTCTTGACCACTGTGTAAATGGGAATCACCTTGTTGATTACCTTGTTGAGTTTAGCTATATATCACATTGTTCACGTCACTATATCACCGTTTAGACTAATCTGTTGTTTCTAAAGTCTATAAACACAATGATCGAACAAACGTTACTATTTATGTGTGCACATTTTGTTTGTAATTAATAACATGGTAATCGTAGATTAGCTGGGCTAACTGTTAGCTGTTAGCCGTTAGCGGTGTCTGTAACTCAAAAATTTTTTATTTTTTTTTCCAGCGGATGTCTTAGTTACAACATGATTGAGCTCACTGGAGTAGTTTCATGTCGATGCGACAACAGGAGGCTTTTAACAGATGACGTCCTGATGTTAGCTTTGCTGCTAGTGTTAGCTGTCCCTGTCAGCTGCAGCCACTGATGCTTTCTAGACATCGTGATTTCCCAAAACTGAATAAATACCACACATGGCAACACAAAACTGCTTTGCTAGCTCAATCATGTTGTAACGGCTGGATGGTTGATGCGTACATGCTGATTCGGGTGCTATCAGCGCCGATCCAAGCATCACTATGGCTTAATGATCAACTAGTCAATAAAAACAACCCGTCCTGTATTAGGAGTGTATGTCGCTGACAGAAAGAAAGAAAGAAAAGTAAAAAAACAAGATAGAAAAGCAGCGTACACCTCACATATTTATTTCTCACAGTTGCGCACACATTTGGCTGGCATGCAGACTGTGTGTCGGTGTGTCGAGGGTGCGAGCCGCAGCTTCAGCTGCTCAGGTAGAGAGGCTGTGTAGTCCGGTGTGTTTTTTCGCTGAATCGGTTCTGCAGGTTCTCTGCTGGTACACTGGAGACGGGGTTCAAGCAGTTTGTCTCGCTCGGGATAGATTGTGCTTTTTTGGTTCATAGTTTTTGACTGACGTGCAATTTATTCGCGTTTAGAGAGAATAAATTTCCGTTATAACGGAAACGTGGGCACAGTTATCTATATAAAATACACAGACTAACTAACTAACTAACTGATTGACTAACATAAACAACTGAAAACTAAAAAAATTGGCTTGCATCATTAGCTCCGGTCAGGGAAAGCGGCTGGCCGGAAGTCACGCACAAAAAAACGGAAGTTGATCAATATTTACTTCCGTGTTTGAAAATAAGGTGGATATGGTGCCACTTGCTATTCAGTGACCATTCACACACACTCACACACCAATGAACAGCCAAATTTGGGAGTCAGTACCTTGTCCAATGAGACTTTGACATGCACACTGGATGAGCCGGAATCGAACCACCGCTTTTCCAACTGGTTTACAACCCGCTTTATCTCAGAGCCACAGTCACCCAAACCCCGGCCATGCTATGGTGGAACACCTGTATTCACCTTCCATCTGAAAATGTTTCATTCAGTGCCCGTGTCTTTAAGACTGCTATGACTGGTCAGCGTCACCAGGTCTTCTATAACTTGACGTCTCTTCACCTTCATGGCACCCGGGGACTGACTGTAAAGGAGATTAGTGGCACTTTCTACCATTAAGAACCACCAATAAAAACTCCTAAATACATCCGGACAGGTTCCAGCAACAGTCTGAACCAAATCATTAAAAATGTTCAAATCAGCCATTAAGTTTACATGTTTCCCTGACATTAGCATGTAGCTTTAATAAGCACTGTACGTAATGTTAACAGCATATGGCCATATAAAGAAAAAACACTGCTGGGAACAGAGCATTCAGAACGGTCTGAAGCCTGAGGTTTTTGCTCACAGGGATTACTTCTACGTATGTTTACCTCATTATTTGAACCTTTGGCCAGGATTAATATACACATTCTTCAGCGTAACACTGTTGAAGTAAGAAAGTATGGAAAAGTATATTAGGTCCCCTTTAAGTTCTATTTTAACTATAAAGTAATACAAATGTTCTGTTAAATGTAAACTATGATAAAGTTTAAGGAGTAAAGGAGAAACAGCTTTTTCAAATACCTCTTTTGCCTCTAACTTAAGGTGGATTTATACATGTGCGTCAGCTCTATGCAGGGCCTTCACTGTAGCCTATACCATTGTGAGCATTTATACTTGTGGTATGTGTGGTGGTGTTTCTGTGTCACTTTGCAGTTACACCTCCAAAACACTACTGTAGTTGGCAGTGGGGTTTCTGTGAAGTGCTGTAAAGTTTAGTTATTTCAATACACACATTAAACATGACTTAATACAATTTCAAACACAAGTACATAGAATGGTTCACTATAACTCACAGGATTGACAGACAAAGCACTTGCCTTTTGCTGTACACCTTTTCCCCACAAATACAACATGCTAATGTTATTAGCACAAGCCTATGGCATTTTACAGTGTATAAATTAGCTCAGTGGTTAGCAGAGATTTCCTCTACTCATATGAAGCCAGGGACAACAGCAACATTTAACAAAGGTAACATTACAAAATTCAGCTCCATTACAGCTCACAAGGTTCACCGACAAAATGTCTGTCTTTTAGTGAGCATGTTTTCCAAACAAATATAACACGCTAACGTTATTAGCACAAGCCTATGGGATTTTACATTGTATAAATTAACCTTATTACACGCCTTATTAGATTTCCTCTACTCATATGAAGCCAGGATAAATCACACAAGACTTAAAATGCTATTTTTGTGGGGGCTCTAGGGTCTTCACAATTTATTGTTTCTTATCTGTGAAATAAAATTAAATAAAAGCTTTGTTTCCACTGAGGGAAATGGTTTTCAGCTTCCAAAAATAGACAGGAGGTCTGCGTTGCTGTGACGTGTAGTTACATTTCTGGGGAGGTGCACGTCTGGCTACAGCGCAAGGTATGACGTAGCCTTTGCATCGATTCAATGCAGAAGTATAAATCCTACTTTAGTGTGTGTTAATGGGGTTTTTTAACACAGGAAAACCCACTAAAAATAGGCAATAGACTCTTTTCCCAGTAGACCAGAGCTGTGTGCATCGCTCTGCAACGCATGTGTATGCCTCTGTCTATGTGTGTGTTTTGTTTTGGGTTTTTTTTTATTTCTTGTGTGTCACATTTGACATCACAGATTGGATGGAAAACTGGTTAGTAAACAGCAGAAAGTAGCAAGCAGTGAAAATGTTACAGTCTTTTTGATCTCCTATTTATTCAGCCTCTTTCTCAAACTCCATGCTGACTAACTTGAAACTATGTTCAGGCACTGCTTAGATGGAGTTAGACAGTATTTTGTGATGGCCTGTCATTGTTCTTGTGCTTCCATCACTACAGATCAAAGCCAATCAAAGCTGGAGCTAATAAATATCTGTAACTACTGCAGAGCTCTTTGACCTGGAAGTAAATGCGGCTTGTAACCTTTACTATTAAATAAAAAAAGCCAGATGTTAGCAGGTGTTAGTGGGTTTCTTGTGCAGTGAAAAAAGGGGCTCTAGTCTCGGCTGATGAATATTTGCCTCCAAAGATTTAGAACAGAAAATATAACAAGAGTATGAAAAGAGTATTTTCTGGGGGAAAAAAGAAAGAAAGTCTGCTGAATAACCAAACCATAACCATCATGGTGGGCGGTAGTAGTAAGAGAAACTATAGATCTGTAATAACTAGAGACGTAGCCAAGCCTCCTGTGTGTTTTAATTTCTCTAACAGAGCTGTTTGCTTCAGTGCAGGACGGGAAGGAAAAGGCCTTTTAATGGAGATACACTCAGAGCTGATTGCAGGTCGTTACACCACCACAGGGAGAGACCAGAGGAAGGAGCTTAATGGTCGAGGGAGAAGAGCGCTCGTAAACCATCACACGCACTCACGCACATACACACACACACAGTGTGGCTGACACTCCCCAGTGAAGACACTCTATCAATGGGTGCTTCCACACACTCCCCAACCCAGATCTTCTTAACACACAAGTAGAGGCAGACACACACAGAAACACACACTCCACGCTGCTTCAATGTTTTTTTTTTTTCATGATTATTCTATCACGGTAGAGTTTGTTTAAGACCCCATTAGAATCAAAAGGGCGACAATCTTCTTAATCAAGCTTAATTTATTAAAACATCAGCCGGCGCTATTAACATTAACAGGATGAGGCAGGAAGGCAGACAGCGGGAGGCTGTGATGGAGAAAGAGACAGAGAGAAACAAAGACATCCAGAGAAGAATATGTCCAAAGAAAAAAGGAGGAAAGACGGAGTAAAATCAAATCTGTAAAAAAATAATAAATAAAATGTCACTCCATTAGTTGTAGCTTTATGTTTTTGTTTTTTGCCTCCGTATTTTGGAGCTTACTGCTGCTGTGCTTTTGCACTGCATTTCCCAGAGATCCCTCTGATATTCTAACAAGCAAGCAGAGACACTGAGGTGAGTCTTTTGCATTTTTTTCTGGAATTTGAGGGGCATGGCAACCTCTGGGAGTTTTACTTCTACAGTTAAAAAACTACACATAGCGTTCAAAGTAGGCCTCATTAAAGTGGTGTTTTACAGGTTCTAAGCTCATTTGATAGTTATATGATGAAGAGAAATGGATGAGAAGGACATGTTTGTACAGTCCATAATATGCAAATACTTTCCTTTTCAATGCAGGCTAATTTTTGGACATATTCCAAAAGGTTTTACACCACTTAATAGCCACAATAAAAAGCATTTGAACAAATCTTTTTGGAATAATTAAAGTAACTTGATTTTGCAAATTTCATTATAAATGCAAAATCGAGAATTACAGGTATAGGTTTATACCAAACTGATTGGTGCATTTATGTTTTGCAAGACAGACTGAAGTCGGTAGGGCCTGCTGGCACTTTTTGACAAAGTTTAGAAGTTTCAAATGCAATATTGTATAATAAGAAAAATAAAAACTCTGGCAATGTCAAACCATCACACAAGAAGCATGGGACCACGAGATCACACAAACCTCCATCTTGTCAGGCATCAAGTGATGCATTTGAGGCATTGTTGTCATCAAGACCACCTAAACTGAGACTAAGTATGAGACACTCACGATCTAGAGACCAGTCCAGAGTCCTCTTTGTCCCAGACACAAGGCCAAGTGAAAAATGCGGTAGAGTCAAAGACAAGACACACACTGAGGCCAGTCTTGAGAACAAGTCCAGTCTTGAGCACTAAAACACTGTGGTGAGGAGCTACTGGCTGCTTCGAGCGTGTTATAGGTGTGTGAGGATCCTAGCAGGCAAATGTTTGTACAAAACAACAGTCGTGGATCCTAAAGAGGTTACCGTAGATGCTGAAATGTAATATCGAAATTGGAACGTATTTCTTCAATTAAAGAAGAGCAAAGAATAGTTGCATGGTTTATCTCAATGGAAAAGATGTTTTAACTCTGGATTTCTCCAATAACCTGCGTAGTATTTTTTGAAAGTGCCTGCCCTTTTCCAAACAGTTTTCGATTACAGCTTCTTAGATGGTTCTGTGAAGCAAACTATTTGGCACATCAGGTTATTAGATTTAACCTTTGATCATACTGGCTCAATTTCAACAATACGTTTGCAGTCAAATTTTTGGAAGGTGTGCTTTCCCCAACAGACAGAAAGTCCATCAGAGGTAGCATGGGAACATGAACACCAGCTTTGGTTGCAAAAGCACAAGCAAACTTGATTTATGAGAGTTTGCATAAAAAGGCAGCACTGTCACAACTTTGAAAAGCCACACAGCTGCCAACTTCCAGACCACTGTAAAGACCAACAAACAACAAAAAAATGGTTCTGTTACAGTGAAATAATGCAGTGTTTTCAGCAGCTTTTTAGGCAAGTGTGGGTGTTTTTTATCAACCCCTCGCTGTTTTTCCAGCAAGTATAGTGCTATGAAAAACAGGTGTTTTTTTTATCAAGACATCACAGCTTTTTCTGTTGGGAATGTACGCTTAAAAGTGGAAATTTACAACCAAGACATGATCTTTTCCTAACCACAAGGTATTAGTTTTCAGTGCCTAGACCTCATATTAACCATGGCATTGTTGAAACATTAAGTTTCAAATCGCTACATAAAAACATGTAAATGTAATGTGCTCGTGGTTTTGCAGGAACATATAATGTCTTTTCTTTTTCTTTGGGGATGAAGTTTGAGTTTGTGGAGATGCCACTCACTGTCTATTACCACACAAATACTTCTCTTTCTACGGACTCTAGAAATACAAAACACATCACCTCCCATTCAGCAAAAGACTTAACTAGAATTCACAGAGAGCATTTACACATATTTATTTAGACAAAAAAGATATTGCCTTGAGCCAGTCAAGCCTTGAGCGCTTAACTCCTAGACATACTGTTTGTACTTTCAATTTGAAATAATTTCCACCACACACAAGATTTTTTTAATGTTGGTGGTTGTACACTCACCTAGCCACCTTTAATGCTCTTCTTACTAACTACTAACGCTCCTTATGTGTATTGACGAACAACGTTGACAAGTCAATTCAATTTACCTTAGGAAAATGGCTAGTGTTTTTATTAGGTTAATTAGCCAGCCCCCTGCGGGAGTTGCAGGATGAGCGAGATACGAGATGAATTCACAGCTCTCCTGTAATGGCCAACAGGCTAAAGACTGTCTGAGAATGGTGATTTGTCATAATAGAGTAAGTATCATGTGCTGACACATCATACAATCTAAAACACATATATTGCCAATTCTATTTTTTGGGAAATTAAAGGGCCTTGCCATTAGTTTTACACCTAATAGAAATTTACTAGTGAGAAATACTGCTGTAAAACTGTGAAAATAGTTATGTAAGGGCTTTTTGCGAATGTTGGGCTGTTTTGCAGGCAAGCTGCAAACGTTTAGACACACAGAGCCGGACTGCCGAGTTGATCCGAGGTGCCCAATTTTCCGCCGCGTAGGGGTAAACATATTGGCAGAACCATTTTGGTTTAAAAAGAACGAGGCGCCCTTCCGCCATGGGAGGGGCTGTTGAAGACATGTGGGAGGAGCTGTTGATGACTCCGCACATGCAACCCACTGGCGGTGGACTAACAGGAAACAGCTGATAGCAGGAATGAGCAGCTAGTAGCAAGAGGGAAACGTAAACCTGACAGACACTGTAAAGATGAGCAATTGGGGAGACAAGGAATTGCGCACCCCTCTTGCCCTCGCAAACAAAGAGGCCATTAACCATCAAATGATGGGAATGGTGAGAGATGGGCCGACTTATGAAAGAATCGCCGAAGGACTGACTAGCCGCAGCTTCGCTCCCACATCACTGTCACATGCTGAGCTCCACATTTTGTTACTTGCTCACGCCCCCCATTGCCCCGAAAAAGGCGCATTCTGTATGAACAAAAGTAGGCAGGCAGCATTTCGTTGCACTCCCCGATTTTGTTTTTATACTGCCAATGCTGAACGAAGACTGATTGGGCTTGTGTTTGCACAATTCCTTTTTAAAAAGGGCTATACAGACTACCCACCAATAGGATAAAGCCCATTGATTCTGGTGATCCACTGGCATTTCTTCTAGTGGCACCATGAGGTTGACAATATCTGTTTTTTTGTAAAATGTCTGAACATCAATTGGATGGATTGCCATGAAATTCTGTACAGATGTCCATGGTGCCCAGAGGATAAATCTGAATGACTCTGGTGATCCCCCGACTTTTCCTCTAGCACCAGCATGAGGTTCACATTTGTGGTTTTGAGTGAAATGTCTTCAAAATTATTGGATGGATTACCATTAAATTTGATACATACATTTATATCTTCCTTGGGGTGAATTGTAATAGCTTTGGTGGGTCTTACATTTTTTCCTTTAGCACCATGGCCAAATACCAATGAAGTAATTTCATCCCCTTGATTATGCTTTGTATCATGTGGGAATTAGCAAATGTTAGCGTGCTAACAAGCTTAAATGTTTTTAACCTTTATTTAGACAGGGTAGTTTCACTCTAAACAATGCACTGTCTTTCAGAGCATTCTCACCTGGAAGCTCACCAGAACAAACAGTCTGGTTTGCTGGCACCTCCCTAGTTGGGGGTTAGGGGTCTTGTTCCAGGAAGGTAAGCACTACTGTTTTAAATAGGAAACCATGTCCATAAACATGGTTAATATTACAAGCTAAATATCAGCATGTTAGCATTGTCATTTTAAGCATGTTAGCATGCTGACATAGGCATTTAGTTCGAAGCACCACTGTGCCTAAGTGTGCTCACAGAGTTGCTGGGATGAATGAAAACTCTTAGGCCTAGACACAGGATTTCAAAGAACTAGCGGCGACAAAGTCTGACTCTTTTATTACCTCATGTTGCCTGTGTCTTGGAAAAAGGCTGCACTTGAACATATCGCAAAGACTACAGCCAACTTGCACCTACGTTCTGACTGCATGAGAAGATATATTTCTTTATAGCAGCAGCTTGTGATATCCTGTATTCATCGTTCAAAAAAGGCTAACAGGAAGACTGACATGACGGATTCAACATGCTAGTTAGCCCATTAATCGCACGACCCAATGTTGAAAGAATAAATTATGTTTTGCACTTGTGAACAATAACAAAAAAACTTATGAAAGGTTTCTGCTGAAGAGCTCAATGGCTAAAAAAAGGTTATCTCACCTAAAGTAACATCATCTCACGTCCTTTTGACTTTAGGTGTTTGTTTGCTGTCCTCGCCTCTGTTTCTCTTCTGCAGCTGAGCTGTCAATCAGAGGGATCTCACCCACCAAGGGGTCCACCAGCTGCGATGCCGATTCAATATGCTGAATCGGCTGAAAAAAAGCCAACAAGGACCAACTAGTGTCAATGGTGTGGGACAAGCCACAAAAACTAGGGCAACAGACGCTCACTGATGGCCCGACTTGGTGTGTCAGGGCCCTTAGGCTTGTTAATCTGTCTCCTCTGAGTCCCCAAACTTGATGGAAGTGTAAAACTAAATGACTGGAGCACATCTTTAAGTAAATGAAATTGATGAGAAACTGGAAAAAAGAGGGCACACAGAGGGAAGGAGAAATTGGCAGAGGGCTCCACCATAACCAGCAGACACGTGGTAAATGAATGCATTTTTATTTTCCTGTTCAGATCCATCAGTGATAAATATGCATAAACATAACACTGAAGCATTTTTGATCTGGTCATAGGCTTCCTGTAGAACAAAACCCCCAAAAACACTTGAACAGTCACACCCATGCACACTTGAACTTGAAGTGACAAATGCGAATGGCATATACAGACATCAACACTGAAAAAAATTACAGCTTCTTCTCTTTTCGTGTACAGCCTTGAATGAAAACCTTGCATCTGACATGCACAATGTACACACATCAACATATCCCCTGTTGAGTGCACACACAGACCCAGTCACACACAGAGCGCTGTGCGGTGGGGACTGTGGACAGGCGGTGCGGCGCTCCCTCGCCGAAAGCCATATTGATTGGGATAAAGGTCTTTTGATGAGGCAGATTGCTCATCAGGCTGGAACGACATGCTTCTAAGATGTGACGCCTTTTCAGACCAGCCCAGGGGCCCATCGACTAAGGCATGGCCATCCTATCTGCGCATATGTGTGTGTGTTTATGTGTGTTTGTCTGTCTGTCTTTAGTGATCACACTTAAGACGAGCCAGCATTGATTGGAGTTAGGCCCATCTGGGTAACCCCGGCCCCACCCTGACATGTCCTCTGCTGGGGGGAAAGGACACGGCTGGTGCTGGCCGGGGAACTTCATGCTTCAGCCATGACGCACATCAAACAAAATGTCAAACTGAACAAAGCTTGATAAAGTATATTTTATTTGGGGCGAAGACCGTGTGTATTGCTGCAACATACGTGTATTTACCAGGCTAGTCGTGACTACACATTACCCGGTAATACTCCTTTATTTGGGGATAGGCCTAATTCATGGATCATATGTTAAACTGTAGCTCTATTTAGTGTAAAGGGGGTTAAATAAAGGATGCTGAAACTTACTTCTAGGCAGTGTGGTTGTGTCACCTGAAGTCTTAACCTGAAGAAAGTCCCAAGTTACTGTGGTGAGAATCAAGCAAGTCAAGTCGAATCCCTGCTATAAGTCAAACATGACAAGTCAAGTCATTGCTTAGGTCAAGCAAGTCACATGTCAAGTCATACGAAATTCTGATGATCTAGTCAAATGTTAGCTTTCTAGCTAAGTTTATAAATAAGCTAAAAAGACACATTCATGTACCGTTCATTGTAAGATGTTGTTGTGGTCATGTCACTGATTTTTGAGCTGCAGACGTTACATACTGCTCTTTTTAATACAGTCATAGACCACAAAAACCTTGAATCCAAATGTTATTATTTTTGGACTAGCCTGCTCTATGATAACTGCTTTGCACATTAATTAGCCTCTGCTCATCTGCCTCAGTCCTTTAGGTTGCCATGTTTTTGTGCATTAAGCCTCAAGTGGCCATTAGAGGAGCTGCAGTTTTTGACACTTCTGCACTGGTTTAATTTTTCAGCTCCAGAGGTTGCAACTTCTAAGCCAATTTTCAAAGTGGCCAAACAGCAGAATTACATCTGTCACATGATGCCATTTGGCCAAGATGACTTTTCTCTATAGACTTTCACGGCAAAAGAGACCTCTTGTTAATCAGTGGATAGTTTTTTTGAGTGTTACAATCCCCGCAAAATGACTCATTTGACGATCAGAATTTGATCCATTTGGTCCGATAACATTTGGGAAGTCTAGAAGAGCTGCAAGATTAAATAAATTTGTCCCTATTTAAGTTAGCAGAGCGCTAAACAGGAAGTAGCCAGCTCAGCCCGTGGAAGCCTCTAGCGTGCCAACTGTACGGGCCAAACAGAGTGGCAGCAGTAACAATGACCTGGGTAACTTTATACACAGCAGTTGAACTTTTCTGGCTTCATGTGCCACTGAATATCTTCGATATGAATGAACTGGCTCCACCTCCAACGCTGTATCCACTTCTATTTACTCATACACATATCAACTGCATAAGGCCATAATGAGTCAACTGGTTTGGGCTCTTGGTTTTCCTGAACTTCAAGAAATATTTTGTTTAACTTGCAAGTCTGACTCCCTTCACTAGGAAGTTTTAGTCATGAATCCAACGCAGTTATTCCAAAATCTTGTCAGCCAGGAGAAAAAGTAAAAACAATACGAGACTATCAGCTCACCCACACGGCAAAATGAGATATATTGATGTTTCCACCACTTTTGCCCTCTCATCTGAGTTTTTTCTTTCTTATTTGAGGGCTTTAGGAGTTGTTGAAGTTGAAGGGAAGGCCGCAATGAAAGGAGTGGACTCTATCCAGCAGCTCAACCCACTGGCTCCTTTTTTTAGCATTGCTGAGATACCCGAGTTCTTAATAATTGATTAGAATTGATTTTAACCCAGCCCTGACCTGAGCCGAGGTGGACAGGCATTGCCGCACAAGCGCGTGTTTATGTGTGTGTTTTTTGTGCCTGCGTGGTTTGTGTTTCCACATGCGTGTGAGCGGTGCATTTACAGTAAACCTTCCAAAAAGAAGTGTGTGTGTGTGTGTGTGTGTATTTGTGTCCAGGAGAAAAGAGGGCAGTGTGCTCAGCTTTAAAAGCCCCAGACTTGTTCCCAGAATTAAATATTTAGGCAGACGAAGCCTTGACCTCCCTGTGCTTGCAGAGTCTCCTGGTTCCCATTGATTTCTGACAAGACAACTGGGACGCCATTACAGCAAAATGCACTATAGCCAGCCGCACGTATCCTCTGACACTTTCACCAGCTTAACCCCCCCTTCCACCAGCCTTCAATGGCCACTGTGCATGTGTGTGTGTGTGTGTGTGTGTGTGTGTGTGTGTGTGTGTGTGTGTGTGTGTGTATCCATTGAGATGGACACAACTCAAGGCCTTCTACATTCTCTCCCAGACAGGATTTCACCTCTCAGGACCGTTGACCAGTGAAACTTATAAGTGTTGGCAAGATATCAGCTATCTAGCCTTTTCCCCAAACACACACACACACACACACACACACGCGCACGCACACACACACACACACACACACACACACACACACACACTATTATATGTGTGAGCTTCAATCACATACCCAACTAGAGGCAGAATCAGAGACAGGCAGCGTCGAGGAGCTGGGAGGCAGTGCATCAGTATTCTTGCACCTGAGACAGAGACAAAGACAGATTAAGAGCCAGTTGCTGAAAGGGATCAAGTTTATATTGTGTTTAATCCTTTGCATTTAACTAGGCTTTAATACATCAGGTATTCAAATAAAAGTGACAGTATCATGAAATATAGGATCCTAAGTAGCACAGTGATTCCACCTTCTGTTTAACACGCTCAGAAATCGCTCTGTAACTGTCTACTTGATATTTTTGAGTTTGTCTTTTTTATCCTCGCTTGTCAAAATACAATCAGGAAAGTTTGGGTTGTGCCGAAAATGTTACTTGCTTTTAGTTTAAAAAAAAAATGCTTTGCAATCTGGCGAGGAAACGTGGAATAAACAGGACAAATATTAAAATGTCAGGCAATCCTTTCAGCGCTTTTTAGATCAACATTCTTAAACCTACTGTTCCACCAGATTTTACTGTGGTTTTACTGTGTGCCAGACACAGGCACTCCAGTGAATGATAATTTCTTCTCAGCGGGGTATCCCTGTCGAAAGGTTCCACATTACTGTAAATGTATTATTGCTTGTTTCTCGAACAGAAGAAATCTTTTGTTGAAGAAAACTTCACTTGGGTTTCAAATTGAAGAAAATATTTTATTTTTTTTCCTTATGCTTCAGAAGAAAACAGATGATTATGGAGGAGCATTTTAATGCAGCGTGGAGAACAGAGAGGTTACTGTCACACAGAAAGGCAGGCACTTAATTCCGAACACACAAAGATGACATGAAGGTAAAATAAAACAATTTGATGTTACATTTTCTTCTACAATTTCAGACTCATACATGTGTACAACTGAACAAACAAGATCCATCTTAAAGATCCAGCAGTCCTCAATACACCTAGCAGCCTGGTCTCACTCCCAGGGCATCAAACTTTTTTATGTGAGCAGTGTCCCTGGCATCACTTTAATGACGCAAGAGGCACCCTATAGTGTCCGTATGATATTTGGGCTTTTGACAAATTCCAATCTTGAATTACTGGACACCCGGAGCAATGGACGTAGTTTAAATGGGAAGGAATGGGATCAACACCCATAAGACCATTACTTGAGACCAAAAAACTCACATCTTCAGGCCAACCAGAGTCTATGTATTTATTTATTAGCAATGTTGTCACATTCCCAGATTTCAGCAATTACTGTTGGCTGAAGGTACAAAAATTAAATCCAAGTTAAATAAACAATAGTGTTCCTTTAATGATACTGCAATTAGTATTATTAGTTTTGGATTATGAATTGGAGTTAAAAATATAAATATTAATGCTGCTTTTTTTTGGGCTCGGAGAAGAAAACTTAATAAATTATCAACAACAAAATAAGAAAAACTAGAAGTGTTTGTATGCTTCTGTGCACTAGTCAAATTTCTCTTGCAGTTTACATCCATGTCTGCCTCCCAGCAGCAGAAGATCTGTACAATCAGCACAGTTTCAAGGTGGACACCCAAGATTAGTGTCACCAACTCAGTATCTGAGCAAATGCCTTCCCTTCTGTTCCTGAGATATGATGTTGAGTAATGGCCAGAAAAGTGTTTTTCCAAAATATTATAATGTCACAGTAAGGTTGACTTTTGACCTGTCGAATATAAAATGTCATCATGTCTTTATTTTATCCTTTTGGACATTTGTGTAAAAATTTGTTATTTTTACTAATTTTACTAATTACTTAACATAAGAATTCTTGAGTTACAGGCAAAAATATGTTTTGTGAGGTCACACTGACCTTGACATTTGACTTTCAACCACCAAATTCTAATCAGTTTGTTCTTCAATCCAAGTGGACATTTGTGTCAAAGAGAAATTCCCTCAAGGTATTCTTGAGATATCAAGTTCAAGAGAGTGCGACAGATGAGGTCGAAGTAACCTTGACCTTTGACCACCAAAATCTAATCAGATCATCAGTGAGTCCAAGCGCACGTTTGTGCCCAATTTGAAAAAATTCCCTCAAGCCATTCTTGAGATACAGCTGTACATACGGATGGACGGACAATCTGAAAACATAATATGTCCCGCTGTGGCTATTGCAGGCGTGGATGCATTGAAAACACTTCAAAACAATACGCTGTTGGTAGTGCTGGCTTGCTGGTGACAAATTTTGTCAATGCTGCTGCACTGCAGCCATGCAGGATGCAGTCACAAAACTTTACATGTGCGTAGTTGAGATCAAAATGAAGGCCAAGTTTGAAGCTGGGCGTGGTTTGAGCAAGGGGGCCATAAATAGGGGGGATGAATGGAATTTACAACAGCATCATAAAAAAACAGGATATTGATTTGCCGAAGCCCTTTTAATAGAAAGAATTAACTTTGATTTTTCTTCCTAAAATCATTAAATATACTTTAAGTGAAGTATTACCTGAGTGTGTGCTACACTGATTACACAATACCACATTCAAACCATTCTGAGCCAAATGACAGCACCCATGAGAGTGTGTAGAGCACAGTGTGTGTGTGTGTGTGTGTGTGTGTGTGTGTGTGTGTGTGTGTGTCTGTGTAAGCATACTACATTTAGGCCATAATCTGTGCCCTGTACAAAAGGTTAATCACAGTGTGGATTGGAAAGACAGTTGATGCACCAGAGGACAGTGTGTTCTGTCTGTCTGTCTTCCTGACAATGACAGTGACACAAATAACAACAAGAGCATTTTAATCCCACCTCACCACACTGCCTGCCCTGCCCTGAGACTTAACCCGGTTGGGCCATTCCATGCACATTATCAAATAGTTCAGCCTTTGTTTAAAAAAAAAAAAGAAAGTCTAGTGATGCTGGACTGCCAGTCTGCCTACCTTTTAATTCTGACCTTCTGTTTAGTGCCATCATCGGACGGAATATCAAAAGTTAACATGTACCTGTAAAACCTATTATCACTTTCCATTCATGCATTAGATATCCAGTCTGGTGAACTAGTGAACAGTGGAAGTATGCTTGAAAACATTTGCCCTGCTGAGCCAGACACTGAATCCCTTACACCTCTAGGGCTGCTTCTTTGCAGCTGAACCTGACCTTTGATCTCCCCGAAGTGGTGAAAGAGATAAACCTCAAATAAAGTTATTTTAGGTACCAGGTTATCCATGAAATTGAGGTAAACTGTGTTCAGATTATTTTCTCAGCACACACTGCAAGTTTGGGAGCTCTTTGTGAAAGCTCAATTATCTCATTTCAACAGATGCCTGCTACTCAAATGTTTGTTTATCATGCATATCTGTACTAATACTTTGCACCTGAATTACAAAATATAAATTAGGCCCAATGGTTTGTGGCCGACTGAAGATATTACATGTCTCAACCCTGGCCATTCATCATCAGGGCGAGCACTGCATCTTGACAGTGTGTTTGGGGACCTGGTCAAACTGTCCTATTAAAGGTGTTGAGGAGAAGGCCGATAGCCAGGAGGGAGGTCAACACTGGTCCCTAAGAGACTTCTTGTTGGATAGACAGAGGCCACAGCTGGGGAACACAAGTACAGAAACACAGACAGAGAAAGAAGGATGTGTGTGTCCTCCAGTACTGTCTTTACTGAGATCTGTGGGACAGTAACATTCAAATCATTGACCTTTGACCTGCATAATGGCAATTGCTAAAGAGAGGAAACCATGCTCTAAACTGATAGTCCTGCTGTGAGACTAAAAGAACATCTTATGATGTTTGTGTATAGAAAGGGTATGAATGTAAGAAGGGATCTGCTGCTGACCTAACACCACCATGGCCATGCAAATTTTTGTTTTGAATCAGAAAAGGCCTACACCTCAAACTTTCACGTGAAATGGCAACATAACAGCTTCAGTGATCATTGTCATAGATTCTCCAAGTCTCAGATCTCTGCTGGAGTGTTGAGCAACATTTTTCCAGTACATATTTCCTCATAGCTGAAGAGATTGAGATATTTTTGTCATTCAACCAATTTGATACTCGCATCACATATGGCTGGCTTACATCTGGAGTGAATGTCAAAGCACTACCTAAAGCTCAACCTAGACAAGAGCAAGCTTGTGTTTCTCTGTGGGAAAGTGTCTCCTCTCTGAGACCTGTCCATTAACATTTACAAGACTTTGGTGGCACCAACTCAGATGATGAGTAACCTGGTAGTGACCCTGGATGAAGAACTACCTAGCAAATGTCGCAGCAGTAGCCCGCTTCAGTCATTTCCACCTTTACAACTACAGGGCCATTCAACCTCTCTTCACCAGACAGGTGACTTGTCACTGCAACTCTATGTTCTCTCCCTAATCCAGAATTCACCTGCTCATCTGATAATCAACCCTTGTTGTCTTGCACCAGTTAAGGCTCAAATCCAGTGGCCTTAAGGGCAGCAAAGGGAACTGCTCTGTCCCAGCTAAAAGCCACGGTCAAACTCTACACCCAGGAAACCCAAATGTGTTAAACAGTTGCAGATATGTTTAATTTGCACATTATGATGTAGCAGATAAGTTAAAACTTTACATTTTATTAACACTGTGGTTTAGTGTGTGGTTAGGTTTCAGTGCAAAAACCATTTGGTTATGGTTAGGAAACATCATGTTTTGGCTTTAAATACCCAATTCAGGGGCTTCAATCCCTGCTGGAAAAGCAGAAATGTGTTGGTAAAAAGCAACCACTTTTTGTGGCACTATCCCTGCTGGAAAAACAGTTATGGGTCACTTGAAAACAGTCATTTTGGGGGGTTAAAGAGACGCCGGAAAAACAGCAACGGGTTCCTAAAAAGCACCCATGTAAAAAGAGCCACAGGTTTCTAAATAATATCCACATTTGAAGGCTAAAACAACGCAGGAATAACAGCGACAGGTCCCTAAAAAATACCTCCACTGCAAACATGACAATGTCTCACTAAAAACAACCGTCTTGGGTTCTCAGTGAGGTGACACCAAAGCATTTTAAGCCCAACTGCCACTTTGTCACTGCCGTTCATGTCTACATATAACCCATCAGGTATACTACTGTGTTTGTTACTGATGTTCTGGGATGGCGTGTCACTTTGTGCCTGTTAAATGCATTGTGTCTTTTTGAAATACACCAGCATTTTCACAGGAAATGTACAGTTTCTGCTCGTTAGATGCATACAGTCCTTTTCAAAATAACTTACATCATCAGTTAAACTTGTATTTACATTTATTTCCTTGTCCAACAAAAGCACGTGGTTAGCTGTAGAAAAAGAACATCATGGTTTGGCAGGAAGCAAACACCAGCCTTCCCAGCGAAAGACCCAGAGATGTTGATATGAAGCGTATGAATTGTGCAATGTAACACATTCATGGCACTTCTCTGCCTCCACATGTTTAGCTTTTTCCATCACATAGAGCAGCCTGTGGTTGTTTGTCTCGGTCAAAATGAAGTCAAGACAGCACAGTCACTGAACATCTTCGTCCACAAGGCAAACCCCAATCTTTTCACACTGCTCTCTCATTCTTTTCAATTAAATAAACCTCCTACTTGGTTTGAATACACTTATTTTAAGTGTCTGCCAAATGAATAAAATGGCATGTAATAAGAGGTCCATTGTGAGAATCTTATGCACAGGTGTATTCAGCAAGATATTGTTTCATTAATTGTTACAGAGAAAGCTTCCCTGGTGGTTATAATCAAAGAGCTTTGGGATGAGCAATTCAAGCACTAAAGCAAATCCCTTCTTAAAAATAATGAATCAGCGGTACAGTGACCACTGCTCACATCACACTCACTGTCTTGACCTCAGCAGAGTTGTTTTCAGCTGGAACAAACAACTCTCCAACTTTTCATCTCTCTCTCTTCCCGTCTCTCTCTCTCTCTCACCTCGCAGCATCAATTCCTCATCCCTCCTCTCTAACGCTCCGGCCCTCCTGCAGCTCACATTCCCCGGACTAATCTCCGCCGGTTCAATGTTGTTCAATTAGATTCCAGTTGACATGCATTGGAAGTAGGCACTCCTCCTCGTAATTCAGCCCTCTTTATAGCCAATCTATTTTTTAATAAAGGTTCAGAGGAAAACATTAAAGTATTGATCTTTATTTATCGACCTCGGCCCAAAGCATAGTTAAAGCTGACACAAATCAATCAAAATAAATTTAAAATGATGATAGCACATAGGAGGAGCCTGGCCGCCTGTTTCGGGGAGTAATTAGGGGGCGAGGCAGAGGGAACCCAAGGCAATAAGACTAACAGTAACAGACACACACTCACATACACATACACAGAGCGAGCTGCAGAACTGTTTAGCAGGCTGCAGATTAGAAATTTGTTTTGTATTAAATGAGACGACTAAGAGGCAAGGTTAATGAAAGGGCACAGCACTTTGGGGCCGTAGTAATCCACTGAAACCCTCTCTTCACTGAATCTAATGTGCAGCCCATACACACCAACACACGTCGCATACACACACATACACAACCCCGTGAGGCAGCCTCCGGGACATCCTCTGCTTAGCAAAAACAATGGGTATTAATTTTAAAAAGTGAGTGAGAAATGGCTGGTTGATGTGTGTGTGTGTGTGTGTGTGTGTGTGTGTGTGTGTGTGTGTGTGTGTGTGTGTGTGTGTGTGTGTGTGTGTGTGACACAGAGAGTCAACTAGCCCCAAGTGCATTAACTGATTTTAATCTGCCTGATGATGTCCACTGAGCAGAGAGGTCAAAAAAGTGTGTAGGTGTACCCAAGGGACTTAACTGTGCATAGAGAGGAACAGCAGGGCATTCTGGGACGATCCACAACCTGGCCGTTCCTCTACTGCCCTCTCTTGCACGGACAGCCTGCCCCAGTTTGTGGCAATTCATCCAATACGTGGCATAAACCATGTGCCATGGCTGTGTCATGTGATAGATCACTATGTGTGTCTGAGAGAGAGATAATGAAAAGTGTGTGTTTGGTGTCCAGACGTGATGGTGGAAGTGCTGTTTGGGTATTTATAGCAGCAGAACTGCGAGCCAGCCTGCACATGCATCAAGGTCATACAACAAGCGTCATACAAGACTTGCATTAAAATAATCTATGGTTTAATATCGTAACTCTTCGGTCACTAAAAGGTAGCTCAGTGATAAACACTGTATATTATGATTATTAATGATTTACTGATTGAAGTCATACAATGCAACAAAAATGCAATCATGTCATTTAATCTAATTTTTAGGTCAGTTTGTTTTGGCAGTGTTGAACTTTTCCTTCACGTATTTCATTTCCTTTTCAAACAGTTTTACTTAGGTTCCCTTACGAGTGGTGGTGCTGCTGCTTTAAGCTTTTCAACTTTTCAGTTTGCATACTGTAAAATCATATTTTTATTTTTTATGTTCGTTTAACCCAGTCTCCCAGAAATTAGATTTACAGTATATGCAACTGCAAATACGTTTTGAAGGAAACACAGTGCTGTTTGGAATATGTTTTCTTTTACCTCAATGAGGAAATGTTGTTGATTGACATCTCTGGCAAGTTGCTAATCAGTTAATCATTTATATGTCACGTGGAATCATACAAGGTAGAACTCCACTGAAATGCAATTCCCACTGCTGCTCTATGATTGTCCCTGTGTCTAGACGAGCTGCTGTGTGTGTGTTTAAAGCATCCCACATGGTTCTGGTAATGGTGGTTTCAGGTCGTGGAATGATTAACTGTAGTATTAGGTGCAGTTACTAATGATGTTTTGCAAATTAAATCTATCACAGACTCACTGAATTCATTGATGTTGTCAACGTCAAGGGCGATGTCCTGAAACTTGCCCCGGACTCTGATTGGCTCTATCTCTTGCATCACTGGCAGCATGCACAAAGACTGTATTAGGGCATGTATCATGGTTTGTTTGCGTATCTTGACTTCAACAAGATGGCTGCATGGTTGCTTCTCCCAAACACGGGCAGTGACTCTGCTCTGCAGCCACCTCTGAATGACGCAAAGCAGTGATCCAGAGCATTTATTCCCCTTGTGGCACAGAGCGAGCAGGAATAGGACAGCATCTTACATTCCAAAACCAGCACTTGGCCAGTGACTTCCAGTTTTAGACATTGACGCAAAAAGCTGTCCTTTCACATCAGAATGATATGTGGCCAAGCGCTGTCAGTGTGTAATGGCCCTTGATGGCGTCAGGGGGAAATGCAGCAACAATGAAATTTAAGACAATGGAAGTCCAAGTAGGGCAAGCGGAAAGGGTGGTGGATGGGTCCGACAACCACCGACTTTCACCTTGGAGGCTGGTGTTTGCTTCCCGCAAGATTGTAAAGCCAAATCCTGTTCTTTTTTCCTATAACCAGCCACATGCATGTGTTGGCAAACCGTGGGTTTGTTGTTGAAGGAAAAAACTAAAAAAAATAGAAGTGTATTTTGAAAATATATAATGCATGTAACAGCCAGAGGTTGACAAAGCGTTCCAGAACGTCAACCACCAATGCACTCAGGCTACCTTGCGCATCATATCCCAACTTGGAAAGTCCACGACCAAAGTCGATATGTGATGAGGCCTGAGTGAGAGTGTGTTGGTCACACCAGTCCTTATTTACCATAAAGCACATGCCTCTTCTCCTTCTCTCACCAGAGTCCTCTGCTCTGTTGCATTAGCATATAGAAAAAGAGTCACCTGGCTGAACAGCGCTGCTCAGGATTTTGCCCAGTTTCAGTAGAACAAAGGATATTACTGATCCTGATATCCAGTGGGAAACCGATGTAGCACCGAGGTCAGAGAACACCTGTACAATGACTAGCAGGATGCTAATTCAGCTGGTGCCCATCTTCTCTCTTTTCTTTGATGTTTACATTTGATTACTTTGTTCTGGCTAGCCAGCAGAAGTCAGCAGGCAAAGAGCTTACAGGCTGGTGAGTGACTTGCAGTCACACACCACTACCAAACACAAAAAGCACCATTAAGACTTGCAAAATAGACATAAGAGCATAAATTTGGCCCAAATTTAGTGGAGCTGACAGAGAGGAGACTGGAAACGTCTACGCCTACACCAGACTGTTGATACTGAAATTAAAGTCAGGAAAATGTTCACTGACAATGAATATCATTTGTTTTCTGCCAAAATATCAGATCTTGCAGTACAATATCCACTTGTCCTGTCTCCAGCATTATTAAACTACTTTATATTTACACACTGGCAGCATTTGATTAAGGTTGAGGGAAGATAATAGTCTAGTTTAATACAGCAACAGTCTGCACTGAGTTGAGGCACAAGACGTGATGTGTTTTTTCATATTTAATCAAAACCGCAGTCTTTACTGAAAGGTGACCAAAATACTTTTGTTGCCACAATCAAAAGGGTGTAACAGTGCAAACGTCTGTCTCTGGTGTCAAGAACTTTGTGCGCTCATTATTCACCATGGCCAGCTCCCTGCACTGCTTATTTATTGGTGTTCACCATATCTTTGCAGTGCATTGGATTTTAGAGGCAAAGCAGCTGCAGGTCCACCATCACTACAGCCGGTCAACTCACTTGAGCAACAAATTCTTACTCAAACGTTGTCACCCTTGGTTGTGGACTTTGCACACCGCAAATTTATTTTTTTATTTTTTTATTTCAACACCAAACGTGTTTGGTTACACACGCACATGGTTAGGTTTACCAAAAATAGCAGGGTTTGGCTTTACATTCATACGGCAGGCCTCTCAGGTAGACGTCTTTGATTGTTGGACACATCTAACACCCCTTCCACCTGCCCTACTCATACTTACGTTGTTGTCTGGTCGTGTTTCCCCCCTGACGCCAGCAGGTGCTGTTACACACTGACAGGCCCGGCCACGTATCATGTCAACGTGAAAGGATGGCTTTTTTTTGTCACTGTCTGAAAATGAAGTCACTACCCAAGTGTTGCTATTCCATGACTTTGGAGTGAGACTGGGTTGCCTCGAGCTGTTGAGTGGCTCGGACCCACAAAAGATTCAGCAAGTCAACTTTTGGACAAATAAACACCTATCAGTCAAAATAGCCACCTAGTTCTTAAATAGAAAGCAAAATTGGCAGTATAACTTTAACCACAAACATTAACTTTAACTAGCAACTTGACTGTTACACAATTAAAGTATAACTAATGCTTTTTTCAACCTGGGCCCTATTTTCCGATCTACTGTTGTCTAAATGAGTGATAGGATGTTCAATATTTGACAATTCTCCAGTACGAAGCTAGGGCTGACCTGCCTGCAGCCTGTGAGCGCGAGCTATATTAAATAACAGGGCGCTCAGACAGGGTCAAACAGTGTCAAAATACGTCCACTAAAAGTGCATTTTTTTCACACAGATAGGCTCGGATTGTTAGTATAATTATCCGACAACATAACGGAAAGGAGAAATGAACGTCTGTGTTTACCTTTAGCTGGATTCGGACATGTTCCTCTGCCTGTTGCTGCTCCCTCTCTCTCTCCTCGTCCGCTCCTCAATTTCAATGAGCTCTGCATCCATGTACTCCGTGTACTCTGTGTACTCTGTGTTCAAATAAATACGGGTGGTCATCAAATTCAAATGGCTCATCCAGATCCAGTTGGTCAAAATCAGGTAAAAAATTTTAACGTTTGTTGTGGCAAGTCAAAACACTCACTCAGGGAGTGAAAGTCTGGCTCTGAAAACTCGCATCTTGCGAGATTCTTCTTCTTCTTCTTTGGTGTTTTTCTATGCAGTCTATGGTGTTTTATGGCAGTTGGTCTCGCGAGACTTGAGTTGTTGCAGGAAGTTACCACTGGAGTGAGCTTACAAATGCGACTGTTTGGAGTAGTCATGGCTGCATTTTTACCCAATTTTGACCAACTGGATCTGGATGAGCCATTTGAATTTGATGACCGCCTGTATTTATTTGAACACGGAGTACACAGATGTACATGGACGCAGAGCTCACTGAAGAGGGATGAGGAGAGAGAGAGCAGGCAGAGGAAGTGTTTTGACTTGCCACAATAAATATGTCCAAATCCAGCTAAAGGTAAACACAGACGTTCATTTCTCCTTTACGTTATGTTGTCGGATAATTATACTAACAATCTGAGCCTATCTGTGTGGAAAAAAATGCACTTTTAGTGGACGTATTTTGACATTGTTTGACGCTGTCCCAGTGCCCTATTATTTCATATAGCACGCACTCATGGGCTACACGGAGGTCAGCCCTAGCTTTGTACTTTGAACATCCTATCACTCATTTAGACAAAAGTAGATTGGGAAATATGGCCCAGGTTGAAAAAAAACATTAGTTCCCCTTTAAGTAAGTATCTCCTCATAAATATACTATGTATCATGCTGTTACATGCCAAGCAGGGGCAAAATGCATTTTTGTGATGTGTTTTCTTCCCCATTGTTTTCTCTTCAGGTGTTAACAACCTTATGGTTCCCACCTTGTGCAGTTTTATCAGTCTGCTCATTGGTTACCTCATGCTTCAGCCTGCCTATCATCATTTAAGGTCCCTAATAAAAGGAGCACGCCTGAGGAGTTCCACCCCTCTTTTTGATTCTCTGCACTCTGCACTCTGTACATTTCTGTACATTTACAACAGTCTATGATGACAATAAGGACTTAAAAACTGCTGTGGAGCCTTGGAGTGTCATTGACTACAACACCAATAAGCCTCGGGTTAGTAGGGCCAATTACTGACTCTTTAAATACCTCTAAACTTCAGGAAAAGTGCTCCCCTTGCTCAGACTCTGGTTTGCTATGAAGGCCACAGCAACAGCACTGGAACCTCCTATTGGCTCAAGCGAGGTCTCAACGGAAAGGCTGAGAGCTCACCTCCATTTTGAGATCTGCCAGTCAGTTTGTTTAAATGCAAAACAGAAGAAATTATGGATAATAATTGAAGAAATCTGAATGTTTGAAATTATGCAGTCGGCCTTTGGATTCTGATAACACTTCATGGGTGAGAAAAATGTTGTTTTTTGTCTGACAGAAGCGTTTATTGAGCCAGCTGTACTGGTTGTATCTTGAAATGGTCACCCTTAATGGCACCGTAAGGAGCGTAGCTTTCAGAACAATATGTTGTATGAGTAAACCACTTAAACAACAACAAATACAGCTGTTTTTTTTTTCCTTTTCATAATCATCAAATATTACCTTAGGAGTACCTGCAGATAGGCCGTCATATTTTAACTACCACAAATAAGCAGTCAAATCCACATTTGTGGCAATAGGACATGCACTTGGCTACCTGTACCTGCATATGGCTCATCTCTGAATCCGCTACATTCACACATTGTCATCCCATTGTAAACAGGTATGGTTGACATTCCCCAGAGCCCCTGGATCTCAGTTTTTATCCATCTGCTTAGAATTTGACCTGATTTGAACTCCTCCTCTCACTGTGAACTGCTGTGGGAAACATCCTCTTTATACCTTCTTTGTGTGGTGTTTTCTCCTCTAAATATTCTCAATATTTGATGCCGTGAATATTAACAAACTGTTACGTGGATAAAATGCAGAATTTACAGTCAAATTCATAAAATCTTTGTGGGGGCTCGGTTTTTCAATTAACCTAGCTTATTTGCTCCCCTGACTGACACCATGGGATCAAATGAACACAATCCAAAACCACTTTAGTTGCAGGTTTCTCTCTCAGTAGCATGGACAGAGACAGTAAACAAGTGTACTGACCAACCGCTTATTGATACAGTCAAACCTCTGGAAATATGTCTTTCACTCAGAAACTATACAGAAAACTCAATTCAATGCAGAGGTTTGTTCTTCTTTCAAAGGGTGGTGTAAGGCCACCATCTGTGTAATGACCTCACCAACCACCTCCGGAGCTTTGCAGTGAACCCCGCAGCCCGTCATGGCCATCACCTCAGCTTGTTTACCTCAAAAGCCTCCATTAATCTTGTTACTTTTACTTCATATCTTCCTTTCTCCACAAAAAGTCTCTCCATGTTCTTCGCCAAGGAACCACCAGCGAGCCAGCCCTTTCAGCCTGGGCGAGATATTAATGAGTTTACAAGGACCTTCCCAGTCTAATTATGTCGAGCAACTGCTGTCTCTTACTGGGCCATGGCTCCCAGGGGAGAACACAAATCTACCAGGCAAGCAAAACTCGCCTACTTTTGACAAAACACTCGACACGCGAGGATACAAATAACGCCGGCCATCCTTCATTACCACCGCAGCGATGTCGCCGGCGAGATTAATATCGCCGCCCAGCATCGCCACCCCAAATTTAACCTGAAAAATACCAGACTTTGGCATTAAGACAACGGCTATTAGTGAGGGGGGGGTTGTTGAGGCACAGAGAGGAAGCTCAGCATCCTCAAGAAGAGAGTTTCTGATACTGTAAGTACAATTAAACTGATTGGATGTGACCTTTGTGTAGACTGAACTATTTAACATGTTCATGATAGTTTCTCCACCATGCTGACATTTGAACAGTGACAGTGACATCAGAAACCACAATAGCTAAAAAGACTGGAGGAGAGAATGTGACCGTCCTGCTCCTCACAGAAAAGGTTGGAAATGTGTGCTTGTATTCATCTCTTTGAAGTAAATAACGTATAGGTTTTACATGGTGTACGGGTTATATGGTACCTCTGTGAGTTATTTGAGATTTTCTTTAGGTCATTAAAGAAAATAAATAAACCTATAAAAAATGTTTTGTTGGCCAGTAATAAAATCCCATGTGCCAAGAGTGAACTTCCAGTAAGGATTCCCTTAGTGTTCGATGTTCAGGAGGTTTTTAGAAGCCAAATTATCTTCCTCTCCAAAACAAATGGACTAGGTGCTAAAAAACACTGAATAAAGCAGTTTTAAGTCTGAAAGTCAGTGTTTTCATGACGCTGCGCACCATGGAGAAGCTGCTAAGTATGGTGGCAAGTGCGAAAATGCCAATGCCATCCCAAGCCAGTGGTTGTTTTGTTCCTTCTGGGCTACTGTAGGAACATGGTGGTGCAACGTGGCAGACTTTGTGAACGAGGCCCTGCTCCCTATATAGATCGTCATCGTATTTGGTCCACAGAAACAAAGAGAAAGTGTCAGCAGTCACCTCCAGTCTCTCTCTCTAAAACCTACAAATCAGGTTAGAAATCTCGGGGTAATAATGGACTCAGACTTGAACTTTGACAGCCACATCAAATCAATAACATCAGCAGCCTTTTACCATCTAAAAAACATTGCCAAAATCAAAGGTATAGTGTCTAAACCTGACTTGGAGAGACTTATCCATGCATTTGTCTCTAGTAGGTTAGACTACTGTAACGGCCTGCTCACTGGCCTCCCCAAACGGGCCGTAAGACAGCTGCAGTACATCCAGAATGCTGCTGCTCGGGTCCTGACCAGAACCAGGAAGTACGAGCACATTAGTCCTGTGCTCAGGTCTCTACACTGGCTTCCTGTGGCTCAGAGAATAGACTTTAAAGCAGCTCTGCTTGTGTACAAGTCTCTCCACGGCCTAGCACCAAAGTACATCTCTGACATGTTAGTGCCATATGAACCATCTCGGACTCTGAGGACCTCAGGGACCGGCCTCCTGCTGGTGCCCAGAGTCAGGACTAAACATGGGGAATCAGGGTTCCAGTTTTATGCAGCTAAAATCTGGAACAGTCTTTCTGAAGATGTGAGACAGGCCTCTACTCTGACAATGTTCAAATCTAGGCTCAAAACAGCTCTATTTCACTGTGCATATGACTGAAAGGATCTTATCTGCACTCTTCTCTTTTAAAGTTCATTTTATAATGATTATTTATGTTTTTATTTTGTATTGTGATTTCAATGCATTTTCTTCTTCTGTAAAGCACTTTGAATTACTTTGTGTACGAATTGTGCTCTACAAATAAACTTGCCTTGCCTTGCCTAGATATAAATGGCTCTTTCTATGGTAACAAAAACACAGCAAAGGAAAACATACTTATTTATTACATTAAACTTCTGCCAATATATCCCCCTAAATCATACACAGTAGAGTTTTAGCAATAATTCTACTTCATACAACTTCATAAAATGATATTTTATTTTTGTTTTTTAATTTTTTCTATCAGTTGTGATAACACTTTACTCAACAAAATCATCTTAGGTCTGGGAATGCAGCAACATTGCCCCAACAAAGTCCGGCCAGAAGCCTCAGCAAGGATAAATAACCCTCAAGCCAGAAGCTTTTTGTTAGGTGAAAGTCTTTTGTTGGTACATTTATTATTTTAAAGAAAATCCCATGAAAATAACAAACTGGAAATGAATGTATCCTATTAACAAAGCCCTATTTCTCTGTGCCATAGAGCTTCACAAACACATCAGTGAGCCACACTGTTGCAGTGGGTGGCACAATCCTTCATTACTTTGAACACACACAATGTATTTTATTCATTCATTCAAACATTCTTTCATTTTCCATAACTGCTTATCCTGTTTGGGGGGGGGGACTGGAGCTTATAGTCCCATTTCCAACGCAGGAACTTCGGGGTAATTTTAAGGGGACGGGGCCGTTGGTGCGTGTCTCCACCGCAGGAACCACCCCCGAAGGACAGAGTTCTGGAACTTTTACAGGGGTAAACAAGTCCCTGCCTCGGAGTAGGTACTCAGAATGACCTCGCAAGACTCCTGGCTGGGACTTGGGGATTACTTGGTGCTGATTGGATATACTCAAGGCGGAATGTGACATTTTGTAATTACTATGGTTATCCTAGATTAGCTGGGCTAACCGTTAGCTGTTAGCCGTTGGGGAAAAAAAAATTCACGGACCGTTTATTGAGTTATTGACTTAATACAGACACCGCTAATGGCTAACAGCTAACTACGTCCTTATGTCGCCCCGGTCAAAATGGTCGCGCAACGATTATGTCACATCCAGAGCCCGGTAACTTTACAGGAACCTTCCTCCTACTCCGCTCTCTCAGTGGAGACACGGCGGGTGAGAGGGCCGAGCGAGAGGATGTTCCTGTAGTAGTTCCTGCCCCCCAAATAGTAGGGCTGTCCCGAATACCATTTTTTAACATTCGGAACTTCGGCAGAATTTATAACGAATATTCATGGTATTGCGGAGTTTTGCACGGCGGCGACCGCATCTTTGCTCTCAAACCACAAAATAATGTGATGGCACAACAGTCTCCTTCAGTACATTATTCTATGCTTTCTTTTGATTTTCACATTGGCTAGTCATCCTGTTTGATTTGTCTTCTGATTAAATCGGAACCGTTGAAACAAGTTGTAGGAAGCCTCTGCAAGTAATTGGTTGCTGGCAGACACTCTGTGCTGCAATAAAATGGTTAATCAGCAGTGCCGTGCACTGTAGAGCCGATGCGCTGCTGGTTCTGCCGGCCTGAATAGAATATAATGTCTATAGCCTTACTGTTGTGTACAGCCTTATAGACTGAGCTAAGTAGTGATGTGCAGGTCGACCCATAACCCACGGGACCTGCAAATGGACCTGCGGGTCGGGCAGCAGTGATCGTCTGTTAAATCGCTCTGTAAATGATATTTGACATTATTGGCTATTACTGTCATGGCATCCGAAGGTACTGATGCGTCGAGCAGGTGACAGTCCGCGGCCATTTTCAAAACACACTTGTGTCACGCACTCCAAAGGAAACTTGTTGAAACTTTAAACAATAATTTATTGTACAAAACGGGGGAAACAAACGTTGACAAAAACGGGTCCATAATTCATATTTCATTCAAAAGATAAGGAAAAAACAGCTACAAGTTAGAGGGAATAGTGATAAAGTGGTAAAACTTGGCATTGATCCACAGCCTCAGACGGATGCGCTCGAGCTTGCCGTGCGCACAAGCTCCGTTGGTAGGCTATACTATATTTTTACATTTTTAACAATCCAATTTAAAAGTTTTGATTTTTATTGAAAACCTACATTAAACAACAACAAAAAGACTACATTTAGCACCACAAAATCTGTTGAAAAAAAAAAAGAATTAAAAAAAAAAGTAAATAAAAAATCGAATATCGAATACCAAATTTTCATAACGAATACCTACCCATGGAAACGAATATTCGAATATTTGGGTACAGCCCTACCAAAAAGTACCAGGAACTTCTTCAGTGGAAACGGGCCTTATCCCAGCTGACACTGGGCGAGATGCTAGACACACCCTGGATGGGCTGTTGACAGGGTGAGACCGACAACTATTCACACTCACATTCACACCTATGGACAATTTAGAGTCACCAATTAACCTACATATCTTTGGACTGTGGAAGGAAGCCAGAGTACCCTGAGGAATCCCACGCTGAAATAGAGAGAACATGCAAACTCTGCACAGAAGGGCTCCCAGTGCTAACCACTGCATCACTGTGCCACCCTAACCCTTGTACGAGAAAAATCAACTATAGCAAAGGATGGTATTTCAACAACCCTAACACCAGGAAAAAAGCTGGCATTTTAAGCTTCTGCAAATCACAGATACTACATTTGACCATTATTGTAGCAAATACATTGAAAGTTTGGGTTTTTACTATGCTGTGGTTAACATGTCGTTTGGTTCAGGCACAAAAGCACTTTGTTATTAATAATAATAATAATAATATATTTTATTTATATAGCGCTTTTAAAAACTCAAAGACACTTTACAATGACATTAAAAACAAGATATAAGAACATTAAAAAGCACAAGAATACTGAAATACATTATAAAAACAATAGAAAATTAGGATGAGGTAAAATTAAAAATTGGGGCAATTAGGTGTTAAAGGCGAGTCTGAAGAGGTGGGTCTTGAGGACTGACTTGAAGCTGTTGAGGTCAGGGCAAGCACGGATGGATATGGGGAGGGAGTTCCAGAGGGTGGGGGCTGAGCTACTGAAGGCCCGGTCCCCCAGGGTTCGGTGCTTGGTCATGGAGGGGGGGGAGAGGAGGTGGGCTTCTGATGAGCGGAGGGATCGACTGGGGATGTGGGGGATAAGGAGATCAGAGAGGTAGGACGGGGCCAGGTTGTGGAGGGACTTGAAGGTGAGGAGGAGGATCTTGTATTGGATGCGGTAAGGAACAGGAAGCCAGTGGAGTTGACAGAGGACGGGGGTGATGTGGTCATAAGGGCGGGTGCGGGTGAGGATCCGGGCAGCGGAGTTCTGGATGTGTTGAAGTTTGTTGAGGGTGGTGGATGGGAGGCCGTAGAAGAGGCTGTTACAGTAGTCCAGTCTGGTGGTGATGAAGGCGTGAATCAGGGTTTCAGCAGCGGAGGGGGTGAGAAAGGGGCGGAGCCGTGCAATGTTTTTGAGTTGGAGGAAGGCGGATCGGACAAGTTGTGAGGTGTGGTGGTCGTAAGTAAGGTTTGGGTCGAGATGGACACCAAGGTTACGGATAAGGGATGAAGGGGTGATGTGGGAGTGGTCGATGGGGATGGAGATGTTGGTGGCGGAGCCGGTGAGGGATTTGGGGCCTATGATGATGAGATCAGATTTTTCACTGTTGAGTTTTAAAAAGTTGTGGTCCATCCAGGATTTTATTGCATGGAGGCAGGAGGTGACGTTGGCCAGAGTGGTGGGGGAGATGGAGCGGGTGGAGACGTATATCTGGATGTCGTCGGCGTAGCAGTGATATTGAAGTCCATGTTGTCTAATGATGCTGCCAAGGGGGAGTAGGTAGAGGGTGAAAAGGAGGGGGCCAAGCACCGAGCCCTGAGGGACACCTTGGGGGAGTGGGGCAGTGGATGAGGAGCATTGATTGATGTGGATGAATTGTAGACGTTCTGAAAGGTAGGATCTGATCCAGGAGAGTGCGGTTCCGGTAATGTTGAGGTCAGACGACAGGCGGCTGAGGAGGATGGAGTGATTGATGGTGTCGAAAGCTGCAGACAGGTCGAGGAGGATGAGCAGAGTTGTTTGGCCGGAGTCCGAGGAGAGCAGGAGGTCGTTGGTGATTTTCAATAGGGCGGTCTCGGTGCTGTGTTTTTTACGGAAGCCAGACTGGAATGGTTTGAACAGGTTGTTGGTTTGGAGATGGGCTGTGAGTTGGGTGGCGACGGCACGTTCAAGAATTTTGGAGAGGAATGGCAAGTTTGAAATAGGGCGGAAGTTATCAGGGGTGTTGGGATCCAGACCAGGTTTTTTCAGGATGGGTGTGATAGCGGCGGTTTTGAGGGAGGGTGGAACGGAGCCAGAGTCAAAGGAGTTGATGATCGCTGAGATGAGGGGGGAGAGTGAGTGTTTGATAAGGCTGGATGGAATGGGGTCCAGAACGCTAGATGGGGTCTTCATGGATTTCAGGAGGTTTGGGATGTCGCTGGGAGGGACAGGAGAGAAACAGGAGAGGGCCTGGGTGGGTGGGTTGAGGGCGATGGGGGGAGGTGAAGTGAGGGTGGAGGATGGTGGGAGAGAACGGTAGATAGAAGTGATCTTATTTTGGAAGTGGTTGAGGAAGGAGTTGCATTTGCTTATGGTGAATGAGGAGGAGGTGAGATCATGGGGTTTGAGCAGGCGGTTGACGGTTGTGAAGAGTGTTCTTGGGCTTCCGGAGCCGTTGCAGATGACGCTGGAGTAGTGTGAAGTCCGGGCTGCATTCAGGGCGTCTTTGTAATGGTGGGTGTGGTCAGTGAGGGCGTGGAGGTGGACAGTGAGGCCGTTTTTTTTGTGGAGACGTTCAAGCTGGCATTTTTTCCTTTTCATGACACGGAGTTCAGGGGTGTACCAGGGGGAGGGGCGTTGAAAGGATACGGTTCTTTTGTGGAGTGGTGCGATGGTGTCAAAGCAGGTGGAGAGGGTGGAGTTATAGTAGTTGACAAGGTCGGCAGTGCTGGCGGAGACAGGAGGGGGGAAGGTGGAAATGAATTCGGACAGGTGGGATGCGAACTGTGCAGGGGAGAGAGTGCTGAGTTTACGGAATGAAATTGTTCTAGTCCTTTGTGGGGTGGGTTGGGGGGTGTGGATGTCCATCAAGATAGCGAGGTGGTCAGAGATATGCAGGTTGTGGCTGGAAATGTTTGTGATGTTTATGTTCATGGAGCATACGGGGTCGAGGGTGTGGCCGTGCTTATGTGTAGGGAAGTTGATGTGCTGAGTGAAATTGAATTGGTGCAGAGTGTCCAGAAATTCTTTGGCTGGTCTGGAGGTGGGGTCGTCAAGGTGGAAGTTGAGGTCGCCAAGCAGGAGGATGGATGGTGAGTTGGTGCTGAGCTGCAGGAGAAGGTCAGTAAAATCTTGGAGGAATAAGGGACTGGGTTTGGGTGGGCGGTAGATGACTGAGATGATGAGTGGCGATGGTCCGGGGATTTTCATGGCAATGTGTTCAAAGGAGGGGGCGGGGGGGAGAGAGATGGTGGTGGTCAGAATGTTGTCTTTGAATATCAGGGCGATGCCACCCCCCCGCACTTCGGTACGGGGTTGGTCCAAGTACTTGTATCCTGGCGGGGTGGCTTGGTTGAGGGAGAAGTGGTTGGAGGGTCGATGCCAGGTTTCAGTCAGGCAGATGAGGTCCAGTTTATTGTCGGTGATGAATTCGGAGAGCAGGAGGCTTTTGTTGTTTAGGGAACGGGTGTTGAAGGAGGCGACTTTGAGGGGGGGGTGTTTGGATGCTGGTTGAGATGCACTGGAAACAGAGCTGAAGTTGGCAGGGTTGCAGATTCTGAAGGTGGGGGGGCGGGGGGGTCTGTGGCAGATGATGGTGGGGATGGGAAAGCTGGAGATGCTTACATGGGAGCAAGACAGGGAATGGTGTGTAGCACGACTTAGGGTGAATGTGGGGTGTAGTACCGGGGGTGCAATAGTCAGCTGGAGGTGTGGACACAATACTGAAAGTGGGATGTGAGTAGAGAATTGCCAGACCTGTTCAGATGGACACCATCACTGTTAAAATACTCCGGTTTTTTCCAGAACATGTTAAAACTGTCGATGAAGCGGATGTTATTAGTGCTGCAGAAAGACTGAGTCCAGGTGTTCAAGCTCAGGAGGCGGCAAAATCGCTCGTTGTGAGGGAGGGCAGTCGGCAGGGGTCCGCTGATAAAAACAGACTTGTCAGAGTTTTTGATGGATTGCAGGATGTTTTGAAAGTCCTTTTTCGTCTGCTCCGACTGACGACGCGCTGTATCGTTGGTGCCTACGTGGATGATGATGCGGTGGATGGAAGACGGAAGTGAGGAGAGAAGGGACGGTATTTTGTCGGCAATGTCCGTGACTGTGGCACCAGGAAAACACAGAGTTGTGGCGTTGAAGAAGCGAATGTGTTTGATGATGGAATCTCCTATAATGGCTGTGGGGGGGAAGAGTGGAGGGGGCGATAGACGGGACGGAGCGCTGTGAGGATGGTGCGAGGGGCTTGGAGCTGGTGCTGTACCTTTGGCGGGAGTGAGACGAGCTGTTGTGTGTTGTCCCGGTCCAGTTCCGACGTGTGGAGGAGTGTTGGCGGCTAGACGCTGCGATGAGGTGGTCCCCAGCTCCTGCCGTCCACTGCCAGCGCTGGTGGACCCCGCGGATCGGCGGCGGATAGCCTCTCTCAGGAGCCCGAGCCGCGGTCGGGGAGCGGTGGATGCTAGCCGGTTTGAGGGTCGTTGCTCACTGGTGGGCCTCCGGGCGCAATGGAGCGGCAGCAGGCGCGGGGTGGCCCCACCACCGCACGACCGCGCCCGGGGGCTGCTGCACGCTGGCGGGGAGGTTGGCTTCACGCCTGCGTCCAGCGATGACCAGGAGCCGACAAGCCCCGCTGTGGAGGCTGGCGGCTGCGAAGCGGCTGCAGCTGTTGGAGGCTCGCCTGCTGACAGGACCGGTGTCTCGGGCAAACTCGCGTCGGGGGTCCGAGCGGCTGGCAGGGTGGCGGAGGAGGAGGCCGCCCCATCGCCGGTCAGCGTCGGGGTCAGGGGTTCCTCTGCGTCAGTGTCGGCGGCCTTGGCTGGGCCGGAGCCCAGGTGTTCATTGGGCTGCTGCAGGGCCGCGAAGCGGTTGGAGAGCGCGGTGCGGGCCGGGGTGACAGCACAGCCAGGACTTTTTTGCCTGCCACGGACCATAACCTCGGACCAGGACTGATTCGGAGTGGAAGAGGACGAGGGGCGAGGGCCGGCAGGGTCCCAGAGTAGCGTCTCTTGGAGGGAGTTCTGGAGGGAGATGATTTGACGGCTCTGATTGAAGTTGACGTTCATACAGGAGGTGAGTAGTGTTGATTTGGCTTTGAGTTCGGCGGATAATTTGCGGATGTCTTCTTTGAGGCGAGCAATAGTTTTGTTGGCCTGAGCCAGTTCTGAGTTCTGTATCTCGGGTGCAGATACAGCGATCAGTGTAGCGGCTGGCGCAGCGGCCATCTTTGAATTATTTTTTTTGAATTAATTAAAGAATTATTCTTTGGAAAATATCATGTTTTGGTTTACAATACCTAGTTTTGATGGCACAGTCACAGCTAGAGAAGCTGTCAAAGTCTCGGTAAAGAACAACCCCCTCGGGGCGTCGGTGGCTTAGTGGTAGAGCAGGCGCCCCATGTACAAGGCTGTTGCTCTCTCTCCCCCCTTCACAAGGCAAAATTGCCAAAAAAATATCTAAAAAAAAAACACTTTTTATGTGGCACTACCCCCGTTTGAAACGCGTTGATGGCTAGGTAAAAAACAACTGCTTTTCGTGGCACTACGCAGACTAGAAAACTCAAATGTTGCTGGAAACACAGCAATGACTCCCAAAAAAAGCAACCATGCTGATATGATACACATAAAACTTACAAATGTAGCTTATTTGTGGTTTGCAGACATATACAGTGCCAACATTTTCTTCTGGCAACTGGGCTTGGGTCAAACTCTATGATCTCTTGAACAACTAACTTCTCAGATTGCTTGACCTGTTGGTTGCAGAGCTACTAAATCTCAGCATTTAGCAATATGACAATGTTGCTTCCATACAATGTTGTTATGACTCATACGAATGACTGCCAAAACTACATTAAAAAAAACAAATATATTTCTAATAAACCATATCTAACGTTTCAGTCTAGTCGAGGTCCTGAATAAAAGTTTGATCAAAGTTTGAACAGAAGGAACTGAAGTGGTGCAGCTTGTTCAGAGAATGTCCACTTTGCTAACAGTCAACCATCATTGAAATGCAGCTCTGAGGACCAAATGACATCACCTCCATACCTTATGCAAATATGCAGTAGGATCCATTACACAGCAGGAGAGATAAGTGCGTCCAGAACAGAGCAAGGCCCACTCACACTCACAGCTAACCTCTTGTACAGTATATTTTCACTTACACACACACATTCAGTGGGTAGCGCATTAGGCATACATTTGCTCACACACACACACACACACAGACACACACACACACACACACACACACACTTATCTCTCCCCCTCTAATACAGAAATAAGACACTTGACACTGCAGCGATGGCAGTGACACTGTGCATGGTGGAGGTGATGGAGTATAATGGCCTTTTAAATTTGTATTCCCAGAGAAAGAGAGATAGAGGAAAAGAGAGAGAGGTTAGCATTAAGCTAACTCCGACTTCATCTGCACTTATAGGTTGTATTTACATCCAGTAGAAGCTAACCAGTGGATTGCAATGGTTTTATTTCTCCTCTTGGAGATGCCATGTGTTGTCTTTTAACATCACTGAATCTATATGTTAATTTATTTAAACTTTAGAAGAATAAGAATGAACAAACAAGCTCACAATGAGGACAACCAACCTTGGTTATCACTTGCCATAAACCCACATACTATGAATAAACTTTGATGCCAGGGTGGCCTGGAATAAGGCCAACATTTTCTCTGGTGCTAGTTTTAAGAAAACTGAGACCATGCCATGACCTTGACTGACAACTCATCAGAAGTCCTGTGGGTCTTATCTGTCTCCTGGCTCCAATTGTATTGGTGTGGGACTTGAGGATAATTTCATAGTGCTATCAGAATTCCAACAGATGCATTTGTTAGTGCCTTCCAAACTCTTTTCTGATCTGCCACACCTGTGGTTGAGGTTTGGTGAAACTTAGGGGACAAAAGCTACTTATGTCATCTTTTTATGTTTCATACATGAATTTCGAAAGTGATGTAGCTGATTACATGTACATGAGCTGAGTTTCACAACAGGAAAAGGAGGGGATGGTGGATGGTGTGACACCTAGGTGAGGCGGCTGCCAAGCTTCACACCACTGTTCAAGACCAACAAACAACAAAAGTGTGTATTTCACAAGGTAACAACCTGTTATGAGCATAGACTTAATGTAAGGTTGGACGCGTCTCCACTTAAGGCCCATTTATGCTCAACGTTAAATACGGATACGGATGGAGCGTTCTGTCCGTGCTCCGCGTTCATTTCGTCCGTATTTCTGCACGTTTCCATAAAGCTCACGGATACGGGCCAAACAGAGCAGTACTACCGGGAACCGTGGGGGCAGTGTTGCTGTCACTACCCGATACGTAGCTCTAGTGAGACACGAAGAAGAAATAACAATTGAATTTCTCTCATCGACAGTCCTAGAGAAAAGAATTCTCCTACCTCCAGTCACGATGTATTTAACGGCCTCACCGACCATCGCCTCCTACAACGCTGCCTCTGTTTTTGTCTTTTATGTAAGAGGTACATTATCAATATCTCCTCCACAGTCGCCATGTTTGTTTTTGAGTTTGTTGTTGTCATAAACATTTGTCATAAAAATCCATGCCAACATAAATCGCGCATGGAAGTATGTGGGCAGTGACGGTAACATCGTTTGAAACGGACGTATACATTTTCGTACGTAAAGGGAGCATAAATGGGCCTTTACCCCCACCGCACAGAAGTGACGCCAAAATATCCTACATACGGACGCTGCCATCTTGTGCTGGTGACATCATTCCGAGCCAGAGTCTGTGCAGTAGAGATATTTGCGGAATCAAGTTTCCCGCCCATACACCCATCCAATCAAGCCCTCCGATTGGTTCACTCAGTTGTCAATCATGTAGTAAAATCCCCATTTTATAGAATAAAATAACTAATTAAAACCAAACTTATCAGAAGAACTAACACCTGAACATACAGTAGCATGATAAAAACTATCTTAAATGACAGAAACCATCTTTGGAAAACATTAATTTGATGTGTTCTTTGAGTTTTTAGCTTGGCCCATGTCCCATCCGCTAACTAAACTAACTGACTAACTAAATTTTGAGCTTCACTGTTGGGGAGCTGTAATGTTGTCAATCTTTATATACAGTCTGTGGTCTGGACATTTCCAGCCATGTTTGACAATCAAACAAGGTATTTTAAGCCACAGCATCTTTGATCTTTTTCTAACCTTAGCAAACTGTTTTTTGTGCTTTAACCCAACCGCGCATTGTCACAGTTAAAACATAACATTGCAACGTATCCGCAACAAATAAAGAAATACAAATGTAACAAATTAAATGTAAAATGCCATCATTTATTTTAGCAATTAGTTTATTAAAGATGGGGTGTTATTAAAAGATGGAATGTGAATTTTGTGCACACAAACAACCCACCTTGACCTCCTCTTAAGAAGTTTTGCTGTGCTCTAACATTGTCACACTACTGGGGATAGTGCTACTTTTGGTCAATTTAAGTGTCAGAGAAAATGAGAGATTTATCTTGTGAGGACACTTGAAAGATTCATGTGGATGATCTTGTACTCAGTGGCATGACTTTTCAGTTTCTGATGAATTTAAGTGTTGGAGGGAGTGATGCATGAATATTTTCAAAGCTGCACTATCAACCAGGTAGTTGATCATCCCATAATCCCTCAGACCCTACAGGCACCGGTTTCATTGTTTAGCAATGGCAGTTGGATTAATTATAAATTTGTTGAGGAATGAGCATCTTTTTTATCTAATGTTTTTGATGGTGTTGGTCCACAGTGCAATTTTGCCCTGAGGCCTCCCAGCAAGTTAATCTGGTCCTAGTCATTTTCAACATGTTCATTTTCTGAAGTAAAACAAAAAAAATACATTACTTAATTTGTTAATTTATCCTTTTGAAAACTCTGTTTATGTTTGTGGCAAATATCAGACAACAAAAAGACATTACAATTAAAGACATTTAACAACAAGGTGTTTCACGACAGCATATCCAACAATCAAGTATTAAAATGCAAATGACCTACTGGCCCATTCTCATTCTGAAGTCATGAAATACTGCCACTTTGTCGGTGATACGCTATCCGATAGCATCAGTTTGTAATTCGGTCAGACAGAACTTTTTGTGGCGTTATGATTCACCGTCAGATGGCACCTGTCATGGCAGTATAATACGCTGCTAGAATGGGACCATCAAATCACAGACTTTCACCTTGGAGCCAAGTTTGTTTTCTAAAGCTAACCACGTGCTCTTTTGTTGGTGTCGTTGGCTGCAGTATCCTGGAACGTCAACAGCAGATGCAGAAGGATACCTAGCGTGTGATATGTAGACATGAAAGGCCAGTCACAAAGCAGCGATATGTGACGACTTGAGATGAGAACGTAGTGGACATACACCTCATATCAGAGTTATAAAGGAAGGTATGAAGGATCTCTGTGCACAGGCAGTCCACAAAAAGCTTACCATGCACCTTCATCCTGACTGTGACAACTCATATTCACTAGTTATGCGCATGTATACCCTAATACTCAGTATTTGTTCAAAACATAGTGTTATCTTCTCTCATTATCCCACATGTAAGAGTGTCTTTTATTTACTTATTTATAATAATAATAATAATAATAATTTTTTTTGTTATTTTACTATTTAAAAGTGGTAAAATCTTATTTGAGTAGCGAGCAAATGAGCAGCATATTGGTTTGCTCAGCGCCTCCTTGCCCCACTGTCACCCTCTCTCTGTCAGTCATGAGAGAACAGAACTGTTGGAGGACTGTGAGCTCTGCACTGGAGAAACAGTTGGTGACAGTTTGTATGCACACACACACACTGACTGGGCTAACTGTTAGCATCACACAGCTAATGTAACTGTTATAAACAGGTTTAACATCAGAGTCAAGCCGTTTCAGTGTTGGTGTGAGTTTGGTGTGACAGTTTAACGTCTGAGTGTCGGATGTTAGCCACTGCTGCTGTGTTAGTTCATGCTAACTGAGCAATGGTTGAACTGGCCAATATATATTTCTGCTCTTACGTAACATAGTTTTTTATTGCCAGTACAAGAGTCCTCTATAATGACTAGGTATCCTCACATCATTGAGGATTTCCCACCCCATATTCATAATCAAATTAAGTTTGTTCTTATAAACTGCAGGGGGTAAAATATAACAGGCAATAAAGCAGAAAGTCTGAATACTCTCTACAGATGCAAAAAGAACTAGTCAGTATGTCTGTCCACCGCAAATTATCAAAGCTTCTGCATCAATGTAATCCTCCATTGTAAATATAAATATAGCAGCAGGGAAGGTCAATGTTTAAGCCAAACTGACAAGGCAAAAAGTAGAGGCATGTAATAAACTAATTTGTTGCACTTCAAACCAAGTTATCACAAATTAATTTGACAATGATGCACTGAAGTTTAAAAATGCTGCATGCAGCACCTTTATCTTTCAACAACATCAACCCTTCCACCCCCATGACTAGAGATATAAAAAGAGAGGGATGAGAGAGGGGTCAGTGCTGGCCACTCTGTTTTTTTCTCACGCCTCAATAATAGATGTTTTAAAGTTTAAGTGCTGCCAGAGGGCTGTGAGCCCTGCTGTTCATTAAGTCAGCCACCGCCATGGAGCAGCATTTACATCGACAGTGCTTTGAACGCCTGCTCTGTCTGAGCAATTACATCTACTCTAAAGTGCTGGATAACAGGGAGAGGAGAGGAGAGGAGAGGAGAGGAGAGGAGAAAAAGGGAGTGAGGAACTCGGGAGATGCCAGGTTGAAAGTAAGACTACTGTAACAGAGAGAAAGAACAGAATAAGCAACTCTTATTTTACACACTGTCTCACTCATACACACACTTTGAGCTGCGGGCAACATTAAAGTGCCATGAGATACCAGCGGCTCACACGATAACACAACAGCGACTACATTCGTCGTCATACACACTCTGAAAAGCGAAACACAATCAGTTGCTTGTGTAGCCACAACAGGGGAGGCAGGGAGGATAGCCCTTGGCGACATATGTGTTCTATCATGCTTGTCACAACAACACGTTTCATCTGCTAAATACGCTCTAGCAGACAACAAATCCGCCAGAACGCTAAGAGCAACACAAATTTCTTTACAGACGAAGTGACGTCTCACAAAGACATCCAGAGGTAGACAGCAGACAATGGCGACAGATAATACCAGTACGGTTAGAAACACTTCTTTCACTTGTAATCCCTTTGGTGACTATTTATAAACTAGGAAACGGGATGCAAAGATCTGTGACTGCACTGGGACTTACTGCTTTTTCACTATTTTCAGACAGTATTCTGTAAATCTTATGTATCCTTTTAAGTTGCAGCTTCTTTGTCTGTGCACTCATTTTCAAGGCCAGTGGTTGCCAGTTTTTTCGGCTCGTGATTTTTGAGAATGTAGCGATGTAAATGTTGACATGAGTTATGAGCTGCTCAACTGAAAAGTGATTTTTTTTTTTCTTTCTCAGAGATTAATTTGAGAAAAGTCAGAAAAAGTAAATATAATTTTATGTTACAGATTTTATTTCTAATAAATCTATCCATCTGATGTATTGATGATGCCAGGTGGGAGCCACTGCTCTAAGCAAACAAAATTATTTAATGTTTTTTTAATCATTTAGATTTACTGTATAGACATTTCATTTAAAAGCCTAAAAGTTCAAACCTATCCAGTATGTCAGGAGAAAAAACGCATGGAGCAACATTAGCATTCATTTGGAGATGTGTTTTTGGCCACCAGATAAACGTAAGTCTTCTTCATTTCCTTCATTTTTTATTTTATTGCCTTTGTTGATAGTATGGTCAATAATAGATAGGCAAGGTGGGAGAGAGAGACCATATGCAACAAAGGTGCCGGAATTAAACCCTGGCCGCTGCAAAGGAGCTGCTAAATGCTCCACTATGTTCCCCAGTTAGTTGCTAACTTTGTCTGTTTGCCTTTTGGTTTTGGTCAGTTAGTGTAGTTTATCAAGGAACAACTACCTTTGGTATCTTGACCTAACTCACAGGCTGAGAAGTAATGAGCTGACCAAAATGAATGCCTTTTAGCTTTAGCTTATGTGTTGTACAGAAAAGTAAAAGGATGGACAATATGCTGCTCTTATTTGCAATCAAAACAAGGCATAAAAGCACAAATATTAATAAAATATAAGTTAAAAGTTAATTTCTCTTTATAGAAATTTTTGCAGAACTTCTATAGAATGTATCAACTGTAAATTTATGCTGATACATTTATGCTACAGTAGTTTAAGACGACAAGTGAGCAGTAATTTATTTATTTATTTATTTGGATCCCCATTAGTTGCTACCTAAGTAGCAAGGTGCTGGGGTCCACACAACCAAAAATTCATCATCATTAGAATGACTTCATTGAAAGAAAAGAAAGAAAAAGAAGAAAAGAAGAAAAAAAAAGTATTTATCATTACATGAAAAACATTTGCATATACATACACTCATTCATACGGCATACACATACATACATGACACAACTAATTGTAGTTCCGTACTCAGAGAACTTGACAATTCTCCAATTGATGCTGCCGGTAAGTATATTGTGTCGTCTGCATACATAACTGCTCTTGCTTGATGTAGAACAAAAGGAAAGTCATTTGTGAAGATAGAGTACAATGATGGACCCAAGCAGCTGCCCTGTGGTACACCACATGGTAGCTCTTTACATCTGAAAAACTCCCATTATAAAATACATATTGTTTCCTGTTCGATAAATAACTGTCAAACCAGCTTAATAAAGTAATCACTGATCAGTGTTAATTTTGACAGCTATTTTAGATTTAGTCTTAGTCTTGAGATGAATAAGCTCATAAACTCAGAAATAACCAAGCCTCCAATCTATACTTCAACCTATTAGGGCATTAATGACATCATCACATTGACACAGAGGAGGAAAGTGAATATCTCCACACATGTGATGTGTGTCTGTGAAGGCCCAAACATACTTGGGCAGAATGTATGTGGAACAGACTCTGCGGACGTCCTAAGCCCTGTGCGCACAAAGCTCAAGGCCCAAACAAGGCGCTCGGCATGTATTTTTCATCGGGGAATTTTTCACTGACATTTTTACAGGAAATTACGCGGAAGCGCGCTCGACTATGAAAGCCCGACTGACTGCGGACATTCCTTGCGGAGTGTGCTCCGCTTATAGTACGCCCAAGTATGTTCACTTAGTCAAGGATAAAGTATCAGTGTAAGCACAGAGAGAGAGAGAGAGGGGGAAAAAACACATGACTTGTCAAACAAATCGACTTTTCTGTTAATGCCCTACAACCAATAAACCTTCCCAAGACAGTCTGCACTGAGTGGAGTCCTGCAGGGAACAGATGTTTAGTCCTGCGGTCGGTGGCTTGCTCTGCTGCCATTCAGTGGCAAACAAGTGGAGCTAACTACAGCCACCGCTGCAACTAACAAATTCCACAAATCAACACTTCTACCACCTACAGTCAGACACACAGCTGACTATGTACTGCTGAATTACATCTCACAACTTGCACCAATGGCTGACACTGCTCCGGTGTACGTATTTTTGCTGGCTAGCGAAATATCTTGGCACAGACTATTTACTGGAGTTTGCCAGCCTGTTGCTCATACTACTTTTGAAGAAAAACAACAAGCTCAACCGTTCTCAGCATTCAATGTTCGATAGTCCACCACAAACATCTTCGTCGCGTCTCGTCAACAAAAATGAAACAAAGATTTTGTCTTAGTGTTTACAATCAAGATCTATTTTTTGCTTGTCATTGTTTCGTTTTCATCATGGAAAAAAGGACACTGATAAAAAATTCCCTCAAAGTTTCACTGCACTGCATCCATGTGCATAACTCCAGATGCACAACAAGCAGTAAACACATCACTGAATTATTATACTCTTATTAAAACTGATCAGTTTGCCTAGTTTCATTACGTGTCAGCATCACGGAAAAAGTGCCAATGGAAAGACGGATAGGATCCTTAGGGTCTGCTTAGGGTGGGAGGAGGGATGGCAGACAGGTCAAAAAAGCAAAGAGAGATTTCATCAAAAATACTGTTGTAACTGTCCCATGAGAAATCACAGGTCAATATCAACTTAATTTTACCTACTACTTACATACTTCATGTAACCACGTCACCTAATGTGACATGACGTCACGATGTACTTACATGTACAATGTACGATGACGTTATCCTGTACTAAACCTTTTTTTTTCCCCAAATCCTAACCAAACTGTGAGAGTTTCACAACATTAACCACAGGTTTAAAACTGTGACTGTTTGTCACTTGTTTCCATGGTGTCAGCAAATAATTTTATTACATTACCTGCCACCACCACGTCATACAGTGTCAAGAGGTTGTGGTCATTTCACATATTTCTGTGATTTCAGGTTGGCTCAGCAGACATAGAGCAACATTAGTCATGTTTTGGGTAGAGATGCACCGAATATTCGGTAACCGAATATATTCGGCCGAATATACCCATTCAGTATTCGGTGGAATAAGTTAAAAGCAAGGCCGAATAATGGCGGCGTGTTTTGATAACGCAAGTAAAATGTCGGCAGTGTGGCGATCCGTCACTCACCGCACTCGCATTTGCGACTAAAAATAGTTTCAGCGAGCAAAATAGGCTTAAAGCGATCAGCACACTGTGTGAGTACAGATTTCAACCACTTGCAGAAACGATAGGCGAATCCCACCGGTTGTGGGTTGAATGGGGGTCACAGACACAGGCAGTAATGTATTCCTGTCGAATACGGCGGCCATCCGCTTACCACGACGGAGAAGTCGGCTCCAGTAATATCCTCTTGTTGGCGTCATGACTGCCCAGTGGTACCTGAACAGGGGAGCCAGCCGAACACAGGTATGTGGCGTGTCTGAGGAGAAATGAGCCGTTCACATTTCTGTCATTGTGGCAGGTAACGGTCCACAAACCTCACCGAACTTTAGGGACTGTTCTTTACTTAAGAAGGGACTTTCTGTCTGCTGTTTGGTGCTGAGCAGGTGACGTAGATCCAAAACAATGAGCTGAAAGATGGTAAAAAGCCCTGTAGAACTGGGAGAGTCAGGTAATGATTCTCTGTAGGTTCACCATTATGAGTGACACCTTTCACATTACGCAAACTCTTGGGATCCGTATGAACAGATTTTAAATTGCACTGTGAGTTATTTAAAGTACATTGCTAGGTTTGATGTCAGAGATTTTCACCCCAGTACAGTAGAGAATGAATTTTGTTTGTGGGTCTTAAATGTTTCAAAAGTTAGATTTAAACTATTTAAAACGAAGGTTTGATCCAGAAAAACTGCAGACATAGTCAATATAAAGACCATGGCTCAAGTACTGACAACAAGGAAGAGCACATTGAAGCATGGCGGGTTCAATTAAAGTTGCTTTTCCCAAACAGCTGGTCAGACACAGGCTTACAGCTTGGTATTTAAGCTAGGGAGGCTGATGAGGGAACTAGGAGCAGGTGTGCAGGTGGGTGTGGAGGTCAGGTGACTGGTTAAGGGCGGGAAACTCTGAGGCCATCTGATGGAGAGATGGGGAATGACAGGGATTGGAGAGATCAGTGGAAGTGTCTTCTTTTAAATGTAATTTTGCAATGCTATGAGGACCACAGAAACATGAAATTTCATTCATCTCCATTCTATTGGGATGGGGGCAGAAATCTCAAAGACAAAAAGACAGAAAAGAAAAACCTGAACATATAAACCAAATCTATCTGCATGGATAAATACCACTAGACAGAAAAATATAGTTTTTTGTAAACTGGATGAACTGACCCTTTAGGAGGTTAAATTATGTTTACTGGCTGAAAGTATGAATTTAAAAAAGAGCATTTCAGTATCATCGAAAAGTGCTGACAGGTTAATTGGTCATTGAATGTTCAGCAGCTTTTTATTAGAGAAAACAATTGCACTCTGTCCAGAAGAAAAAAACAATTTCTGTTTCATATTAGACACTATAATTGATGGAATGTAACTGATGGGTGGTCTGGCTGCTTTAGGTTTACTGCTCCAAACATTGCAGCGCCTTGCAAATTTGCCACACCACAAAACTCATTTGTCCATGTTGTCTCAACTTGGCTGTATGCCTGAACACATTTGAGAATCCCATTTGGAGATGTTTTCTGCACTAAAATAGTACAATGCTTAAGAAAAAAAAATCCTATTTAGTGGGAGTTTGTCTCTGTGAGCGTGGCGTCATGCTAAAAACCCTATTTTCGCCGGGAACGGCCACCCTATCACAAACTCTGCAGGGGAGCCACATTAGAGGTAATGTCATCCACAGTTTAGCCCTCCACTCCTCATTCCTCCATCTCTCCCCTAATGAACTCCCACTGAATTACCACTTCACCAGCGCCCTGCCTTTTTATGATTCTATTTGTTTATCTATCTCTGATTTCCTCTCTCGTCTTCCTCCGCGCCCGGGCACGCACCGGCTCTTTAATTTTATTGGCCACCGTTAGCGGGCGGCGAGTCGAGGCGTTTCGCTTGTCATATAAACCGCCGCCACCCCTCCTCAACCCACCTCCACCCCGGTTGGTGAGATTAGCAGATTAGGGCGCTCATCAGTCAGGGGGGGACCCCCGCCGTGGCAGGCCGCAGCCAAATCACACAAACATCTCTGGAAGGCATTGTGCCGTAATTGAATGCACAATAATTTCCCCCCATTAATACATCGCTCATAACGCAGCTTACGCATGAAATGTCCACATTATCTGTTGCATTTTTCTGTTAATGTCTTCCCCCCTCTACAGTACATTTAATAGGAAGAGTAAAGGGGAGTGGGTGAGCAAGTGCAGAGAAGAAAAATATTGAAGCTTTCTCAGTTTTCATTCACCTATTCAGAGTGCATGGAGATGTCACAAGAGGAAAGGGAAATATGATCACAACTGGATCCAGCTGTTTCTATGATGGCCGCCACACCCGCTGAGGTTCATATACGCTGACTGGTAGCTGTCCTACAGTCAGCACTGATTAATGTCGCTGTGAATAATTATGCTTTTCGAATTTTTAAGGCCACATCAAGAGCATATCAGTCTCCCTCTTCCTCCAAACCTTTTGTGATCAACTGCCTTATTGGTGCACGACCCCGCAACATAAAAGACAAAAAATAAACAGAAAAATGTTATAAAGATGAATACACAGACTTTGGACAGATGCTGCACTGCCCTTGCTTTGGTGGCCAATGTCTGACTTATAGTATAAATATGCAAACATATGTTTAAGGGCTTTTCTACATCCATTTATGGCGAACTGTGAGTGGAAATGAGGTTTGTGTCCCAGCGCCACAGTTTTTGAAATTTATTAAACTAAATCAGGCATACGCACAGTTATTTTAAATCTGATAAAGAGAATGCACATTTCTGTCTTTGTACTTACACAACGTTTTAGTCGTGAATCTACACAGAGTTTTATGCATCTAGTCCCAGGTTTTTGTATTGCTTCTCTTGAGTTTCCCTGAGTGAGGGAGCTATGATGCATGTCGTGGGTCCACCCCGTGGATCCCTGGTAAGTTCGGTAAGCTTACTAGAAAATATCAGGTGGTTGTCTGAGGGGTGAGTCAAGAGGTGACAAAGCAGCGGTCTGAGTAAGTTATTAGTAATTCACAGAAACATTGTAGTTCATCTTCCACCTTCCAAACAGACACACACACACGTTGGAGAGCACTGCAGCACAACATAAAGGCTGACACATTGACACGTCAATCACTATTTTTTCCCCTGAATACTAAAGACCAACCCTGGGTAGAATTAATTATTAGATTTATATGTTTTCATCACATTTTCTTTGCTTTTTGGAATAATGTATTCGGAATTGGGTACATCCCTACTTTCTACCAGTGCCTCAAAAGGGTCACAATATTCTGTGAATAAAGATGAATAATACTTGATTTTAATACTAATAGCACTACAACTTTTCTTAATAAAAGTTTGACCAAATCGTTAAAGATCTAAGGTTAAATCTAAATCTGCATCATCATTTATTGGGAACAAAGCAGGAGAAAGGGAAGCATCAACAAAAGTGAATACGGTGGAGGCCACTCAAAGACAAAACTTAACACTTAAATCTTTTTGTTTTGTTTTCATTATTTACCATACAATTTTTTCCCACGATGCATACCGTAACTGACTTGATAATAACTTTGTCTAACACATGAAGCACCCATGGATCTGAGAGTGCAGCAGGCTCTTCTGTATTATCTGCACTATTGTTTTTCTCTACTCCGTAGCCAACTTAGTTATTGTGCTAAGTTATCTGCCGTCTCCATGCTTCAACGTGTTCATAAACACATAAACACCAGAGTAAACTCAACTCTCACAGTTGCCACTCGTGCTTGATCCCGTAAATGTTGCCATGGTTTTGCAGCCTAGCGACCTGCGTATGTGTGTGTGTGAATGTTACACACACTCACCTTTAATTCTTTCCCTTCAGCAGCCTGCAAACACTCAGGGATAAGTGCTTGACGTGCTGGCCAAACAATAGACATATTAACTCTTGCAGTGACTGCTGGTGGGAGTGTTGGCGTGTTTGTGTGTACACACTGTAAGCATGTGTGTGCAGAGACATATAAAAAGAGAAACACAGGTGGGAGGCAGTTCAGGTTGAAATAAAGGAAAATAAAGGTGTAAAACTTGACAATGAATTACAAGTCACAGATTTTCTTCTCTTTACCTTTCTCATCTTTAAGGATCTAAAAAAAAGAAAGTTTCAGATAGTTTACCAAGGACCATAGCCAGGGTTTGAAAACTACTGAGGTCTGTATTCCAGATTCTTCCAGCTTCCTGTTTCTTTTGTGTGTTTTATTTTAGTACCAGAGTTTAGTTCCTGTTAGCATTTTTAGCCTATTTTAACTAACCGTCTGGTTTTACTGTCCAATTAACATGTTTCAAGCAGGCAAAGCAGGCAGCTGTATATAGTACAAAAACGCTCTTCTGATAAACCAAGCTGCAAACTCCAGAAATGAAAAATAAAGCGAATACTGAAGTGCAAAAAACTGCAGTTCCTCTAAATGCCACTTGAGGCTGACTCCAAGAGCGAGTCAATCCTTCAAGTTGATGCCAAACTAAAGAGAAAAAAAAATATGTAAACATGTTTACAGCCTGGTACAAAATGGTTTTGATCCCTTTACCCTTTACCCCTTAATGAAAATTATTAATGGGGTATTTTTTTTCTAAAACTCCCCATTTAACTGTTATTAAGGCTTAAAGCTATGCATAATTAAGGGTGTGGCCACACTGAGTGACAGGTGGGTGCCATCCATTGACAAGTTGCTCCAACAGCAACAAGGTAACCCTAGATTTACAGAGAATAGGAGAACCAAAATGGTTGCTACAGTATTTCAGTGTGTTTTCAGTTCATGAATGTTAATTGCAACATATTGGTCACCAAAATACGTCTGATTCAACTTTTGGTTGTGCTAAAATATCCTCTAAGGAGCTGGATGTTCAGTTTTTTGATAAGTATATTTTGTTTGAATGGTTTTAAGCCTGTTTTTTTACTAACGATAATTAGCATTAGCATCAAAACAATTAACCATAGCTATAAATGAACAGTCCTTATCAAGCTAGCAGCTAGTGTTAGGGTTACCTCCACCCTGTCATCCAAAAATGGTCACCTCTGGTCCCAAAAAATCCAAGATGGTGATGGCCAGAATGCCAAACTTGATACTTTAAAATGGGACACGAAACCAACCAGATCTTCTGCATCATTGAGCCCACAGAGTGACTAACTTCTGCTGGCCCACATTTATGTTATAAACCCACTGTACACTTCCTGCCCAGCACCAAACAGCAGACAGACAAAATTAGCTACTAGCTGATGAACATAGTGGAGCTTTAGCAGCCTAGGGGGCAGATGTTGATCTCAGAAGATGGTGGAGACCAAAACAGAGCTAAAAGGCGTGGAGATTATATTTATGATGAACAGTGGTGAAAAATTAAGCTGACATGGTGATAAACAGCTGTGAACTGTGGCAGTAAGAATTGGTGAAGTTTCAATAACGGTTCAATTAAAGTACAATGGCATAAATAAAGAACTGACAAAAAATGAACTTACTGTCAGTAGCTACAGCTGAATGTATGTGTGTTTGCTGATAAAGGTGTATGTGTGTGTGGATTATTCTCATTCAGTGTGTCTCACTATTTCCTGTATGATTTATCAGTGTGCATTTGTGTATTTGCATGCACGTGTTTGAATTTGTTTGTGTGCCTCCGTGTTGTTTGTGTGTGTGGCACATGTGTGCGTGGCCATGCTCAGGGAAGCGCACCGCCCCGCGGATGACACTCAGAATGCATTATAACCATTAATGAAAAAGTTAATGGGGCATTTTCTTACATATCAATTTACATTTGGACTATTTGGGCTCACAAATGATGTCTGGGCGGTCGCGGCCAACGCCACTCGGCACTGAAACAGAGAGGTCTAATGTGTTTTTGTGGACATCAAATGTTGTGAATAATGACGCGTCCACTGAATGCAAATCAGATGACACTTGATAGGCCATGATCAACAGTGCCTGCATAGAAACTTTCACCCACAGACACAATGAACGAGAGGGGAGACACAGACAGAGCTGCTATCAGCAGGACAAAATATTTCCCTGCTGTATTACACCTTTGAGATATGATATAAAGCAGCATTCGTTATCTTGCATAAACAGTGCATCAACATATGCAAAACATCCTGCTATGTGCAGAAAGCCTATATCATAAACCAGAGGTAGTACATTTGCAAAATACACACACACAAACACACTCACTCCCCTTGAGTTTTATGTAAGAAATGGCATAACATAATGCTCTCTAATGCATGACACTGTGTTTTATTCAAGTATATTAATGTCATCATTTCTCTGTGTGGAACAGTGCTGCCATGTTGTCACCTCTTGGCCCCAAGAGGATTTACAGCACAGGAATTGGCCTTGAAGGGTGGGAATGTCAATTTGGAAGCCATTTGCCTGAGGCATGGAGACAGTGTACATGGATATGCGCACACACACACACACACACACACACACACACACACACACACACACACACACACACACACTCTCTCTCTCTCTCTCTCTCTCTCTCTCTCTCTCTCTCTCACACTCTCTCTCCCTCTCACACACACACACACACACACACACACACACACACACACACACACACTGAAACATAAAGGCAAAATTCTTCAGTTCAATCAAATTCAGTCTGTGAGTGAGGGCTCGTGTAAACAAGAGTTGGAACAGTTATTGCTTTGAAAGTCCCAAGAAAGTCTCAAAACCCTGCAGTAAAGAAAAGAGTCAAGTCTTACATCAAAACAAACGAGTCCCAAGTTGAGTTTTATTCCTAAATTTGTATTTTAAGTTCCAAAGAAGTCATTATGGAATCAGGGTTAGCTGCAACATGAAGCTAACTGTACTGTTTGCCACCCCATAGTATAGGACATTGCCAATTCTTGATTGATTCAAAAGCCCCTTTTCCGCCGGACAGAAAAACCCTCAACCAACACCCACTAACATCTGTCTTTGTATTTAATGGAAAGGGTTACATTTGGCATTCACTCCCAGGACAAATGATTCTGTAGTGAGCACAGGTATTTATCAGCCTTGGCTCCAATTGGCTCCAATCAGCAGTGATGGACATATGAAACCCAGGTGGAGTTGCTAATGTTGGCCCCTTAGCTGATGCTACACCCTGACGGGCCATCACAAAATAACGTCCTTCTCTGTCTGAGCAGTAGTTGGACATTGTTCAAAATTAAGTCGGCACCGAGTTTGAAAGAACGACTGAATAAGTAAGAGATATAAAAAGTAACCAGCATGACATTTTCACTGGCCTCCATGCTGTTTTTTACTAACCTACTAACCTGCTGTCTGGCCTGGCTGTGATGTCTAACGTGACACAAGAGAAAAAAAAGGCATGCTGTTCTACTGGAAAGCTGTGTACCTGGCTGTGGTCTACTGGTAATGGTAAAGCAGTCTATAACCGGGTGTTTCTGTGTTTTAAAAACTTGCATGCATTTGTTAACTGTGGTGAGAAAGGGAACTCTAAGATAACATTAAGACTTCAAATCTTGGATTAGATACAGTTAGCATGCTGACTGTATCCAAAACTCATTGATTTCTTCTTTACTTTTCTTGCAATTTGATTTAATGCAAAGTAAGCTTTGAGGTGCAGTGTGTAGGATTTCGGGGGTTATATTAGCAGAATGGAATGTAATATAACAACTAAATATTTTCTTAAATGTATCATCTCCTGAAAATAAAAAAAAATGCTGCATTCTGTTACCTTTAATGTATCAACATAGGAGCAGATCCTCATTTATCGCCAGATCGCCATGTTCACCCCCATGTTACAGTAGCCCAGAATGGACAAACCAAGCACTGGCTCTAGATAGGCCCATTCATGTTACCATGTCAGCCACTGTAGTGGCTTTTTTTAGTGTTTTACTGGTTAAATCAGTGTCCTTGTTTTTGAGAAAAACTTATGGTCTCAGAAAAAAAGGCAGTACATATCAGTATGTGGTGGACGAACCGCCCGTTTACAACATGCCAAACAGCTTCAAAGATACACTGATTTGTAACGTGAAACTGCTTTCATCCGTGTTTTTTACTGGTTTAAATCAATGTATCGGTTTGTTTTGGAGAGGAAGATACCTCTGTGGATAATTCAGCTTCTAGTAAGCACTTTGTGAAAAAATTCAATACTGAAGAAATTCAAACCGGGAGAAGTTTCAGCAGGTTGCAATCTGCAGTCCTCACTGCTAGATGCCACTAAATCTAAAATAAAATAACCTATAAGCCATAATGGCATATAATATAAGATATAATGGCAATACAACACTGAAGCTTCAACTTGGAGACAAATGTGCATGTCATTACTGTCCTGTTAACAGAAAGCATGCAGAAACAATTTAAGTCAATTCAGATTTAAAGAAAATAATTTTAAAATATTTTGTCTCAAAAATTATGCACATTAACCACAAGTTTGGCACTGATTTATTGGTTACATCTTACATTAAAGATTAGAGGCTTTAGTTTTTTCATCCTTAGCTGCACAGTTGAGAGATGATTTTCTTCCTCTGGCTGTTGAGTTTGGCAGATTTGAAAATATTCAGGAGGAATGTGTGAGCTCATTTGAGAGAAGTGGAAAATGACTCACATTTTCTTTTGTATCTTATCCATTATAATGATTTAAGAGTGTCAGTATTACATGAAATGGATCAAGGTTCGGGTGCAGTGACAATCAAAGCTGGAATGGTTTGAGTGCATTGAAAAGTCAGTGTAACTTTGTCAAAAATTCTGGAAAAGCAGGCAAACTAGAGACTGTAATTAACATTTATTCTAAAACTCTTATCCGGTACATTTTACCAATAACTAAAATTTGCTGTAGACATCAAGGCCTGATTCTGATCTGATTGTGTTTTCTTAATTTCTGGAAATTTTGTAATACTGTTTCAATATGTACACTCAGCACGCTGGATCTGGCTTGCAGATTGGGGTGTGTGTTTTGGGGTGGGGGCGAAAGGGCAGGAGAAATGGGGATACTTTGACCCCTGAAGTGTTGAGAAACAAAGAGAAAATGTGAGAAACTGGGAGTCAGATATCTTTGCTGCTGTTTTTCCAGCTTTCAGAGGTATGCGAGTTGACTTAATTGTCGAACGGCTTTGAGGAATGCCACCTATTTCACTTCTCACATCTCTGTTCTCATTTTCATTACCTCATATTGCTACTTATTCCTCTAAAATGGGCATCGCACCTGATACTTTACATAAACAATTGCAAATGAAAAGCCACCCTGCAGTTTCCCCTTTTCCTCCCATCGCTCCCCTCCCTTGCACTCCTTCCAGGCTCACCTCTCTCTCATTATCCCATTCCTTCACTCAGTGCCCCCCCTCCTCACCCCGCCCACCCCCACCCCCTTTACTGGCGAGTGGGCGAGAGCGATGGGCAATAACCCAGCACGCCGCTTTTCGACTTAGCGCTACCTGCTATGCTAATATCATTAATCAATAGAGCCCAGATTGTCTTCGCTGCGATTCGAAGGATCTAAGGGTCCCAGCGGTGCACAGGTACCTTTTCTTTTTTTTTCCCTCCCTCCTCCCTTCTTCTCACTCTCTTCCTTCGCCGAAAAAAAAGCTCATTTGCGAAGGCCCCCAAGATGGCCGACTTAATGACGGCCACAGAAGTTTTTCCAACAAATTTCATGGGGCATGATCCTAAGATAATAGCTTTTCAGCCCCAATGACAATCCAATTACCGTGCCAATCAAAGCCCACGGCATGCTGTCTAATTATGATCAAATCTGGCTGTCAGCTCAAATACTAAAACAGCAGCTTTAAGTCCAACAAATCACAGTTTAGAGACGATGCCCAGTTTGTTCATTCATGATCGGGGGAAAGTAAGGTTTAACTTTCTGTTTGACAAAAAAAGAGATTGTCTTGTTTTGTGTGAGTGCGTTGATGTGGTATTTGACACAAAGCACTCAATAGTGATCCTGAATAACATTTTTAATAGACTTCATTATTCATTCATTGTAGGGCACGTGAGGTAAAAAGAATTTTTTAAACAGAAATGGAAAAGACGATGTTTGTGAACTTACTAAGATGTCTCTCTTTGCCACACATACATGCCCAGACGAATGCATAACATGCAAAAATAGACACATAAGACCCTAACAGTCGCTCACACTTGCTAACAAACAAAAAGGCGGCATCAATAACACAAATGATTAAACATTCATGGCCTTTTCAGTGGAACATCTGCTGTGTATGGGTCTCTAGCCTCGGGGACTGAGCGAATCAACAGGATTTCAAGAAAGCAATAAGACTGGGGGGAGGGGGTAACGGCGGCAGGAGATTTACACACACATTCTCAGACACACGCACGGACACACTATTGTATGCATGTGTGCGCAAACACAGCCGCACAGAGTAAATACAAGACAGCGTGGACAGCAGCTCAAATAAGCAGCTTTTACGGCACACGATGGAAAATACACTGATCTGAACAACATCCAAACACACACAAGTACGCTCCGCTAGACAGCATGCTTACCTTGAGGAAAGCTCACTGGAAGCTGAGCCGCTCAGGGGACATTTTGTGTTTTTCTCCAAAATTATTAGAAAGCGTTGCTCTTTATCTGTAGCAATTTATGTGATTTTAGGCTCAAAGGACGCATGAATTCAGACATTTTATCTAGTTTGCTTAAAAATTAATGACTCATATGAACCAAGCAACACAACTGGCATTGCCGGCATTTTGAGCAACGCTTCCTGATTTGGCATTTAGCAGAGGAAATGATTTAAAATGGTAAAAATATTACACTATTTGAAATATAGCAGTTGGAGTTGTGGTGATCTCTATTAATAGACTTATGGCCGACACCAACTCACATCACATCAACTTGTTTTACCTGCTTTAACAGTTTAAAAGCCAAAGACAAGTCCAAACTCTCCAGAAGAAACATTAAATTAATATCATTTTATGAAATAGCTTACCAATGGGCCCAAGTTATTTAGATAACTGTTAGGGCTGTATCTAAAAAAAACATATTTCAAAGTTTTATTGTCCGTTAACTGAATGTTTAACCTGTTGATGGAAAAGGTTGTTTTCAGTTGTTCATTTATGGGTATGTGCAAGCAACATGCTGTAAATACTATGACTAAAGCAGTCCGGACACTTACATAAACTGGGATAACGGCAATTCCACTGACACAATTTGACACATTTATTGGGATTAAGAGGAAACTTGATTCGAAGTTTGTTTGTTTTTTTCAAGTTCAGTAGTTTTAAAAAGTATTTCACTGTGTGCATGAGCCAGTATAAAGTTACTTTTACTTGTTATAAGTGGTGTGTCGGACGATTTATATGAAGCTGTGCAAGCTCTGTGTTAAATTAAGTGCTGTGCATTGAGAAACAGAAGACTGCAGGTGGCTCCAGGTATGTAAATAAAAAAGAAATTTACATGTTACAAACAATTAGGAGAGACTTTGATTAGAATCTGACATAAATGAGATGAATGAATGAACATGAACAAATATGTTCCTATCAAAGTGAAAGCAATAGATATTAACTAATATCAACAATATGATTTATTGAGTATGAGGAAAGAATAGACCTTACAGGGAGGAGTTTAAATGGGAACACCACCTAAATTCAGAATGTCAATATGTTATTTCCATGGCCCAGGAAAGCTCTATCAGTACCTGTGAACATGAGCTATGCTCCCTCAAAGCCAGAAACCAGAGAAATCTCAAACATGTGTTGTCATCAATTTGCTGCTCCATAGACAATAATTGGGGGTCTAATTTTGTGGACCCACAGAATGTTTGATTTCTTTTTTTTATACCCAAATGAGCTTTATTGTACTGTGGTGTTCTCAGTTCTGGAACAGAAAAGGTCCCCATGTACTCAGAACAATCCTCAGGGTGCTCTCAGTGTCATCTATAACATCTTTCACCAGGATCTGGTTCTGGGAGAGTTGTTCATGTGTAGTTTTATTTTTGGATGGTCTTAGACTATAGGAATGGCATTTATAAATTTTGAAAATTGGGTGTAGTGCCCCTTTAAGCGCTTACATTTTGACTACATTCCCACATTCCTCTTACGTTCAGCTACATTTCACACAACAAAACAAATTGTCCAAACTAGAAAAGTGCACTCAGTAGAGTTTACATTTCTGGCAGACGTCCATGTTCAGGCTGCCTGGGCTAGTGGCAGCCACTCTAGACAATTCTTGTGACTCCAGCAGACGTGACTCCAGCAGACGTAACACACGCTTAAAAGAAACAATATAATTATGAGGATGGATGTATCTTTAAGAACACACAGCCACAAATTTTTGATCCCTGTCATTCACAACTGGACTTTTAACTGTAATAAAACAGACAGAATAAAGGTACAATTTAACTACATAGCCTACTTACTTATGGTAAAAGTATCCTCTGAAATGCTCCTGATGTAGTGTGATGCTGTGCGGTAGACAGAACAAATCTTGGTCGCATTAAGTACATGTTGCAGCTGTGCCTGGTGGAATTGTCCCTTCTGACTCGCTTACAGTCAAGATGGCGATGAGTATTAATAAAAAATTGTGATTTATTCATCTTGTATTGTGCCTAACTTATGTGGAATATAATATATTGGGTATGAAATTATATGCAGATGCTTTACTTCTATATGTGACCAAACTTTTATATGGATGTCAGTTTTTGTGCCACAACAAAGGCCAAATGTGGCATGCAACAGGCAGTACGGCTTGTTGATTTCTAAAAAACAAACCTACTGGCGGTTTAAGAGGAATGAGGAGTCGGCTGTCAGTGATGGTATAAAACAGGTTTTTCAACAATGCTGAATCACTGCACTCATGCCAGGTCCATTTGCATTCTGTCATAAATGTGCACACAAAGTATTAGGCTGATAGGTCCAGTACTGTGCAAGATAAGCTGTGGACAGACAGATATAAACACTAACACAACCACACACTAACTCACTCATGGCCACACACAACCAAAAGCATGATCCCTTATAGGCTTACACCTGGGAGAGATAAAAACAGAGCTGTGTTTTTGTCTCTTCGTAATTAAACGTTCTTTTTTTTAACACCATCCTAAGAAATGGTGGCAGACAGCTCCTGTGTTGTGTTTCTGCTCTCCAGACCGTGATTTTAATGCTACTGTACACACAGCAAAATGCGACCAGGATAACACATCGAAACACACTGTAACACAAACTCCTTTTCACAGCATGGTGGATTACATTTAACTAAACAGCATTACTTCAGTAGTGCTGCGACAGTTCTAAAATAAGAAGAGCACCATTTTACGTTTGAGTTGAGGCTATTCAAGCTGCTCAAATTAGCAATTAAAAGAATATAATGATGTTTTTTGCATAGTTTATGTTTTTGAAGGTGAGCAGTGAATATTTTATTTTAAACTGTTATTTCTAACATATTTTGTAAAATACATGCCACCCATCCAGCAATCAAGTTCACAGCTTTGTCACAGTGAAAGCTCTTTCAACAAAAATCTATGGAGATCTGAAAGGAACGTTCAAGGATCCAACATGGCTTCCATGTAATGCACTCCTGAGTCCAAGTGTATGGAGGTCACACCTTCAGTTAAAAGAATGTATGAATATAGTTTTTCAACCACTTATTCAAAGGCAGAGTAACCATTTAACACGACACACTCCATCTCATTGACTGCATTGTAGTTGTGCTACTCTGTCCATTTACAAATTGCAAATGAGCAAGGCAACTCTGCATACACACACACACACACACACACACACACACACACACACACACACACACACACACACACACACACACACACACACACGCACTGCTAACCTTTTCTGAGTTAGAGGGACCCAGTGTCACTGAAACAGTCCTGTGAATTATTTCAATTCATAAAGTTGCTCATGTCCAGATTTCATTAGCAGCACATTAGCTGCAGTTTTATGCTTTATGTTTATTACAGGCCTGACATGATCTATAAATAACAAGTTAAGCGGGTGCGGACACTGGGGACAGCTCTGTAATGCTAAAGGTATCTATCATTACAGCTGACAATTGCTAATAGCCAGCCCTCTGGGTCAATCACTACAAATTACAGCGGCTCAATTACATGCCATCATTTCTGGGCGTCCAGCATGTGCAGCAGGCCCTGAGATAACCACAGAGAGAGGGTTTAAAAAGGAGGGTAAACGTTGGGGTGGGCATAATCTTACTCAGGTGTGTGATCAGTTCAAGACACTGTGGGGTAATGCTCTTGAAAATGCACTTTAGAAGGAAAAATGTAACTGGGTGAGCACACCATTTGTGGTGTGTTGTTTCTGTTTTTGTCCAATTTTAACAACGCAGAGATCATAGAAAAGGAGTTGATGGCTGAACATTTCTACCAAACATCCCGCTTTATCCTTAACTTCAAACCAGTTTAACACCTCTATGAAAAAGTGGTGTTTTTGCTGTCCAAGGAAGAGTCGATCAGTAGTCTACAAGCTGCTAATGTTAGCAGATTACAGCCACAACACGATCCTGCTAAATGCCTAGCCTCGTGTCGTGAAGAGCCTGGTTTCCATTCACTCTGGATTCTTATTCTGGTTCCGGTCTAGAGAGCAGATCTGGAATTCACCAAATTCACCAAAGTAAAACTTAAAATTCTGGCGCACCATCGTCTCGTCGCATCCTCTTTTACCATTTTGAGAGGTGTAACATTATCAGGCAACGATGTTGACGATGCCATATTGTTGTTGTTGTGGTTGCTGTTGTTGTTGTGGTTGATAGAGCATGCTACATGGCGAGCATCACGCAGTTTTTCTCTCTCTTCTGCCCCCGCCGCCCCAAACTTTATCGAAAAGATGCATTTACAAACTACAGGTATAATGTACAAAACTAGGATCAAGTCCCTATTAAATAAAACAAAGAACTGAAATAGACAATAACTTGTAATACAATAAATACAACAAAAGAAAAAGGTTAACTTCATGGCTTGGGGCTTTTCTTGTAAATTATATTCTTTAAATTAAAAAGTTTCAACACATTTTTTTATTATTTTTTTTTTATTTTTTATTTTGACGGAAAGGCGCATCCATCATATTCCGGATCCTGCCTCTCTCGCCCTGGTTCCGGTTGCTTACCAAAATGCCACTAAACGGGCCCCAGACTACTAAATGCCTGACTACCTCACCAGCTAGTCATAAAGTGTTTGCAGAATATAGAAAAAAAAGTCTACCATGTCATTCCTCACGAATTAATCTAAGACCAGCGCTTCCATTTTAACAAAATGTGTCAATCCACACTGACCTCTTTAATGACCAGTCAAGGCACCCAGTTTCACCATGAGCTCCCCAGTTTCACAATTGCTACATTGGCTAGGGGTTATAAAATCAGTCAATGACTGAAGACAATAGCATTTTCTTGCTAGGTGTATTCTTCTTATCTAGTTAACCCAATGGTTCTCTACATACACCGACTTCCTGCTATTACTCAGTTTGGTGACCAGGAGCTGTGCCAGAAGGCAGGACAGTTGGTACTGAAGACAGTGACAGGCAAACAGAGGCAACCACTGACGTCTCCTGCTTGGTGTTAATTCCTAGTAACCCTAACCATATCCCCACTAATGGTTGTGTTGTGTACAAGTGAGTGTGTGTTGCAGGGATTCAACAAACTCAATATAAACACTAGAGACAATGTTGCAATGAGATGACTCCAGTCATAATATGCCACTTAAGACAAAGGGCATTAAATCGGGGTAGCAGTGGCCCATCCTCTACACCCCATCCCCCCAGCCCCCTTGTTTTGACCACACCCATCTTCGAACTCACCCTAGTTTTGATCTCAACTACAGGTATAAAACTGTGAAATACCCATTATAATTAATTTAATTCATTAAATTAAAATCAATGAGGAAAAAGACTACTTTCTTAAAATGTCACTTGTTTGTTATAGGTGGTGTTTTCTTGTTTTGGAACACCATTTACAGGTTCCAATACACTGCTGCTTGTTTTTAATAGATTTCAATACTGACCTCGGCCCTCCAGTGTGGGGTTTGCTTGCATTATTCATGTTAGCAGAGGTTTTCCTTGGGTTCTCTGGCTTCATCCCACAGTAAAGACATTAATTGTTAATTGTTAACTCTAATTGTTGGCTCAAAATTGCCATTAGGTGTGAATGTAAGGATCATATGTTGTATTTTTCTGTCAGCCATGTGAGTGTATGGCAACCCAATCCATTCTCATATCCAGATTGGCAAATACAACCCTTTGTCACGCCCCCTTGGTGTCTCATATGGACACACAAGGCATTCTTTAGTGGCTGTATGTGTTGCATAGTTTTCTCATGGGGGACATGTTGTGAAACGGTGACAGGAAGATTAAGGCAACAAAACTACTAAGTTAGGTTAGAAAAAAAAAAAACAGCATATTTTGGGTTAAAATGAGTACGTAATGTGGCATGAGTGACCTACATAAGTTACACAGAAGAAGAAGAAGAAGCTATGTTAAAGCAATGTTGATATCTGTTTTCACATGGGACTCGCACAGCAGTCTCTTGGTCGAAAGTCTGTGTGTGTTTGACACATCCACCTCCTCCCCCACCCACCCTTACACTGGAGTCAGTTGAAAGCCCAGTGTGTCTTGAAGAGATGCCAAAGGGTGCATTTGGTGTTGGTATCACACACCAAGGGGGCAAGACAAAGCATCAGTATATTACGACTCGGGTATGAGAACAAGCTGGGCAACCTGTGTAAGGTGTACCCCACTTCTCATTCAGTGTCAGCTGGGATCGGCTCGAGCGCCCTGTGACCCTTAACAGGATAAGTGGTTATGGATAACAGATGGATGGATGATTCATTTAGTTGATTGACAGGTTTTTCACTAAACTCTTCAAATCATTGCTTCTCTAAGATGCTCATACATGTGACTAAAATTAAAATCTGGAGAGACTGTTTCCAAGAATGATTCTGAAACAATTTTCAGAGCCATAAAACACTGTATCGGAATTACAGCATTACATGTGCACTGCCAATGCAGTTGTATGTAACTACAGTTTCTGACAACTTCCTGTACAGTTTCACCTTTTACTGACAAAAGAAAACTTTTGAAATAGGCATATCTGCGCCATAAACAACTTGCCTTTCTCACTAACGTTTTTCTCTACTTGTTTTAAGACTCAATATTAGCTGAAATGTCTCACTGGATATTTTTACAATGTTCCCTTGGATGAAGGAATAGAAAGATAAACAACCAAATCCTCCATTCAGCAGCATTTGGCTACTAGCTCATGGTAATTTTATGCCGTGCTTATAATAAATGATACTTATCATTCCATTTTGATACCATAAAGCAGCAAAATGTCATGGATTGGGATTGTCACATAAATCACTCTTCTATATTTTGACACATGATGTGTATAATGTGCAGATTATGTGCTTTCCATTTTAGCTTCCTCTGTGTCTCTGCCATCCGACAGAACAAACACCTTTAATAAAGTCACAATCACAAAGGAGAGAGGGCCAAATCCACTCCCACACACACACACACACACACACACACACACACACAAAACATCATTAAATACAAAGCTCCACATGTACATACACAGTCACCGGTGCTATTGTCAGTGAAGCCACATATAGAGTTAGCTCATGTGTGAACATGAGTAATCATCGGACGTACAAACAGACATGCACACCTTTCACACACACACGTACACAGTAACAAAAGGATGCATTGATGTGATTAACGCTGTACGGCTGAAAATGTGGCCAAGAATCAACAGCTTCAAACAGAGATTCACCTCTCTGCCTCCTGCCAAAGACCTGCGCTATAAATGACTTTAATCACAAACACTTCTCACAGGTTAAACCGCTGTGGAGGCTGACATCACAGCCAAAGGAGCCAGCATTTAACAGAGTGTAAGTGGCAAACTCGACCGGCAACAGAGTAACATCAGCCAGTACACGCATAAAGAATGAATTCATTTACAGCCATGCAATAAATAATCTTTGAATGTCAGTAGTATAGATCATAGATAATAACCTTACTTCCACAGTAGACAATAGACTGGCATGGTGAATATGAACAGCTCATCTGACACAGCTCTTTATGTAAAAAAGTACATGCCTCTTTCACTGTGCGTCCGACGTCACTACACCAGAAAGTCAGACAAAAACACAATTTAGAATTTTTATATTGTTTTTTCCCCCCCGAAATATAGGAAGAATAAAATAAGTCTTGATAATACAAGAGTTGCTGGACTTTTGACCCTTGCAATCAAACGTAAGAGAGTATTTGTTTCTGAAAATCTCATTTCAAAAAGTGAATTATATTCGAGGACTGGTTTACATATTCACAGCAGCAAAGTTCTTTGTGAACTGAGTGACAACTGACTTTTGTGGTACAGAGAGAGCTTGTTACATTTAGAGTGTTGCATTATGGGCAATTTCGTAATCTTGAAAGGGCAACTCCGGTTAGGGGACGGATGACAGAACCAATGGTCAAACCGAAGGATTCATTTTCTGTGACCGCTTATCCTATTCAGGGTTGTGGGGGGTCTGAAGCCCATCCTGGCTGACACTGGGTGAGAGGTGTGGGATACTCTGGAAACCAGGCTATTACAGAGCTATCACATAGAAATAGACAACCATTCATGCCTACATTCACACCTAAATGTGTTGTTGAATAAAGAAACACATATGATTGGACATTTGAAGGTTTACCCATGAGAAAGCCAAAGAATTGGTACATCATGACAATTTGTAGCGGCTAACAAACAAGCCTTGTAGGTACTGTAGGTACTTCCCGTCACAAAAGCTGCTGTTTCCTGTTTTTCATATAATCAGTACTGGGAACAATTGCTCCTCCTTATCCAACCAAATCTGATCAGAGTCATGTCAGGTCATCTGGTTGAAGTCACATCAGGTCATCTACACAATAAGGGCAATTTAAAATCACCAGTCAATCTAACCAGCATGTCTTTGGACTGTTGGAAAAAGACAGAGAACCCAGAGAGAACCCATAGTAACTCGGGAGAATATGGCAGCTCCAACTCTTCACTGAACAACCCGATACCCTCTTGCTGTGATGCAACAGTGCTAACCACTGGTCAACCCTGCCACCCCCCAAAAGACCAAAGCAATAGAAGCTAAAATATCTTCACTTGAGGTCACTAGAATTGGTAAAACAAAAGCTCACATTGCATTCCCATAATGCAATTTGTTAGCATCTTTTATTAGACCCATCAAATTTTTTAGGCAAAAACTCACTACTTACTGCTGCTCTGCAACCTTATTGCTTTAAGCCCACACAAGGAAACTCAAATAAATGTATCAACGGTTTTTATCAACTACCTGGAGTGAGGGGGCATGTCCTCCCCCCATGTCCAGTAAAAAATACGCCCTTGGAGAGAAGTGTGTAAACATGTGACCAAAACAGGATGAAAGATAAAGAGAGAGAGGTCAGAGATAAGCCAAGGTTTGTGCTAACAGGAATTAATAACTCTGATGGAGATCTGTGGGTTTAACATCATTTCAGTGGAAAAAGTACACTGACCTCCACAACAATACTCTTTACCGTGATTATTTCTCACAGAATCCAGAAAACACTGACCTGTTTGCCACCTAACCTTCACTGGATGTGTGTGCAGGCTGACTTTATGTGTGTTTTTTATGTGGGAATTACATCCATGTTTGTAGCTGTAACATGTTTTTGTACAACACGAAAAACAGATCAAAAAAAAAGAGAGCAATGAAGAACTGAGTTTGTGGATACTGAAAAATATCAATTTTAGCAGGTCACTTTATTTTGCATTTGCAAACACATTGGGACATTTCGTCTTTTACCAGTTTTGGGCAGAGAAATTAATTAGTCAGTAAAAAAGAAAATGATTTAACAATGATATTTTAATGTTGTGTTGTTGTGTAATACGTCTACCACAACATTGCACATATTATTACTTCTCCAAATCTGCCATTAAAATACCAAACCTCAAACTCAAGAAATAAAACAAAATTTAGAAGGTTAACATTTGTTATTATAGCACAAACATATATTTGGAAAGAGACATTGGTACTGAGTTTTTCAAATGTATTTGCACACAGGCTGAGTGCCATCTAGTTCCATTATATTAGAGAGAAGGCAGACATCTCTATAGCCAGTATCCCCAACACTCTACATTTCACACCAAAACAATCTTGAATGTTAAACAGCACCACAGGTAAGAGGAAAAATATGTATTTTTGAGTTTGGGTGAACTGTCCCTTTAATTTTTCAGGGGCTTTAAGGCTGTAGCAAAGCAATAAGTGGTGTTTTTAAACTGCTGCAATTAAAAATGGAGAAAATGTTTTAAACCTGCAACAAAATTATTTGCCAAGTGCCAACCTCGTTTGTCTTGAAACATTGATCTCTCTCTATGAATTAAAATCAAACGGTGTAACAAGTCATTGATTTAGAACAACAGCCCTAACTTAAGTGTATGTATCAACCTTTTTTGGCAAAGATGTCTTCATCTATTTGACAGAAAAACAACATTTAATAGTAGAAAGCTATTGAAGGCATCTGAGATGAAATGATATGAGCACCATGTCTGAGCACATGATAATAACACCAAACCAGCACTGATGTAAGGTGTTTCTCCACTGTTTCTGCCATTACAGTACAGTGTGTTATTGCATTATCTGTTGTTTGTTGATGTGAACAAGGTGGGATGAGACGCTGCTCTGTTGCTACCAACACTACCTGCCAAATTGCTCTTGAGAGTATCAATAAAACTGAAATTATATTGTATTCAGTAGTATGGGATAATAGCTTTACTGGTGAGCAGAGGATTTTCTCCACACAACAACAACAACAACAACAACAAGCACCTCAATTCATTCTGCTCTATTCTTTGGCGTGATTGTCTGAGGGATCCACTGGGGAATACAGGGCTCCTCTTTCATATACTTCTCAATATTTCACACTAACGTCCATATGCCTCCGTTTAACGAGATCTTCCCTCTCGCTTTGATCAGAAAAAAGGGAAAGTTGATGTAATTAAATATGCATTAAGGCATGGTTGAATTTGTTGCTGATTAAAAGAGCAACTGAGTTTTGTTTTTCTCTGTGAAATAATTTCATTTCTTCTTTGGAAAGTTTTATACTTTGTTCCCAGTCTGTAGAAGTGTTTCAGTCCTGCTGATGGGTTTCGGGATACACACATGTATTAACACACACATAAGCATAATTAAGAACAAAAACCACCCAACCAAGTTGTCAGTGATACCCGCTGATACAGGAGATTCATACAGGTGTGACCTTGATCTGCCGGCTAATCCGTGGTTGTCACTGCAAGCAGAGCAGGATAACATATAATAACATGCAAAGTTTTAGTTTTACTTCTCTGCTTCTATCCATACACACCTGCTTTCTCTTGTTTATCAGCATTTAAGTATTCTATCTCTCTCTTCTCAAGTAGTGTGTTTAATGCCATCATCATTAAATCTATTTCCATTCCCAAGAGAGAGGCCTGGTCAACAAGGTGTCTGACCCGTGTTCAACCTTGGTCAGGAGGAAAACTGTGTTGGAGGGTCTGTGTTGAAAGTGTTCACCCATTTAGATAAGATAAAACTATTTATCCAGAGGGACAATGCTGATGGACCAGCAGTCTCTAAACCCATTGGCTATCGGTCCTCCTTTTTGCTTTTAAATAATGTTGGTTAAAACAAACAGAACTAATTCTGCCACACATTGCCACATGTCATCCATCTCATTAACTTTGATATTTGACAGGACAGTGAAGCATGACAGGAAGGATGGGAGAGAGAGAGAGAGCAAGGAAGACTGCAGCAAAGAAGAAGGTCAGATTCCAAACCACACCGCTGCAACAAGGGCTAGCCCCACCTTTCCCATGTGAACTACCAGTGCGCCCCACTTTTAAGTCAATACAACATGTAAACACTTTACAGTAACTATCTGCCTTTCAACGTGCTACCTCAGCTACTAATGTACAGTTTTAGCCCACTAACTATCCCACTATTGGCAATGGTACTACTGTACTTTCAATAAAGCCATCGTACTATCAAATTCACAAAAACTCTGTCTGAATACATTGCTCTTCTTAATGGGTTCAGTTAACTATTTAATCTGCAATTTCCTATGACCTGTATCCCAAACACACACCACCATGTGAAACTGTACATGGGCAACTGTGCACTCAACGGATATGGACTAGTTATATTATATTATATTATATTATATTATATTATTAGTTGAAGTGGTGCTAATTGTAACTATTGTATTTACTGTTGGGTAATAGGGTTGGGCAATATGTTAAAAATTTCCAACCGGCCACCGTCAGCCCATCAACCAGCGGCTGCCGATATATTCGGCAGTTGTGTGTGTGGCGGAGAAAAAAAAAAGAGGGGGGATGTTGCATTCATGTGATGTCGGAAAGAATCGAAAAATGACTTTCAGAATGGGATAATTCACATTAACGCCACCTCATGTCAGAAAAACAACTCGGCAACTCGTCCACTCATGTCCAACATGGCACGGAAATATCTGTGCATACCAGCAACAAGCACGCCGTCAGAGAGGGTGTTTAGCACGGCTGGTAACATTGTTAACCATATGCGCATATGAGTTCACGTTACGGCCAGGTTCCACCGGCTGCACGTCAAGCGTCTTGTTTACCGTTTGCTGAGCCATGATAGTTAAAGCATTTTCCACCTAAGTTATTACATGTATTTGAGTTATCTACAAGTTTACTGTACTGTTTGTCATCTACTCTCTTTCAAATGTCCGCACGGACATTTACACAATGTCACGGATAAACATGGGTAAATGCATAAAAAAATCATCACATATCTCCTCTGATAATGGTTTATTCATTTAAAAACACAGTGTTCTCGTTAACACACTATTTCATGTAGTGTTTATCTGCTGGAGGATCTCGTAAGGGAGTGTAGCACGACAAAAATAGAAGAGCATCCTAAAATAGAGTGTTGTCGCACCGCTCCTGTTGCCGGTGCAGCAGCTGTAATTGAGAACAGGGGGGCGAGCTGCTACAGGACTCGCGCTGCAGATGTGTCGCGCTGCTCCCGTTGCCGGTGGACCCCGGCCGTAACTTTCAGCTCCACCATCCAGGACTTTCATCCAGGAAGCCGGAGTTTGCTTCACTGTTAAGCCAAACCCTGTTCTTTTGTCCTAAGCCAAACAATGTGTGTGTTAGCAAAACTCATCCATGTGACTTTCTTGTTGAAGGAAAAAAAACATCAGTTTGTGGTGTTGTACTGACGTAGTGCATTTATTTTGAAAGAGACTGTATGCAAACAGTACATTTCCTGTGAAAATGTATGTATTTCAAAATTTGAAAATGCATGTAACAAGCAGAACATGACACAGTGTCCCAGGATGTCAACAACCAATGCACCCAGAGTACCTTGCATGTCGTATTTGGATGTGGAAAGTCCATGCCCATACGTTGATATGTGACGAGGTCTAAGTACAAATGTGTTGTCGCTGCTGGGAAATACACTTTAATGCAGTACCTCTTTACTTTTTTCAAGATATTTTTACAGTGTTTATTTACAAAGCTACTCATTATTCAAGAAGGTATGTATCTGAATACTCTTTCACCACTGCTTGGTAATCACCACATATATATACACCCATCAGACAAAATATTAAAACCACTGACAGGTGAAGTGAATAACATCAATCATTTCATTACAATGCAATGTTCTGCTGGTAAACCTTTGGTCCTGGCATTCATGTGGATACCCCTTTATTCACTCCACCCACTTAAACACTGTCATAGACCAAGTGCCCCAGCTCATTGCAACAGTGGCCCTGATGACAGTAGCCCCCCAGCAAGGCAATGCACCATCCCCAACTGCAGAAACTGCTCAGGAATGGTCCAAGGAACACGACAAAGAGCTTTAAGCATTGATCTAGCCCTCAGAATTCCCAGATCCCAATCTGGATGAGCATCTGTAGGACAAACTGGTGCCCCTGAGGTCCTTTGTCCGGACCTCGACAGGTTAGAGGCTCCATCAAACATCGGACTTGGCTCTGACCTGTCGAGGCATGGAGACCGGACCTCTGGGGGTCGTCTCGCACCAAGGCGTTGTGAACAGATCCTTGGAGTCCTGTTGGTTGTGAGGAAAGAACCTGGATGCCCAATGGATGTTCAATCAGATTGAGATCTGGGGAATTTGGACTCCAGGTTGATGTCCCCCGGGCCATTCCTGACCACTTTGACATGGTGCATTGTCCTGCCTGGGGGGGCACACTGCCATCAGGGCGTGCTGTTGCCATGAGGGGCGTGTACTTGGTCTGTAATGGTGCTTGGGTGGGTGGAGCATGTCAAGTGGCATCCACATGAATGGCAGGAGCCAAGGTTCCTCAGACGAAGATGGCACTGTAACGAAATGATTAATGTTATTCACTTCACCAGTCAGTAGTTTTAATGTTTTGGCTGATCGGTGTAAATACATACATATATACATATATAGGAACATTTGAAGTATATTTGTTTCTATCACTGAGTGAGGACAAGAAATTTTACTCTCAAACTGCTGTGCAATTTTATTCCCACTTATAGAATGCTCAGTAAGAGTCTCGCGACCTAACTCTAAATCTTATCCGAAGCACTCATGTATCGTTTTATACGCTGTAATGTGGATTTATCCCTCATGAAATGATTTCTGAGCCTCTAAAGTTGCTGTGATTCTTAATGTCAATTTATCCCATCCACTCCTCCAAAACGCACTCCACTTTAACTGCTGGAGAATAGTATTCTTTTGTCTCTTTTAAGACATTTTCTAAATTGGGTAGAAGCCATTAAGGGAAAAAGCACCAATCAGCCTTTCCAGTCATTCGTCTTTATCAAGCACAAGGGAGCTCAAACAAAACCTACTCAGGTTGTAAATGGTCGAAATGTCAATTAGAAAAAAAAAATCATCATTAGGTTTATTACTCAAATTAACAGTTCCTCTCAACAATTTAAATCATCGTTGGTGTTCGCTGTTAAAAGGGAGCAGATTTTTTTCCCTTTTTCTTTTCTTTCAGTCTTAGTAGTCAGACACATCTCCCTTTGGACTCTGACGGAGTGATTTTGGAGGTATTATATTCATGAGGGGTTCCAGTAATTGGATTAAATTGGTTCCAGAATGTAGCAATTTATATTATAATATCCCATTACTTCTAATACTGTTCTTAATTAATTAGCCTGATTTTTTTGGTCCATGTTCCTGATAAGTTAAGTTGGCTCAGGAGGAGATCTGTCCCATGGTGACGTCTCGCCAAGCTCTATCAGTCGCACACACCTGGACACAACACGCAAGGTTGAAGAAAATCCTGTCGCTCGCTGCCGAGCCACTGACCTTCGTCTTCATTGGAATGGAGGAAGAGGAGGAGGATTTGGACGCAGATTTGGACAGTGGTGTCAACTGATTTATATCCTAGAAAAAACATGCATTTTGTACAGTGTGTGTGTGTGTGTGTGTGTGTGTGTGTGTGGTTATACTGACAGGCTCCAACTGAGCAAAGTTCAATATCATCACCTGTCACTCTTGCAGCCTTTGTCTGATTTAGCTTTAATATGAGAAAGTAATTCTCCTTTGAATATAACAAATTAATATCATTTTCAAACAATTTCCATATGCAAATATGATTTAATCAAGTAAATGAAACTCTCAAATGCGATGCCTGAGGGCTAAAAGTGAGCAGTGTGTGTGGGTGGGTATGCCAGAGTGAGACTGTGTGTGTGTGAGAGTGTGAGCCTGTTGTGTAGCACCTTCCTCCCATTATGTGTGTACATACGTATGTATATATATTTATATATAGTCCAAAGTTTCACGCTTAAGACTGCTTATAGCTTATGGCTGAGAAGTAAACAAGCTGCTAAATAACTTGGTTAAATAAAGTGGAGGATTTGTGTACAACCGCTATTCTTTGATAATCATAATGCCTGATGATTCGTAGCTCATTGCATCGTGCAGCCTTTAGAACAAGCAGTCACTGCGCTCACAAACACGCTCAATATTTGATAGATAACTGCAGTGTCAACAACAACAAAGCAGCAGAATAAATCAGGATAGGGGGATTTAAAGTGCTTGTTTCTCTCCTTTTCTGTTTTCCTTTTTCTAATATTTGTACGCTCTAACATGATTCATCCCTGGTTACAATTACACAGGGCTACTGTAACCTGACCTCTGATCTCTCCTTATTTGCAGTTTCTTGAAATTTCAGGTGACTGAAGTTTATTCCGTCTGTCTCCTTATCTGCTTACTATTTGTCTTACCTGGCAGAGCTGCCGGGATGGGGTGACAGGTTCCAAATATCAGTGGTGTAATGTAAGTGTAAGCACTCGTAAGGGGTGCAATGGTTTGGTGAAAGTAGAAATGTTGGAGAAATTTGCTTAATCTTTATTTTTCTCTCTTTTTGTTATCTTAATTAATCATGTATATCAAAGCTAACATCATATTATTTTTTCTTTTGACTTGGAAAAAGATATTCAAAAATTAAATTTTTACAATATATAATCCAATTAGATCCCGATCTAAATCGTACCCGGATGTGAGAGGACGCTGGCGTTGTTTGTTCGCCGCTACTCTGTCCAGAAATGTAAGTGGTTTTTTTGTGTTTATCTATCGGTACAGCCACGGATGCCTTTTGCTACAGTCGCATCTGTCTGCTGCTTTTCTGTCTGGACACTTGTTGCAACATCTGAGAGCTACTTGACGGACAACACGTTAACGCCAGTCTCAGGAATGGTGAAAGCAATGGTGAAAGAGTATTCAGATACATACCTTCTTGAATAATGAGTAGCTTTGTAAATAAACACTGTAAAAATATCTTAATAATAATAATAACACATTTTTATTTGTTAGGGCGCCTTTCAAGCCACTCAAGGTCACCTTACAGCAAAGATCAATCAATTAATTAATCAATTTTACAATATCACAAATCACAATTTGCCTCACAGGGCTTTACAGCATACGACATCCCTCTGTCCTTGGACCCTCACAGTGGATAAGGAAAAACTCCCCCAAAAAAAACCCTTTACCGGTAAAAAAAACGGTAGAAACCTCAGAAAGAGCAACTGAGGAGGGATCCCTCTTCCAGGACGGACAGACTGTATGTATCTGTATGACACAATGAGACCGATAAAACACAGCATACAAAACATCATAACACATCATACAATACATTAAAATAGAGGGGATGACAGTAAGACAGTGTAATGCATATGATCAGGTGGAATGGGCAAGTCTGAACAGATGTGTTTTGAGTTTGGATTTAAACAGATTGACAGATGTGGTGTTGCGGAGGTCAAGGGGGAGTGAATTCCAGAGCTGGGGAGCAGAGCAGCTGAATGCTCTGCTCCCCTTGGTAGCCAGACGGGCGGGGGGAACGGAGAGGTGGATGGAGGAAGAGGATCTGAGTGTGCGAACGGGTGTGGCAATGTGGATTAGATCAGACAGGTATGGAGGGGCGAGGTTGTGAATTGCCTTGAAGGTGAGCAGTAAAATCTTGTATTGGATACGGTGTGTGATAGGGAGCCAGTGGAGCTGCTGCAGGACCGGTGTGATGTGGTGCTGCTGAATTCTGTACCAGTTGTAGTTTATGAAGAGTTTTTTGTGGAAGGCCGAACAGGAGGGAGTTGCAGTAGTCAAGCCGGGAGGTGACGAGACTGTGGACCAGAATGGCAGCTGTGTGAGATGTAAGAGAGAGGGGCGGAGGCGGTTGATGTTGCGGAGATGGAAGTAAGCTGACCGGGTTATGTGGTTGATATGAGTGGTGTAAGAAAGTGTGCTGTCGAGGATGACACCCAGACTCTTGACCTGTGGGGAAGGAGAAATGTTAGAGTTGTCAATAGATAATGTGAAACTGGGGGATTTGGATAGGGTGGTTTATCTTGAAAAAAGTAAAGAGGTACTGCATTAAATTGTATTTCCCGGCAGCGACAACATATTCATACTTCAACCTCGTCACATATCAACGTATGGTCATGGACTTTCCACATCCAAATACGACATGCAAGGTACTCTGGGTGCATTGGTTGTTGACATCCTGGGACACTGTGTCATGTTCTGCTTGTTACATGCATTGTCTATTTTTGAAATACATACATTTTCACAGGAAATGTACTGTTTGCATACAGTCTCTTTCAAAATAAATGCACTACGTCAGTACAACACCACACACTGATGTTTTTTTCCTTCAACAAGAAAGGCACATGGATGAGTTTTGCTAACACACACGTTGTTTGGCTTAGGACAAAAGAACAGGGTTTGGCTTAACAGTGAAGCAAACTCCGGCCTCCTGGATGAAAGTCGGTATTTGTTGGATCCATCCACCCCCTCTACCGCCTAGGGATGTATATCCTTAGGATTTTATCGATACCAATACCAATATTGATACTGCTTATTGATACTCTGAAACTTATCGATACTCTTATCGATACTACTATACATAATTTGGTGTAAAAAATAATGGCGGGGAAAGATGTTAAAAAGATTCAGCTTTTTTATTCAAAATCAGCGAGCAAATCTTGTCTCTAACAACTTTTGTAAGCACTATTGAGGATGGGTGTAAGTTTAACTTAAGCAGGTGTGAGGGTTTCAGATAGTATCTCTCTGGAAGGGGGCGGAAGGGGTGCAATGGTTTGGTGAAAGTAGAAATGTTGGAGAAATTTGTTTAATTTCTATATTTTTCTCTCTTTTTGTTATCTTAATTAATCATTTATATCAAACCTATCATTTTTTATTATTTTTTTTGACTTTGAACAAGATATTCAAAAATTAATTTTTTACAATATATAATCCAATTAGATCCCAATCTAAATCGTACCCGGATGTGAGAGGACCCTGGCGTTGTTTGTTCGCCGCTACTCTGTCCAAAAATGTAAGTGTTTTTTTTGTGTTTATCTATCGGTACAGCCACGGATGCCTTTTGCTACAGTCGCATCTGTCTGCTGCTTTTCTGTCTGGACACTTGTTGCAACATCTGAGAGCTACTTGACGGACAACACGTTAACGCCGGTCTCTTACCTGTCCCGGTGTAACGTTACTCCACCCCGTTACACCTGTTACTGCATCGGCTCCTGCTCCGGGACTAACGTTACGTTAGTGGACTCTGTAATCCAGTCCGTTTATCTCCTTCCTGCCTCTCTTCGCGTCCCTCTGACTGTTCTTTGCTGTCGGATTGCAGACCAGGACAGCTTCACTACTGCCTGGCTGACGGCGTCAACCAACTAGGTAGCTTCTGCAGCAAACATCTGGATTTTCTCCGCCTCTCCTCAGCCCTGTACACTCGGAGAGTTGTTTCCAGGATAGCTAGCCTGCTGTCGGTGGGCCGCTCGGCTGATACCGCCTTCTCTCAGCTGGTCTGCAACTACTAGCGTTGTGCTAACACTAGCATCCTCCCGGCTTCACGAGGGAGTATGTTGAAATACTCCGCCTCGCAACTTCGCATGTTTAACAACTTCATCAAGCCGCCTCTATGCTTACCGGCCATTAAAAACCTCGGCCTGTTATGCAGTCGACCCCAGTATAACCATAGAGGCTCCAAACGTGGGATTGTTTACTCCGGTTCAGTGTACTCCATTACAATGGTGTGTCCGCGGCGACCTGTCGCCGCCCACTTACGTCATCACAACAAACCACACGTGCGCACTGCCAATCTGAAGCCTTTGGTGTGTGTGTGTGTGTGTGTGTGTGTGTGTGTGTGTGTGTGTGTGTTGGTAACATTGCTGCATCCATATCACTAGGCTCAGCACTGAGTAATAATACACCCACATTCATGTTGTTAACACCCGCCCCCTTAACAATAAGGCACCACTTATTCATGACGTCATTACTGACCGGAAAAAAGGCATTGTCTGCCTCACTGAGACATGTCAAAATCAACATGACTATCTCACATTAAACCAGGCTACACCCCCTGGTTATGTCTTCCTGCAAAGCCCCGCTCCATGGGCCGTGGAGGGGGTCTGGTGGTAATTCATCGTGCTGTCATCCCGATAAAACAACTGCCTGTGCCTAATACCATCTCATTTGAGAGTATCGCCTTCACCCTGGCCGCTCACTCACAGCTCCAGGTTGTCCTCATTTACCGTCCCCCAAAACCTCCTCCACTGCCTCTACCACCTTCATGTGTGAATTCGCTGAGCTCATCCACACTCCAGCTCGGTGACTTCAACGTCCATGTCGACTCCAGCACCTGCACCATTGCCACTGTCACTACTGGACTGTTTCAACATCACACAAAATGTCCAAGGTCCCACCCACACCTGTGCTGCCCCTTGGTTCACTGCAGAACTCCGTACCATGAAGGCTGCTGGTCGCCGGCTGGAGAGACTCTCCAAAAGAACTGGCCTCACTGTCCACCTTGAGGCCAATAGGGATCATGTGCAGACCTACAAGGAGGCTCTCACCTGGACCAAGACTCACTACATTTCACCCTTGATCAACTCCAAACAGAACCAACCAAGGAAACTTTTCTTCAACATCAACCGCTTTCTTCGCCCCCTTGACCCCCCTCATCCTCCAGGAGCCCACAACCTCTGTTCTCAATTCCTGAATTCTTTTCAGGACAAAGTGGACTCAATCCACCAGCGGCTCCGAGCGCCTGTCTCCCCTGCACCACCTTCCCCACCTACAACGCAAGCTCCTATCATCACTGCTCCTGCTGCAAACTCAACAGCAACAAGACAGAGCTCATGGTTGTGGCCCCCAAGGCACTGCCCGGGAAGGTTGGGGATCTAATCCTAACCATTGACAGTGCCACCATCTTACCATCTGCTGAGGTCTGCAACCTGGGAGTGATCCTCGACACCACCCTCTCATTTCAGACCCACATCGAATGTGTCACCAAATCTGTTTTCCACCATCTGAAAAACATCTCCAGACTCCAGCCATTACTCACCGACTCAGTTGCAGAAACACTCATCCACTCCTTCATCACTTCCCGCCTGGACTACTGTAATGGTGTCCTGTTCAGGGTTCCCAACAAAACCCTGGACCGGCTCCAATATGTACAAATCTCAGCTGCCAGGGTCCTCACCTGCACCAAGCCCTGGCAGCACATTGCCCCCAACCTCATATATCTCCACTGGCTCCCAGTCAAGTCCCGCATAATCTACAAAATCCTCCTCCTTACCTATAAGTCCCTGCATGCCCTCGCCCCACAGTACATAATGGACCTTCACCCCTACACTCCGTCCAGATCTCTAAGCTCCTCTGACTCCAGCATACTCTCCATCCCTCACTCCTACTTCTGAACTTTTGGTGACCAGGCCTTCAGCGTCACTGCCCCCACCCTCTGGAACTCTCTCCCCCCTGTAATTTGCAACACCCCTTCACTGGACATTTTCAAATCCACCCTAAAAACTCATCTGTTCACCATGGCTTTTTAATTCAATAATCCATCTCATGCCCAGTGTACCATCACACAGTTTCTCTGCTGTTTCATTTATAAAACAGTGCATAGGATCCATACAAAAAAATTACATATAACATCAATCATTTCATTACAACGCAATGTTCTACTGGGAAACCTTTGGTCCTTGGATTCATGTGGATGCCTCTTTACACCCACCTAAACATTGTTACCAAGTGCCCCCACTCATTGCAAGAGTACCCCTGATGACAGTAGCCCACCAGCAAGGCAGTGCACCATGCTACACCATCAGGGACTGCCATCAGGGAGTGCAGTTGCCAGCTGGGGGGTGTACGTGGTCTATAATGTCGTTTAGGGGTGTAGCATGTCAAGTGGCATCTACATGAATGGCAGGAGCCAAGGTTCCTCAGAAGAACATTGCACTGTAACAAAATGATTAATGTTATTCACTTCACCAGGTTAAATGTTTTGGCTGATCGGTGTACTTATTCCAGCACTGCTAAATATTAGTTTGTATTTATGAGTTAATCACTATGAAGCTTCCACAATACATACTGTATAGAACAGACAATAAAGTGTGTGTGTGTGTGTGTGTGTGCGTGCATGCAAGAGTGTGAGACAGAATAAAAAGGCATTTTTATCAATCACATCTGTCAGTCATCGTGTAGCAAAACATGTTCATTGCATAGCTTGCTCACAATTCTATAATAACTACATTTAAAACAGTGTATATGTTATGTGATGACCAAACAACTGAATCAATGACATTCTGGCCACCAGGGGGGAGCAAAGCAAGCTGAACAAATGATACTAACATATTATTGCCTTAGAAAGTCAATATGGGCTGTTGCAGTAGCCTATTAACACATCCAGCTGACACAGAGCACAACTAGCATTTGAGTTAAGATTGTTTCATTAATTGCTCAATATTCCTACCAACATAGATGAGAAATCCTAAAAGTAACCAGAATAATGTAAAGTTTAAATATATTTACAGTTCCATGACAACTGAACAAACTACCTGTTTATCAAAATAGTGGAAGATAAGATTGTTTTGTTACCCTCTTCTTTTAGCCCTCTTCATCCACCCTTCCTTTTATTAAATGTCTTAACCCTTGGAAGGACTGCTATGAAATGTGCTACATACATTCATGTCCCTTTAGGGTGAAATTGAATCACTTTGGTGACCCCTTAACTACCTTGAAAACAAACGACACTCCCATCTGCCTCAGCAGTACTTTTTGTTTTCAGCATATGTTAGCTTTTCTCAAATGCTGAATCAAGATAATGAACATGGTAAACATTATAACTGCTTAACATGAGCATGTTAGCATTATCATCATGAGCATGTTGGCGCTCAGACCATGGATCTATCACTATCATGGATTCATACTCTGACCTTGTCACATACAAACTTTTCATCATGGACTTTCCACGTCCAGATACAACGTGTATGGTACCTTGGGTGCATTGGTTGTTAACGTTCTAGGATGCTGTGTCAACTTCTGCTTGTTTTAAATCCACTTACGTTTTCACAGGAAAACAGTTCGCATATCTGCTCTTTCAAAAGAAACACATCATGTCAGTACATCACAAATTGACGTTTGTGTTTTTTCCTTCAACAACAAACTCACATGGTTATGTTTTTCCAAAACACATATGTGGTTGGTTTTAGGAAAAAAGAACAGGGTTTGGCTTTACAATCCTACGCAAACACAGGCCTCCCAGATGAAAGTGGTGGTTGTTGGACCCATCCAACGCTGCCATGTGCCATTAAACTGTAACGGCGACCAGCCATATATCTTTGGATTCAGACTGGGTTGGCATGAAGCTGAAAAAAAGCTTGATTTTCACAGTATTACATTACCTGGATCTTCCACATCGTGGGGCCCATACAGCAAGCACGCGAGAGAATTATGGCGGCCAAGTGGCATCTGCTGGCTATGTGACTCACTTTAAGTTTAGCACTCCGCTAACCTAAATGGGGATAAAAATTATTTAATTGTGTTCTTCTAGACTTCAGAAATGTTACAGGTATGAATGGATAAATTCAGCTACAATGAAACAAGCAATTTTGTGAGAGTTGTGACACTCAAAGAAATGTATCCGCTGATTTACAGACTTTTCTTTCACAATGTAAGTCAATGTAAAACTGTCTTTTTTGGCCCCGTGACATCACATGACAGACCCGCAAGTTGTAATTCCACATTTGGCCATTATGTAACTGGCCTTAAAGCCTGGCACTGTTCCTGGGGGCTGGTTTCAGGTGATAGCATGTAGCTCAAAGCACCACTGTGCATGAGTACAACCTCACAGAGCTGCTAGCATGGCTGTAGACTCTTAGTCCTGAGAACAGCTGCTTTCTCACTGGAAAACAATGACCATATAGAGGCTAAAAGGTCCCATTGCCAGATATATTCTGTTCATTATTACAAGCAATCCTGAAAATCACAGAAAATTAGTTACTAATAATGATAATAATAATTTTTTTTTCACCTGCCATTTGTACTTTCCATAGTCATAAATCTGGATTCTGGTTGGTTTCCCAGGTTCTACATTGTATTGCTTAAATTTTTCTTGTTAGTCTTTAGTAAAGCTTACACAATGTGACAGTATATCACTTTCTTAATGTACTTTTATGTCTTGATAAATGGTATAGTGAAATGATTATCTATCAATGGATTTAGAGGTGTGCATGACCATATGTTTATGAGATATTGTCCCTGTGTCACAGAGTTGCTGTCCAGTGACAGGTTTCTGTCCTTTGACCTGATAGTGTATTACTTACTGGCTAACAGCTTTATATTTAATCTCTTCCCCTGGCCTGCAGCGATGGACTCAGACACAGTCATATTTTTCACCAGAGCTTGTCATACCTCGCTATGAATAATTTGGAGCTATTCTTGGGGCCAGTGCTATCGCTCTTCAACCAGATACAGCGGTGTGAGACACACAATCATCGGCTTTCACAGCTCCCATCTTGCAGCCATTTTGCAGCGGCCATTTTGAATTTGTCTTGATCCACTGGGGACTGTGAAATGGTGCAAATGAGATTGAGACAACTGTGTGACCTTGTTAACAAAGTGGCGGTGTCACAGAGCAGATGGGAATGTTTGTCCAAAAAGTATGATCACTGCTAATTTTCAGCATTTTTTTCTGTTATGATTCAGTCAAACATGACACATGCTGATAATTTTAGTAGGCTTTACCAATGTTCTGTAAAATGTTCTGGTAAACCATTTCAACTTCAATTAAAACAGCGTACTAATCAGCAGGTATTACAAACTTTGCAAACTAGCAATATTTTAGTATCCGTCTTCTTATTGTATTAACCCACATTTCACAGCTCCCCAGCTGCAACCGGATGTAAGGTCCTGCAGTGTTCTGTGGCTCTGAAGGGAGCTTTGCAAATCTGACAATCTGATGATGTCATAAGGGACCACAAAAAGGCAGGGTTAAAACTGGGGTCATGGAGTTATAAGAACGGGGGGTCCTATGAAAATATAGTATTGAGTTGCATTATGTGTTTTTGGAGCTTTAACAATACTACAAACTAAATGTCAGACTTCCAGACTTCTTGACCTCTTTTTTTTTACATGTCTGAGTCCCTCAACTATATCAAAGTGCAACAATACATTGCTGGAGTGTGTCTCAAATTGCATACTTTTGTAAGTACACTTCAATAATTTACACTACTGTACGTACTGCTTCCGTGGTGCACTAATTTCAACAGGGTAGTGTTGTCTCAAATCGCACACTGCCTATTTGCACTTACCGGAAATGACAACAGCTTTTTTTAAGCAGAAGATGAGGCATTATCGCCAACATTTGACCGCTATCTCTGCCCACGCATTAACCAAACTTACGCCACAATGTTAATGCTGATTACAATGTACTGCCATACAGGAGCAAGTTAGGTAGCTAGCAAGCCAACATTAGCACTCGCATTACTGTTCATATCAATATCAAAACGGTAACAAATCATTACAAACCAAACATTACTGATGGCTTCTATTCGACAGCAGTATTGGTACTTAGTGCAAAAACATATATAACTAACAGGCTCCTTGATATCCCAAGCCGCCATGTCAAAAGTTAAGAAGTTTGTGACATAGCTTCTGCGACATCACAAAGATGCCAACTGCTGAGGGTGAGAAGTATCCATCATTACTCAACTTTTGGACCGTTTTCAGTGCACCAATAGTACACTGCATTTTCCTGTACTATGCAGTGTGAACGCAGTCACCGCACTTGTGCACTCAAAAGATTCAGTGTTTAGTACAGAACTATGCGATTAAAGACACACTGGTAGTATATGGGTTTATGCTGTGTGGTTGAAGGGCCAGATACACTCAAAGATAGACACAGATCACAGTACGACATTTGGTGTCTGCATAGGATTTGTTCACACGTATAGTCACCAGGTATGACCTGCACAGTCATATATTTAGGCTGCACATGGACGTCCAAACAGGTCTGAACAGACACTCCTAAAAGGGTCACATGGACCCTCTTTTCCATTAACAAGCACGGAAAAACATGATCTTAGCTTAAAAATGCGAAATCCAGAGCGTATGAATTGTCTGGACACGGTTCTAATCAAGGAAGTGACTGAGCTGGTGGCTGACAGCTAACAGTGCTAACTCTAACTAAATACATAGCACTAAACAGCAGCTGACAGTGCTAACAGAGCTAACACTGTTAACTGGTGGGAACTGGACAGTGGGCAAAATGAAACCATGTATCAACCATTATATGAGCACAGTACAAAGCGTCAACTATGAGCTAGCCAGCGGGATACAGACATGCACGCAGACCAGCTTGCCACAACAAGGAACACAGATTACAACAGAGACAAAGGCAGTGTGACTTCATTCTCTGGCAAATAGTGGTTTGCTGCTATATTGATGCTGTGAATGTCTCATACTGAACCTTTACCTTAAAGGTCTATCCATGTGTCTGCTCATACCTTTGTCCCTTGCACTTGGAATTTAACAAATGCATCTTTCCGATTTCTCCTCATACTACATGGAAGGTCCTGTCATCATTGTAATATACATGTTAATGCACATGTTCACTATAAATTGTCTATAAAAGGTCTGTTCCACTACAAAGACAAAAGAGGTGAGTTTAGCTGTCATTAGTATAGTATAAGTAGTTAATTAGGAAGTGGCTAAATTTAAAAATAAATTACTTGTTCAAATTAAGATAAACTGGTGCTAAATCATATTAAATAATTTAGTTGATTCTACAGACTCTTAATTCTTTTGGGTGAAGCATTTGAACCATGGCCATGTTCAGCTTTGTCTTGAGTGCCAAAGGGCCTTTTTTTTTTTTTAAATGGCAAATTAAAATTGTTTTGTTTTCCTTCACACTGTCTCTGTCTCTCATCTGCCCAGAGAAAGAATACCCTAATAACCAGAGATGGCTGGTATAAATGCTCTGCCTATCTTTTACAATAAAGACAAGAAACTGATAAAATTAAAGAAAATATTAAAATATTGTTATTGAACCGTAGAACCGATTGTATCTGGTGGAACCTAAAACGCAGGATTTATCTAAATGGGCTGATTTTTTACAGCCCATACTCCTAGAATCAGCTTCCAATCATTGTTGTCACATCGTGAGTGACAGGTGTCGTGACCAGCCCCCTTGATTTACTGTCCAGTTGGGCTAAATTCATTCAGCCCAGGCCACTGACTTTTGGCCAATGACAGTGCGTGGAAGTACAGTGAGGGCCCGCCCACTGTTACTGTAGGGTTAGAGTGAGCGTTGAGTGTTAGCATCATGCTGAACGAGGTGGACTATTTTAAATGCTGTCTATCGAGCGGGACCTCATCCAAAAATCATCGGACTTGGTGACTTGGTGATTAACCTGTTTGCATCCCAGAAAGGCCGTCATGTGAGCTTCTCTTCAAATAAGGTAGGCCCAAGTAGGGCTGGGCGGTATTCGCGGTGACGGTAACTTACCGCAGTAAACATGAGCCGCGGTACTGCTTTTGTGGTCACTGTCATACGGCAGTACTCCGGCTACGGCGGCAGAACGGGGCCCGGCGGCCGGCCTCCTTCACGCACCTCCCTCGCTACGTAATGGAGGTGGCCTGGCCGACCGCACCAAACCCAGGCCCGCGGGAGAAGGGGGCCCGGGAGCCGCCGGCCCTCCCTCTTCCCTCTAGTGTTTATACATACTATATAACGTTCTATACACAATAATAGATGGATTAGCAACTGTTTCACTTCTGACGATAAATAGTTTCCATCCTAGACTTGTATGGCTTTTTAAATTGTTTTATTTAAGGAGTAAAAAAAAAAAGAGAGAAGACGACACCGTGATATCATACCGTCACCGCATCCCCCCAAAATAATATCGGGATATTGATTTTAGGCCATACTGCCCAGCCCTAGGCCCAAGCCCTAACCTCTTATTAAAGGAGCATTACTTCTTTCTTTCTTTACCTTTACTGTCTGTGTGTACAGCGGAAAATAGTCAGTGTGTGTGTGTGTGTGTGAGAGAGCTTTTAATAATGATGATAATAATAGAATAGAATAGAATAGAAAACTTTATTGTATAGCGCTTTTCAAAACACTCAAAGACACTTTACAAAAACAGAAAAAAAACAAGATAGAAATAACATAATAGCAGCAAAACACAGTTAAGAGAAGGAACTAGTATGGAATGCAAGCCTGAGCAGGTGGGTTTTGACCAAAGATAGAGGGAGAGGGCAGCAATGGAGAAGGCTTTTTTGGTTTTGTACTTAGCCTCATTCTCTAGTTTTGCTGTAGTGCATTGTTGCTGTAACCTGGTACTGTATCTCGGTGTGATGTTGTTGTTACTGCAGCTGAACTGTTGATCAGTATAGGCCATAGGCTGAATGCGATAACCCTCCCACCCAATTTCACCACGAGACGCTACTGCTAACACTAATTTAGACCACGAGAGAGAGATAATATTGGTGTGACATATGTATGCTGCTTGTACCCTGCCCATGGGTGCTCTGTCTGTCCTGGGCTGTTCTGTTCTCATGTACTGTTCATTTTCCTATAACAAGCAATGCATCAAAATTTGTACATAATTATTTAGCAATTTGTGCATAACCCACATATTTTAGAAGCCTGCGATCACATGACCAGTGCGCTGACAGGATTAAAGACTGTAGCAGTACCAAGCAGTCCACTCACCAAGTTTCTTTCCTAAACTTAACCACAGTAACTTTACTTGCCTAAACCTAAACTCTGTAACTTTATGTTAATGATGTAACACCATTTGTGGAGCACTCATTCTTATACAAACCATTATGTGTGCATTTTGTTGTATAACATGCAAGCCATTATATGTATACATTGCCTGGGCCTTACATTAGCTCACTCTGCCACAACTGATCTCATAAAATTAAAGGAAATCATACAGAATATATGATTTTATGATGGTCTTGACCTTTAAGCACCCATCTCTGTTACCTCTGAAAATATGCAGGCATGTTCCTGACTTCAAGTATTTTTGAAAGTTGTAAGTAGAAGCATTTGAGAATCAACACTGTAGGAGACCCTGAAATACTGTGTGTACAGTAGTAATAAAAGAGGTTAAAGCTGCAGAACCACTCTCTGCTACTCTGTAGAACCGTTTTTAAGGAGCGTAGGTGCGGCTGTTTGCCTCGGCAGATGTATTTTAAGATCCCTATTTCAAGGTCCAAAGCGACTATACCTACTGCAATAGATATACTCGAAACAGAGGACGAAGAAGATTCAGAGATAGAAAGTCATCAGATGCAGGGAAATGGCTTCAAAACAACAACAACAACATGCAGCCTGTACACTGGCCACCTCCTAAGTGAAGAGGACAGTGAGCAAGAAAAAAATAACAAAAAACACCTCAGCTACACATGACTGTTTGAACCGCTTGGTGTTGCCTAGGAGAAGCTTATCTATTGTCACGGCGATGAGCAGCAGGAATGTAATTCGACATTACATGAGGTCGGACACTGGCGGCTTACTGGTGTGACACATCCGTGACATGCTTCGAATTAACATGCAATGGTGTCAATTAAAAGCATGAAATGCACTTAGGAGGAAGCTCGAATGTTTTCCCCGTGCCCGAAACAGCCCGAGACAAAGTGACTGGGGATGTACGACGGGCTTCTATCACACTGTTTACATGAGGTGTGCGCCGGAGTGACAATTAGCACCACGCGCAAATTCTTGGTGGGCGATTATCGAGTTGGACAGCGGTTCGCACGTCGTATGATCTCCTCTATAAAATGCAACAGAAGTGAGGCTTAATGAAAAAATAACCTCCTCTACCTTTTGTCTCACACAAAAAAGCAGCTGCACCTCTGGTTTGATTACAGCCACCTACTAGTTTCCCTGCCAAGAGTTGAAATACTTTGAAGTAACAGACAAGAGCATGCACATTTGCTCAGCCTTGTCACCAATATTTCACCAGCACCGTTTGAGTGAGGATTTGCTCTTTCATCACACTAAACAGCGGTGGTGTTTGTACAGTGATATTCTATTTTTTTCCACATCCCATTGTTGTTGTCTTGCTGCGTATCAGCTCACAACTGGGACTCACATGAGTGTGGAATTGTGTCTCGGCTTGACGTACTGAAAAAAAACCCCCAAAAAACAATGAAGGTACTTCAAGGGATGGATAATGACAGACGGACAAGGAGACAACGTGTCTGTATGGGAAAAAGCAAGGGTGTGTATGTGTCTGTGTTTGCCCCCTACGCTACAGTCTCACACCGTCTCAACTTCTGCTGCTCATCGTCGGTGGTGTAATAACAATATCACTCATCTCATATCCTCAGCTTACTTTGCTTCCCCCGCCGCCACCGCCCCCTCGCTCCACATTTATCATATTCATTTGATATTCAGAAATAAATGTAGCAGAAAGAGAATAATGCACCTCCTGTACGCAGCGTTCATTACAGATACATTTACATGGGGGTTTGCCTTCATGGTTTCAAATGGAGCACTGTTCACTGGTGTTCCTCACATTTGTTGAGAAGGGGGTGAGGAGGGTGTGGGGGGGGGCTCGGTAGTTCTCTTCACATTAGCGCTATCAGTGAGCGATGATAAATGGGTCAATCTATCCATCTCTGCTGTCACATTCATAAAAGAAATTTGGCCTTCGTCAAGGGAATCAAGCACGGCGCTGTAATATCCGCAACACGTATCCATCAAGTCTAACTTGAGACATATCGAAACGCTATAGCGAATATACCTGGGTGAATAATATTTCATCCATGATAATGCAGCAAATACCCGCTGAAAAAAAAAAATCTGCATTTTTCCGTCTCAGTTGCAGAGGACGGCGGAGGAGGTGGGCTACTGATCATATTCAATCTGGAGGCGATCATGTAAATAGCCCTCCATCTTGGGAAGGCGATATGCAAAGCAGCCCGTCTCCCCTGTGTCAGGATCAGATTAATGGAAACCTAAAAGTGGGAATTACGGCCCTTATCCGGCGCGGCGTTCCGGGGAGGGGCCGGGATACGGGCCCTGGGGGAATCTGCCTGGTTCAAAGCCCATTCCTCTGGTTAAGGAACTCGCTAAGATCCATGCACCAAGGTGAAGGGTAATTTCCTTTGATATTCAGCAATGTATTACTGTATGTAGTGTGCAAGCTGCATGCCCCACTGGCTCTGAGTGAATGTGTGAATGCGTGTGTGTGTAACATGCAAATATATGCGCACACAAACAGCCGCACAAAGGAGTCGTGGCAGTAAACAACATTATAAAGAGTGGACGTAGTGCCGAGTGATCATGATCTTGTGGTAAAAGCAGCAGATCTGTGCCAAGATTGTGCGCCTTGCTGGCCAAAAATAATAATCAACCTCTTATGTATGACTGCATGACTGTAGGATGGAGGACAGACCACAGCCTCACTTATATCCAATTCAACTGGGATTTAATGCTAGTTAGCCTGTTAGCCTTGGCCCACTTAAAAGTGCAACAAAAACAGTACCACTGAAAGCATTAATTAGCACCACAAATAACCCATGAGTGCATTGTATCTGCAAAGCAAAACAACCCCAAATATGCAACCTGCAGCTGTGAATTCCCACACATAAGTTCTGACAAATCACCAGAGAAGAAACAATCATATCCATATAGATAGATAGATAGATAGATAGATAGATAGATAGATAGATAGATATGTTATTTTACTGCTGTGTATTTTGTTTTTCTTGTCATTTATTCCCTTTTTGTGCCAGGGAAACAAAAATCTTTCGGAAATAACTACTGTTTTAAAGTCACTCAGCCCTTTATTACACTTTCTTCAAATGAGAACGAATTCAATCATAAAATTTCATGAAACAACAAGTAAATCAGTCCAGTTTGTAGAATTTAGGGGTATGTGTTGGTAGAAATGGAAAATAATATACTTTGTATGTTTTTTTTAGTGTATATTCACCTGAAAATAAGAATCATGGTGTTTTTGTTACTATAGAATGAGCCGTTTATATCTAAACAGGGAGCGGGTCCTTGTTCATGTCCGCTCTGTTGCCCCATCAGTTTCTGAATGGACAAACCAAACACTGGATCTGGATAGGGCCATTTGCATTTTTGGATTTTCACGTCATCCACCACAGTTGGCAATGTTGCAAAAACACAAATCTTTTTAAAGGTGAAGTTGTTTTATTCAGCATTTAAATCACCTGGCTCATTTGTTTTGGAGAGGAAGAGACCTCTGCAGATTATTCAGCTCCCAGTAAAAACACCCTGAACATTTGGATCAGAGAAAGGCAAGCACACATTAAAAGGTGCTAGGTTAGCTGCCCATCCACGGATAATTGGGCCTCCTGAGGACTGCAGGAATTCTAACCGGGAGAAGTTTCAGGTGGTTGCAATCTGCAGTCCTCATTGCTAGATTCCATTAAATCCCGCCAAATCTTACCCAGTGAACCTTCACTATAACTGTCTTGCACATGAAAATGTGCTTCTTTTCAGAAGAGGCTACTCTGCAGTTAGACCTCCAAAACACTAGTCAGTGGTGGGGTTTCTGTTAAGTGCTGTTAAGTTTAGATGATTCAGTACACAAAGTGCTACACAAATGAGCTTCAGTATAACTCGCAGGATTCACAGACAAAGTACTTGTCTTTTGCTGTACACATTTCCCCACAAATACAAACAACATGCTAATGTTTTTAAACACAAGCCTGTGGCATTTTACATTGTAATAATTAGCCTAGTGGCTAGCAAATTTTTCCTCTACTCATATGAAGCCAGGGACAGCAGTAGCATTTAACAAAGGTAGCGTTACAAAATTCAGCTCCTTTACAACTAACAAGGTTCAAAAGACAAAAGAATTGTCTCATGCTAAACACGTATTCCAAACAAATTTATAGTATGCTAACGTTATTAGCACAAGCCTATGGCATTTTACATTGTATACATTTGCCTAGCGCCAAGCAGAGATTTCCTCTGCTCATATGAAGCCAGAATGAATCCCAAAGTATAAATCCCTGCAGGATAAATCACACACAAGGCTTAAAATGCTGTGGAGCTTTGTAAATAGATATTGTAATAAAAGCTTTGTTTCCACTGAGGAAAATGGTTTTAGCTTACAAAAATAGACAGGAGGTCTGCATCACCACGATGTGTAGTTACTTTTCTGGGGAGTTGCACATCAGGCTATGGCGTGGGGTATGGTGTAGGCTCTACAGTAGGTACAGTGTCAGTTTGACACAGAAGTGTAAATCTGGCATAGTCTCGAGCCCCCTTTTTAGCCTGCGCAACAGTGGCCATTGCCACTGAATATTAGCCAATAGCAATGTTTGGCTGATATATCAGTGTATCCTTAATATATATATTAGGGCTGTCAAGCGATTAAATAAATGAATCCAATTAATTACATGCTCTATGATTAATTAATATAAATTAATCACATGAGTTTTTGCTTGCAAATTCCAATTCAAATTAATTTTGGCAGATGTGTCATAGTAAAGCTGCTGGATTTTGGACACAATTGTCCCCCTGTTCTCTACCACCAAAACTGGCCTGCAGTCCATTTTAATCCATTTTGCAAGGGAGTTAGTCGGTCACAGGTAGACTTTCTCATTTTGTGTCTTAATACCTGGTGTGGCTTGACAAGGCTGACTAACGCTAGCATCACAGGCTATGATATCTTGGACCTCTGCGTTCGGTGTTAAATGATTTGCGCTGAGGTGATATTTCAGGCTTGTAGTACTCTGATGCATTTTTTTAAATGTCAATGTTCCATTCACAAGGCCAAGCAGCTTTGTCTCGTCTGCCTCCATCATGTGACAAAGCCACTGTGGCCTTCATGTCAAAGGGCGGTTAATCAGCACTACTTTTTCTGTGAGTTTTAATTTTGACAGCTAAAATATTTATCTCCATCTAAGTCTATCTAAAACTAAAAACAAAAAGTAAGTAAATTTGTGTTTGTTGTAACAATGCTTCTTGGCAATAAATCTTATACTGTAGGAAAGCCTGTTTATTTCCATTTTAAATGGCGCCACATTTGCAAGGAACATGCATTTGTGGGATGAGCAACAGAGGTGAGTATGTGGGTTGCGCCCATGAAAAATTTGCCAAATCTTCTCTACCAATGTCAAACAGCTGTTTTTTTTTTGCTGTTGACTCTTGTTTGGTGTTCTTTGGTGGATTCTTCAACCAGCATTTGTCACAAGTCAGCCAACGTGGTTGTGTTGGTCACTCTGACACGAACAACACGCCTGAGCTGATCCCACTAGTGCTCAGTGGGGTTGAGCTCAGGACTGCTGGCAGGCCATTACAGCGTCTCCACTCCCAAATTCTGGAGGTAGTCTCTGATAAACCCTCCTCTATGGGGGTGAGCGTTGTCATCTTGGAGGATAGAGTTCAGTCCCAGACTGTGGAGATATGGGAGTGCCACTGGTTGCAGAATTTCATTTCGATATCTCTCTGCATTGAGATTACCTCAAATGATTACAAGCCTTGTTTTTCCAGTGAGGGAAATGCCACCCCACACCATCACACTGCCTCCACCAAAAGATCTTACTCTGTCGGTGTAGCAATCACCAAAGCATTTTCAGTGTCTTCTCCATGCTTTGACCCTATGATCCAACTACTGTTGGCAGAATCGCTGAACATAATGTTCCTCCACATGTTCAGGTTCCAGTGCAAGTGTTTCCAATAAGCCTGACGATGAAGGGCAGTCATGGCAGCCCTATGAGACGGGAGATTGGCAATCTGTTCTGGATTGTCTGGGCAGAGCGCCGTCAGCCATATTGTCCTGCAAACCTTGACTGCAAATCTGTAGAAGACTTTCTACAGTTCCTAAGTGCTGACAGGATGAGGAAATGGTCTTCTTGGGGTGCTGTCTTCTTGGAATGCCCACTTTGCGGCCTGTCTCTGACATCTCCCGTTAGATGGAACTTGGCCTTCAGTTTGCAGATGGTACTAGGACTCACTCCAAACAATGCCACAACTTGGTTTTACGTCACGGGTTTGTCCTATCCCACGGGCCCTAGTGAACAGACACCAACTGACCACTGTAGCAGGGTCCATGCTTGCAGGTACTGACAATCAGGTGTCAATCAGGCACCTGACTGTCAGTACCTGTGGGTACCAGAAGCTCAAAACAAGAGTAAATAGCAACAGCAAAAAAAAGCTGTTTGGCATTGACAGAGAAGATTTGGCAAATATTACATGGGTGCAACCAACTTACTCAGCTCTAGAGGCTGACATTTTTTTGGGAGTCCACGGGCCACGTGATTCCCATGGGACTCCCACGGGATGGGAATCAGTTTCACTATTCTTCACATGATTGGGACGGGATGTCCAGTCGGTTAATTGCATGGTAAATTAAAAGGGATTAATTGCAATATTCATATGTGTTTGTTCTCCTCGTCTCTCTCCACCAAAGAGACTGGACGACAAGAGCGTTCACTTCCGTGCATCCATGTATTATATATATATATATATTTTTTATTTTTTTTATTTTTATTTTTTTACTGTAACTGAAACACAACACAGGAGCACGATGGGATGGGAGTCATTCTTGTGGGATTGGGACGGGATGGGATTATTTTTGTGGGAGTGGGATGGGACTGGACTGAAAATCCACTCCTGTGTCACCCTCTACTTGGCTCTGCTGCTCATCCCACAAATGCATGTGCCTTACAAATGTGGCACCATTTAAAAGGGGAATAAACACACTTTCCAACGGTATGAGATCTATTGCCAAGACGTATTGTTACAACAAAGAAATAATCCACCAAACACAAATTTCCTTACTTTTTGTGTTTTGTTTCTATACATATCTATATCTATATCTATATCTATATCTATGTCTGTGTGTGTGTGTGTCATCCAGCATCCAACAAAATAACGTAAGAGTGGTCTTGGCATAACCAATATCAAAGGCCAGCTTTTCATCTGGCTTGATCCTCGGGGTTGGAGGCTTTGTGTGGATACGACAACAACCCCAAATCTATTACCTGGAGCTCGGTGTGTCTGTCTTATCAAGGCTGGCCACAGTGTGAGGCTCTGCAATATGCACCACCACCTGACGGGAAGGCGCTCGCAGAGGATTGGTAATATGGAATCAAAGCGCTCGCGCACGTGCACCACACTCAGACATATGCACAAACAAAGCTCCCAAACACACTTCATACTCCGGTAAACTCCATCAGCTTACGTAGTATAACAAAAGAAAAGGCAGCAGTTGGATTTCATTAGAGGGTGGATGAAGTTTTACAAGAGGCTATCCAAATAACTCTGTCTACTGTCATATATGTCTTTCTTCCTCGTCCCTCCACTCTTTCTCTCTTGTGCCACCTTACTCATGCTGATTGTCACTCTCCACTCTCCTTCCAGATTCCTCCACCCCTCTCTCTCTCTCTCTCTCTCTCTCTCTCCCCTTCCCTCTGTCTGCCTCTTTACTATTCATTGAGATCCAATCGAGTGTTTGGCACTCCTCCAGCTCTTCCACCTCCTCCTCCCTCCGTCCCTCCCTCCCTCCCTCCCTCCCCCCTTTGCTTGCTTAAATTTGAATAATACATGACCTGGCCTAGCGCTGACATCACCAGCACACATATACTGTACATACAAACTCATAAACAATCTGACCGGGAAACTACAGAATGAATCTTCTTCTATATACACCGTGGAAGCACAGCTGCTCACAATCTATACTGTCAACAATTTATCAACCTGGGGCAAGTCACACTGCCCGTGTGTTTTGTGTGAGTGTGTGTGTGTGTGTGTGTGTGTGTGTTTCAGTGCATATTCCTCTTGCATTTTCCAGTGTGAGCACCCTTGCGTGGGTATTTTTATTTTTTAAAAGCTTGAACTGTGTGTTTGCGCACCTGTGTGTCTATCTGCATGTGTTGTGTGTGTGATGCAGTCAGAGCATCTGGCTCCTCTCTGCTCCCCGACATTAGCGCAGACAAGAGAATCAGTGGACTATTGAATGCAATTACAGTGTGCGGGCCAGACAATAAAGATTGATAGTGCTTTCACCTTTTATCACACACCAAACATACCAGAGGTTAAAGCCTGCGAGCCTTGAGCTGCCGGCATTCTAATAATGATTGAAAATATGCCACCAGAGTGAGGTGGTATACTTATGAAAAATACAGGAATGCATAAAACAGAAAGGGGAGGCTGGATTTTTTTTTTTTCACCTGGTTGGGTGACGCTGAGTGTACATTTCTTTGTCAATGACTTTTTTTTTCCCAACGAAGGTGAGACAAAACACACTTTATTAAAGGAAAAATGTGAGTTAATTTCCTTATAACATTACAACACAGTTAACTTCAGTGAAATTTGACAATAAAACTTTTACTTTTAACAATGCTGGAGCCTGAAGATGTCTGCGTCCCAAATCCTCAGGAGTTTGGCTTGAAAGCAAAACAGCAAACAGAATGAAAAAGAAACCACAGGTTGATATTTAGGCCAAAACTGTCCGCAGAAAGACAGAGAGAGTGAGTCAGTGTGTAGTAGTTTCTTCTGAGAAGCCCTGAAGCATGAGAAACTCTGTAAATGAAACTGGATTGAAAATGTACTGTACTTTTATTTAGTGAGGCTGAATACAGTATTTTTTTTTTTAAGAATATACAGTTTATGCATGGAAAAAAACACTGTAATATACAGTAATTGTATGTGGTTTTTGGATTTTTGAAAACATTTTTTTCTTTACAGTGGGTCTTGACATTGTATTGTTCAATCCATCTGAGGGCAGATTGACTGTAGGCATTTTTGGACCGGAGGAACTTTTACATAGTCCGAAGAACATTGGCCCTCATTCACAAACAGTGCGTACGCACAAATCTTCGCTTTAACCATGCTTACCAACTTTTTTAGCAGAAACCTGGGATTCATCAGTATTTTCTTACCTGAATTTGTTCCCACTGAAAATACACAACTTTTAACTAAATGCACAACATATTAAAACAATTCTTATTTTAAATTAATTCTCATTAATTTGTAAATCCAGAAACTTGGGTGTGATTTTAGACGCTGATTTTAACTTCCAGAAGCACATCTCTAATATTTTTAAGACTGCCTTTTATCACCTCAGAAATATATCAAAAATTAGATGCTTCTTGTCTCAGTCAGACTCTGAAAAGTTGGTTCACGCTTTTATTTCCATTAGGCTGGATTACTGCGACACAGTTTTTGCTGGACTGACAAAGCAGACATTTAATAAACTCCAGCTTATTCAGAATGCAGCAGCCTGAGTTTTATTTAACGAAAAACTAAAAAGGGCTGACCACGTAACTCCTATTTTACCTTCTCTTCACTGGCTCCCAACTAACAAAGAACTGATTTTAAAATACTACTTGTTTTTAAATGTTTCAATGGTTTCGCTCCTTCCTGTGTTGCTGACATGCTCACAGCTCTGGTACACATCATAGAGACCCCCTTGGATCGTCTGCTCATTGTACCTAATAACATGAACTACGATCTGCTACAATAGTGTTCTCTTTTGAAAGCAAATTAAAACAAAATTGCAAGCTTTTAGTTAGGTTTATGAGTGTTTTTTTTAATTAGTATTATTATTATCTCTGCTTTTTTATGAACAATTATAATAATAATACCTTCTTATTTTGTTTTTATCATGTCCTGCTTGTATTTATGTGTGTAATACTTTATCATCTTATATGATGTTTTATGTTTGTCATATATGATGTATCATAAGCACATTGAGTTTACACTTGCATGAAATGTGCTATATAAATAAAGTTGGCTTGACTTGAAATTGACTTATTAAAAAATCAAAGGAACTTTTGATCTTAAAAATGAGGCTTAATTAAAAATGGAACTGGTTTGTACACTATCTTCCTTTTTGTCTCCTTCACATGGAGGTACGAGAACTGATAGTCTCTTTGCGTATTTTAGTATCAGCCAGGCCACAGCTGTTTCTGTCCACAAAGCCCCGGCCTGCTTTACAGAGCAAAGTTTACTCATCCCTGCCGTCTAATTGCACAGATTTTATTATGAACTGAAAATTGACTTCTGTTTTACATGCCTGAGAAATTGCACGCCCTCATACCCAAAAACGTGTTCATATGTACCAAAATAATTCCACAAAGACACATGAGTTGATCTGTCTCATCACTGCCATGCGATTTATCCTGACATATCAAAGCAGATTCTTTCTGTAGTGTGCTTGGGAGTGAGCAAGACGCATTAAATAGTTGGTTGCCATTGACATACAATGCATCATGATGAAGGAATAATAGAAGACGGTGACCAAGGACAGATCTGAGAAAAGAACAGAGGAAACAAAGAGCAGGACAGAGGAGGAAGACGAAAATGACAGGAGGAGAAAAAGGACAAAAGAGGATAAAACACAGGATTTTTTTGTAATTTTTAAACGGAGTAGCAGCCACAGGAATAGCAGAGGATGAGTGACAGAGTGATTGTTCTATTATGTGGCTGACTGGCCACAGCCCTCTAACATATTAACGTGCATGTGTGGCGGCTTTCTTCAAGCGCCGCTGTTGATTATTTCTGTCCTATTAGTGACATTCTCCTTCAGTCACTCTTCTTTCTCTTTCTTTCTGTGCTTGAACAGAATAAATACACTTTACCTTGGCACACCACTGTTTGTCTTTCAAACATACAAAAACCTGTTTGTGTTTCTCGGGGAATAAAATTCACATTTGATGCCTCTTCAAAGTGTCACTCGGACTGCTTTTCATTTCATTTTATTATCATTAATTTTGTCATCATTTTGGGGTCTGTGGTTGGTATTGTGACATGTTGTGCTTGTTTTGTCTCCTCGTGCTATTTAAGGTTTGCATTCGGAAGAAAAATGGACGTGTCAAACACATCTCTTTCTATGCCCTTTGTTCAGGATTTCAGGATTACCTGGAACAGTATTGCTCCAAATCAGAATCACCTTTTAAGTCAGTCATTGCCACAAGAAATTTAACTCTTAGCTCCCATTATAATTAACAGAGCCTGTAACAAGTGAGCTGTAAGATAGAGAGTGCAAACAGAATTATTTTTTAGACAACAGGTATGACTACAAGGTTGTGGTGTTGTTGGTGTGTTGCTGTACAAGTAGTGCAATCTGATTTTTTGATCATTTGTTTGTTGTAATTTATCAAAAAGAGTAAAATCATTTGATGGAATTTTCAACTGGAAGTATAACGATATATGTTTAGTATAGGTATAAGTATTATAGATGGGTGGCTCGAACATTTGAGATCAATGCTGTGATACCCACAAGCTGCTCATTTATCAGTCATTAAATTATATGAATATAAAACATGGATGGCTGCATCCTGTCCAATCATTTTAACTTATTTTGTATAATGTGTGTGTCAAAACAGCCCTGACATATTCAGTTGGCCTGTGTCACATGATTTTGGAAACCTGCATGACATCAGATAAGCCACACACAGTCATACACTCCTGCATTAAACATTTGGCTCTTTTGACCTGTAGATAAAAAATCGCAGTTAGCAAGTCGCGCAGTTAGTGACAAGAAAGAACCACACAGCAGCAACATGAGTAACCTCTAGAAATATTTAAAAACAACACACCCTGGAAGTTATGAGTGATGAACATTACCAAGAAGATGTCCATGATAAATTTGTAATAATATTGTTAGTAATGGCCACTCTGTGTTATGTGATTTTCCTGTAGGGTAATAATCCTCATTTGTCTTTTCTAAAAATGACCATTATTTGGGAAAAACAAACCCATTCAGGATATGATCAGTATCGTAATGGTACCCATGTCCTTCAATTAGTAACAAGCATCAGCATAATATTGAAGAAAGTCTGGTATTGCCCATGTATGTATATATGTGTTTTTAAAACCATTTTTATCTTTTTATTTTATTTTCTATTAATTATTTGTTTTTTCCTTTTCTTTGCTTTTCCTGTGGTGAAGCTGAACATTCCCAATGCTAAGAGAGAACACAAAATCATCAGTCGGAGACCCCTTGCTCAACTGAGTCCTTTTCTTTTTTCAGTCTGGGGATGTTTCACTCACACCAAATGCAATGCAAATTTTCGTGTCGCAGTACTGGTGTGAGTTTAGACGCTAGAATATTTTGTGTTCACTTGCGCCATACATGCGAATAACTCAGTCATATGCATGTGAAATCGCTGAATGGATGAACGAACTTCCACTAGTACGTCCCCGGTGTTGTACGTCCCTGGAGGATCCCAATGCTGATTGGCTGTCAAAGCGAGATTCAGTCACTGTGGTGGTTTTTCAACTCTCATGAATAAGCATATGACGTGAAATCACGCTACTTGCTTCATTCACGCCACTTAATTTGCATATTTTGCGTTATTCGCATCACGTCCATTGCATCAATCGCACCGCCCAGGCTTTGAAATAATGTTATCTTTTGCCTTCTGCTCAGAGGTGGTAAACATACAGCTTAAAGCAACTGAATACTTTACAGTACAGGTTTTATTTTTGATCACTAATGTCAAGAAAAAAATGTGGTTGCACATTTTCAATCTTTTGTTAGCATGCAGTGGCCCAGACAGCTAATTTGGCTTGTTTACGATATCAGTGAACATCACTGTCACCTTGAAAGCCATGTCGAGCCCATTCAGACTCTCAAATTCTGGACAAAAAGGAACAAATAGACAAATATTTATATTGAACGGCCAAATCTGATTCAACTGATATATAATACTGGTAGCAATATGTCATCTTTCCTGCATTTTACAGCTCAAACTCTCCTTTTGTGTCTCCATTTGACCAGAGCTGATAGTGTGTCCACTCATTTCCAATCGGGAATTATTGGCACACAGATCCAAGACATCCTGCAGCACAACAGCGTCCTAATTTATAAGACTGGACAATATTCAGTCCCCACCCAGGACCTGGCCTTTTTTGGGTCCAGGGTCAGGTGTGAGTAGAAATCACGTGGACCCCCGAAGCCCTCTGTATACACATACTTTGCTTTCTTGTTCTTCTTTGTTTAAATGCTTTATTAACTTATTAACCAAAGCATTTTAGTGTGGAATGTTATTGTTTATATTCTGCATAATTAAATTGCACTTCTATAATGATGTAACTGAAGTTCTTATAGACAGCTAAAGTATGAGGCCTTTGTCCTTGCTGACCGGTGATTAGAGGTTGATCCGTAATCCAAGGATAATTTGTTTGTGTTTACTCCCAGCCACAACCTAACACAAACAGTCAGTGCATCTGATGCCTAATCTGTCCTACCAACACTGGGTACAGTAGATGTTCTACCACCGAGCAGTGAGTGGCGTGTTTACCCCGTTTCTCTGGCGTATTTGCATATGAAACAGTGTCCTCAGATAATTCTCCAGGAAATATTAGCAGATTAGAGGCGGATAGGATTAATGTATGGTGTTATGGCATGTTCTGATACAGTGGAGACACACAGACACTGCGGAGTCTGCACATGTTGATGTAAATCACTAGCAGAAACACACACATGCTCACACTCTAACCCCTGTCCCTCACAGAGATACAGGAAGCGGTAGGACGAGGGTTCACAGATAACAGTCAAATCCAGACACCTATTTAAAAGGTTGATATTTTAGTAGTAAACATGTAGGATTCCTTCATTATTTGACAACTCCCCCGTCTGCCTAGTTGGGAGCTTTCCGTTAAGATGCTTATCTGAAATGTCAAAAAGAATTATGCTGATAGCAGTCGGTATGAATAGGGCCTACGCCGTCCCTGATAAGGGACGCGTATGGACTCCAGCGCTCTCTTCGCCAACACTGGATTTTCTGCATCTAAAAAGGGCCTAATTCCACACTAATATGAATATGCCACCCACCCTCCCCCCCAGTGGAAAGAATTATGGTCCCCGTGAACCGATCCTCACTCTCCTTACCTCTGCCACGACAAAAATGCCACGGTAATGTCAGGGGAGATGTAACGATTTAGATTCCGCCGATTGTCCCGTGTCAGCCGCACATCCGTCGGCCCGGACGAGTTGATTAGAGTTGGGACATCAAAAGAGGCTCTGGGTGGAGATAAGAAGGAGGGGGGGTGTGGGGAAAGGGGGGTGGTGGGATATTAACGTGTTTCCCGTCAGGAATTAAGGCGCAGGAGGAGTTTCAGCCAAAGTTCTGTCTGTCTCGCCTTCTGCTATCTTGAAAGAGTTGGCAGTGACTCTGGCTTTTTTGCATAAGAGCCGAGATAATCTGAGCCTGTTTAGATCAATTAATGGAGGAGATAGGGAGTACAGTAAACTGACGAGAGCGTGCAAAAGTCACCAGTGTGCATGGGAGTGTGTGGTGTGTGTTCTGGTACTTCTATACCAAGAAAGGTCCTCACAAGGATGGAAAAATGAGAAAAATCTGCCATGGTGATGTCATTTTGTCAATCTTTTCTAATACAAGTAGCAATTTCAGGTCAGGAGTTTAATGCTGAGAGTGAATGTTAAATATGTAAAATGAGTTAAAACAACAATAACCCACATCACATAATCACCATGGGATTCTTTGATAAGATGATTTTTGCCATTATCTGGTGAGATTGCTGGATGTCAATGAAAATAGATGAAGCACATACACACGTTGTTTAGGTTCACTATTTGAATTTTTTTTTTTTTTTTTTAATTAAAGGCACAGTGGATACCCTGCAAAAGGTCATACACAACACCATCCATGTCATCCCATTTACCCTGGTGTTAAACAGCCTGCTCTCACGGAAATACATGATATGGGCATGAAATCTTAAGGCATTACGTGGTGGTGGGCACAACATGCGTCAAAATTATGTGCTGGCAACAACAGTGAGGATCTTTTTTCTGTGGTGGACACATGAATAAGTGCACAAAGAAGGCCAGTGAAAAAAAGTTAGTGTAGTTACATAACTTTACGTAAAAATGCAAAGTACCTTACGTGACTACACAAAGTGCCAGCCCGCTCTTGTCCTGAAGTCATTTAATACCGCCGCTTGTCAGTGACTTCATCAATGCCAAAAGCCACCTTTCCTGGTGATATGATACACCACTGGATGGTTTCAGTTTGAGACACTAAAGACATTAATATATAAGAGCTGGAAAGTCACCATAGGGTGGGTGGGAGGGACAGCGGATGGGTCCAGCATACTCGGACTTTCATGGCAAGTGTTTCACTTCCTCTATGAATGTAGAGCCAAACCATCAAAACCATCTTTTCATGTCAATGATATATTAAATGCATTTTAGTTCATTTACTTACTCCTGGCCTTTAATAACTTGTGTGTTTCATAAAGATTTCTGCTCATGTTTAAAACTGTGTGCACATTGGAAACAGATCCCACATATTTGTGTTCACTAAGATTTTGAGGATAAAGTCATCATATTTTCAAGAAAAAAGTCATAAAATTATAAGCTCAAGACATAATTTATTAAGAATAAAGTCATAATATTAAAAAAATTTCCACCATGCCTATAATCTCCTGTGCATTCGTAGTCTTGTATCCCCTCCAGACTGTTTGACAGACACAGAGCCCTGTTTGGGATTCTCTGGATGAGAAGTTTATTGAAGCAACTGTGCACTGCTCTTCATCAGAAGTGGAAAATTAAAACCAACAGAAAACACTTCTGATCAGGCATAAGTCTCATTATTCTGTGGCTTATTGTCCACCACAAAAATGTTAAATTCACCACCTCCACACAATCACTTCCCTCAGCATTTCAGTGAGAAGCATCCTGGAGTCTTATTAAGCAATAAATCTGGCATTTAATGTTTCTGGTGCCACAATGCCCACTGGAAACGGAGCTATATATTGCTTAAAAAAACTCTCGAAAAGTGATCTGGTAGCTGTCTTGCCCAGGTTCCCACCATACACCATTCCCTCCATCTCCCAATGACAAAATCAGCTCATATACATGTAATTAGAAGTTTGTCACTTTAGAAACGCTGATATATATACAATATGAACCAACATATCACATCTGTGGTTCGCAGGAACGCACAGTGCCAACTTTTTCTTCTGCAACTGGGCTGGATCCTGTCACCACAACCCGTTGTCATTCTGAAGTTGTCAAATACCGCCGCTTGGGCAGTGACTTTGGCGTCAGACACCAAAGAAAAAAGGAATCTTTTTGTAGTGGTATGATACACCACCAGGTGGCATCAGTTTATAACATCGCCTTATGGCGTTCGTGTGAAATGCCGCTGGACAAAATGTAATTAAAGGAGCTGGAAAGTCCCTATAGGGCAGGCAGGGGTGGTGGTGGATGGGTCCAACACCAGACTTTTACCTGGGAGCCTGCTGTTTGCTTCCTGTATGAATGTTGAGCCAACCCACAAGGAAATACACAGAAATATGAGGTGTTTTGCAGATGTAGTGTGTTTATTTTGAAAAGACTGTATGCATCTAACAAGCAGAAAGTGTATATTTCCTGTGAAAAATAAGTGTATTTTGAAAAAACACACTGCATGTAACATCCATAAATTGACACAGTGTTCCAGAAGTTGAACAACAAATGAACCCAGGACACCTAGCATGTCATATGCAGACATGAAAGTCCACTCACCAAGCAGCAATATGTAATGAATTGGGAGTGAAAACATGTTGGTCATCGTCCCTTGCGGCCCAACAAGCATGCAGGAATCTTCCCATTTCTTCAGATTAGCCACTGCGTCTCTGCAGCAAAGTGTCATATAATGATGTCTTTAGCACACACCAAACCCACCATACAGCAAAAGTAGCAGTAAAGAGGCATCCACCCCCATCAAAGAAAACTTCTCAGCCCAACATGATTCATAGTTTTCATTTAAAATTGCCAATTTCACTAAAAGGCAGCGCACTCCTGCTGTGTTTCTGGTTCCCAGTACTCCTTCAGGCTAGAGTTAGAGACTGGAGGATTAAAGTATTGTACTAAATGGAAGATCCTTAGAAATACAAATGTGTATGGGTGTACACTAAATTATTTTTTCCTCAAACTGTCTGAAGATGTAAAGTTTCCCAAATTGCAAGCGGCTTTTTTTCTTTTCTGTTATATTAATGCCCCTTTAGTTCTGTGTGTGTGTGTGTGTGTGTGTGCGTGTGTGTCCATGTCTGCATCCGCCCTTTACCAATTCCCATTCCCTCCTCGCCCTCAGTATCTCAATTTAACAGCGCAGCCCTTAGAGGTCAAAAAGACACCCTGGCGCCAGCTGTCCATCCTAAAGAGGATAGAGGGGTTGTGTATGAGGGGGGGAGAAGGGTGGAGGAGGGGGGTCATTAATTATACATAGGCTGTATTTTGCATAACTCCCCTCCTCTGCCCCCTTCACACCACTGTCAGGCTTTAGCAGGTTCAGAAGCGAGGGCTGCATCCGCTTCATGATAACATCTCCAATAACAATTAAGGTGGAAACATGTAATTTGCTAAGGAGAAAAAAAAAAACCTGTCAATAGGCTCTGTTTCCTTTGCATACTAAACACAGAGGCTTCAGCGGCTGAGGACTACAGGCCTGTGATTAATGCCTTTTTACCCCCCAAGCATGACACCACACTACACTGCAAAAAAATGAAAGTTAGACCGGTAGCTCCTTTGATTTGGGTCAATATTGATTAAAATTTCAGTTCTGTACTCTTTGACTGGTCGCTGTGCTAATCTAAAACCAGACAAGAACATGGATGTTGGACCATTGTGCAAAACCTTAGATTACAATCAATGCCAATGCTTTAGAATTCTTTCTACAGTATCCACACATGGCAACTACAGTGCTGTCACAGTTACATAAAGATCAATCTAATCACCAGAAGAAAAAGTTGGCCTTGTATGTTTTTGCAAAGCAAGAATATGATATTTGCAAATTCGCAAATTTTTATGTATCATGTCAATGGTTCTAAAGTGATACAATTTATAACCTTTGTCATGGGGAGAGGGGATGGTGGATGATGCCTGCCAAGCTGCAGAGCACTATTCAAGACCAACAAACTACACCACCGGCTGTTTTTTGGCAACCCATCACTGCCTTTTCAGCAGTGTTTGTGGCATTAAACCCTACTCTTTTTTACCAACACATTTCAGCATTTCCCAGTGTATGCGGCACCAAATTTGGGTGTTTTTTTATTGAACCTGGGTGTTTGGTGTTTCCCAGCACTGTTTGTGGCACCAAATCTGTTTGTAATTGTTACCGAACCCAAGTGTTTTACATTAACGCATTGTGGCATTTGCTATCAGTTTTTGGACCACTGAACCTTGGTGTTTTTAACCGAGACATTGCAGTGTTTCCTAGCAGCATTTGTTGCACTGAACCTGGGTGTTTTTCGCCAAACCATCCCTGCTTCGTCAGCAACTTTTGTGCCATGTGCCTTGTGCCATCTTGGTTAAAGTTTGGAAAATAATTTCATAGTTACCAAAAGGGGAATGTTATTTGACAAGAATCAAAAGGTTATCCTCAAAACTGTAACGCAAACTTAAAATCATACCACCATCTTGCCATGGAGACATTACCATGGCGGGATGTCAGCAGTCAGACAGGGCTAACAGGTGCATAAATAGGCAAATAGTAAACAGGGTAATGTCTTCAACCTTGGGCTCATTGATGACCTGTGCTGCACCTTTGCACTATGTACCTTGAGGTGTGCACAGCTGGTACAGCTGATCGTGTGTTAAGGGGTTTACTGTTAACCCTAGTTAGAAGATGGCTGAAGAAAGCTGGACATAAAAGGCAGAATGATGATACCACAGTTATAGACAGTTGGTGGGTAACGGGGGGGAATAACAGGTAAAGTAAGGTCAGTTTTCTTTGTGATGTCCATGACATTTATGATGAAGCAAAAACTATTTTTTTCTGATTGTAGATCAGAATACAATGTTCAGATCTTGCAAATAATAGCCACTCACACTGTGCAGTCCTACAATGTAGCAGAACACCAAACACCAGGGAGGCTTTATTTGTTCTCAGGTCATTGTCATAACCCTCTGGTTAGTTTTCACTGGAAACCTTTTCTTCTGTGAATACAGCTGTGTTTGCATGTCGGGGTTTGTAAGTAAAGCCTCACATTCTTCAATTAAAACGCAAATAAAGGTTGCTGACCTGAATTGAATGCAGGAGGAGAGTGCCTATTACCTATACAAAACTTCATGGATATCAAGCCCAAGGGCTGCTCAACTACAAGCCTTTCCTGTTTAGTAGTTTTAGATTTCATTAAATAATCTCTTGATATTTACCTTCTCATTACTTCTTGGAATATAACACGCAACAGTAAGTCTAAGTCTAAGTCAATTTCTGCAGGAATAAATCCGTTCCTCACATTTTCTCTTTATTCCACCATGAAAAGGAGAGATGGGGTACCCACTGTACATTTCAACCTGCATCCATAGGAGTTTCATCTTCCCACCACTGGGAAAACACCCTGATCCTTTTAAGCATGTATCCAGACTGACCCCATCCTTTCATCAAAAGTGATAAAAGCTTCGCCTTTACTTCTGATGCCACCTTCCCCCCCAGCTTCCCACCTCCCTACCTAGAGTCACTCTACGACTGCTACATCTGAATCAAGAATGCAAATGGGGCTGGAGCCTCACAAAGCCTGGGGTGACCTATATTACAGCTAATGATGGGCCACAGTTTCGGAAGAAGAGCTGGAATGAAAGAGAATTTGAATGAAGCTGACCCACATACAAAGGCACGACCAGTCGGAGAGACATGTTCCCTTCCCACTAAGTAGGCCACAATGGGCTTCAGGATTATGCACAAGTTCCCCTTTTCTCCTGATGGATGGAAATGGGAAAAGTGATGGGGAGCCCCTGGCAACAAGAGTCATTCCTTACACGCAGCTAACAGGTTTGTAGTAAGGTGGGGGTCTCAGCTTGTTAAATGGGAATCAGTTTTCTTCACCAAATTCAGCACAAAACTGACATACATGGTACATGGGCAACACAGACTCTCGTAATGTTGGCTTTAAATGGAGCCCAATATTCCATTAACAACATGAATAGAGCATCACCAGAATAGAAATATCCTCTTGTAACCATATCAAACAGAATAGACAAATCCTAATGTGATTTCCATTGGCGTGAAAAAAGGTATTCACATTTTAGAGTAATTAAATAGGGAGATGTTTTAAATCTTATCTTAAAGAAATAGTTCAATTTTTTTGACCTTGATTTAAACAGGTAATCTCACCGAGACACAGGGTTTCATTCTTGAGAGACCTGGTACAATTAAGCTTTCTACCTTTCCAAGAGTGAGATGAGAAGATCAATATCAATCTCATGTAAGTGCTGGGGCTGGGGTAGCTTAGCTTAGCTTAGCATGAAGACTGACAGCAGGACGAAACAGCTAGCATGAATCCGTCCAAAGTGAGAAATGTTGGAACCTATAGCAGCTGAATGTTGAACAGGGCCAGAATAGCCTTGTCCTCCTGCTGCCAGTCTTAAGGCTCAACTATAGCCTTTTTTACACGGAACAAAAATTCTGCTATCACCCACTCATGTCTGACTTTTGTATGCAATAGGAGAGGCATTCGCACCTGGGTTAAATGACTCTGTTGCAGTCATGGGTATTTACTGGCCTCAGCTCTGATCACGCAATACAACACTCAGAGGAATGCACTAATTGTAGTCCCTTTATCAATGAGATGCAATTTTGCGCCACCACAAAATACCATTCGTGTCCACCCAAGCAAACATTTTCCAAAATTAGTTTGTACAGAAATCACAGCAGGCGGCGATACAGCCTCTGGGGGCAGACCCCCGATTTTTTGGCATTCAGGTTTGATTTGGGAGGAGGCGAATTTCCGTTTCCGACTTCCATTTATATATAAGTAAATATGCTGAACCATTGCGATGGATTCAGAGTTTGTAGTGACGCCAATTATGCTCCGCCTCGTTAGTTCACCACACGGACCGTTTAACCTGGCAACAACTGCAGCTGGCTCAAACGTGATTGGTCAATATCTTGGGACTACAAACAGCCTACAACCGGAAACCAGGGCTCTTCTTCTGGAGGCAAGATCTCCAGGGTTTGCCTACAGACTCTAGATTCACTGGATGTAGAGTCTGTATATAGAGACTAGTCTACTGGCAATGGGAATGGATACTATGGCCTTTTACTGGCGCTTTTTCCCGTATTTGAAAAACCTGTGTAGCCTACGTGCTAATTTTGGTGGAAAAGGGGTATAAGCTAGCCACCTTCTGACTCAGCTCTGCTCTTCAGACACAGACATGAGATATCATTCTTCACGTCATTTTAAGTAAGAAGACAAAGTGTGGAACTATTTCAAAATGATGAACTACTTCTGAACACTGGCCACTTATATATATTTTTTTAAATGTATAATATTCTTTTTGCTTTTTGGGAATAGCATTAAGATTTATAGGAATAGACAAACTTAGACGGTGTGTTTTCACTTTTGTTTTAAAGGAAGGATGTGTGATATCATTTGTATAGAACTCATCTACAGACTGTTTACTGCCAACACAAAATGCCCAACCTCTTTGATTGATGTTTTGATTGGTATATTTTGGAGACTGTAACTGCTTGTTTACAGATAGAGAAAGATTGTGGTCATGGTTAAATTCTACAAAAAAAAAAAAAAATCAAATCAAACTATTGATATTAAAATGTTTATTTAGATTTCTGGCTTCCAAAAGTTTTCATACTCTTAATACAAGCTGGGTAACATGGGAGCCCATTTACGCCACTGTGATCTTTTTTTTTTTTTTTTTTTTTTTAAATATGTTTACTTAATATCAAAAAGTAGTGAGAAATCATAGTTGTCAAAATAATAAGTTTGAATCTCAAAATAATAAAAATAACTTTATCAAAAAGAGTAAGTTACCCAAAATAATTCGAAACATTAGTCATTATTTCAAGATATGATGTTATTTTGAGAAAGTTTGTCATTATTCAGAGATATTAAGTTGTAATGTCAAGATACCAAGTAATTATTTAGAAAGTAATTATTTCGAGCAGTGTTGGGCTTGTCACTTTAAAACTGTAATATATTACTCATTACTCGTTACAGTTTTCAAAATTAATACTATTACTTTACATATTATGCCCTGTCAACTGCAATTTGTTATACTACTTGTTATATTACTTTTCTGTTACACCCCATACAACTGATAATTGTGTATCTCCCCACAATTCAGATGTGTGCCTCTGTGTAAAAGTGTGTAGCTAAGACTAGATAATTTCTTTTTTACCAGGGGGTTTTCTGTTGCCTGTGACCGGTATTTCCCAGGGCTCCGCTCAAAAGATAACAACATCCACCATTTCATCCACCACACATCCAGCCACAAGCTTCATCACTTCTTTGTATCTGCAGGTGTCTACGATTAAAATCCACCTTTAGTTGTTTAGCAGGTGCAGGGCTACAGCCTACGTAGCCCAAGGAAGGCTCACCTTTGCTGGGGTATATTTCCTGGAGCTTCACATTGTTGTACTGTTAGTCGTAGTAGCTGAGGTGTTTCAGACCAGAGGTTTAAGGACATGGTTTTTGCAGTGGAAAGAGTTTTAGTACGACCACCTGCAGCAACAGTGTTCTTGACATCTTTCCTCCCAACAAAGCCAAAGTGATGAGAATATTTTCAGCCGCTAAGGTAAGCATTTCGTACAAGCTTGCTGCTTAATGAGGATTACTAAGATGTCAATAGTGATGTGATAACAAAAGTAGCGTAACGAGTTGTTTGGTTTTTGGGGTAACTGTAATATAATTCCTGAAATTTTATAAGTAATTAGTTACACTACTCGTTACTGTAAGAAAAAGTAACATTATTGTCACTTATTACTATTAATGAGGTTCTAGTAACGCGTTACAGCCCAACACTGATGTTGAGATACTAAGTCATCATTTTGAAATTCGACAGTAAATAGTAAAAAAAAATTTTAGAACCTTTCTCATTATTTCGACAAAAGTCATTATTTCGACAAGGATCATCATTATTTTAAAATTACCAGAATTATCAGAATTTTGAGAAAGTTTCTCATTTTTAGGTGACACTGAGCACCATTATTTTGAGTTACTACAGGACGTCAGGTTGTCATGACTTTGAGATGCTAAGTCATCCATTATTTTAAGATACTACAGTCAGTGTTTCGAGAATAGTCATTATTGTGAGAAAGTTTCTGATTGTAATGGCTAAACAGAAAAAAAAATCACACAGGCAGAAATGGGCTTCGATACGGTAAGAATTACTTTGACTACAGGTATTGTTCTGAAAGTCATTTCTGTCAGTGGCACCAAATATCTTTCTGAGTCTTAAGGCAAATAATGTTCACACTTTTTAGACTGTTTTATTAAAAATCACAAAAAATATATTGGGACTTATTCTGCCTGTCAGATTTGCCACGGTGTATATTATCTAAAGAAAAAACTTTAAAATCCTAGTGTGTACATTCAGAGAGCAGACTCTAAAATCAATCGGTTGAAAAACTGATACGCTCCATTCCCTCCATTAACAATTATCAGGGCCTTTTTCTCTAAAATGGATGTATCATGTTTTTGAAGGAGACCCACCAATTACTGTAAGTGGTAACAGAACATCGTTCATGCAAAACCTCTGGGAATTCAACCCACAAAACATGAATGTACATGATTTTTAAAACGTGCTGTACAATCTCAATTATGGGTTTTATCAAATGCATAAACTGCCTGGTTAGTAATCCAGCCCATTCAAATCCCTGCGATTGAGATAATATATTCTGCCTTTAAATTATATATTCATTCATTCGTCCAAAAACAAATAAGTGTACATACTCCAAAGAAGTATATGTATTTACGTGCCCCCACATTCTTGTGTGTACACAGAGGGCTGGGAGTCCCCCCCTTTTGTAAGATAGGAAATGTTTTATTTCCTGAGCTCATGTGGCGAGCAGGTAGTAATTGGTGTGTGTGTTAATCCTGGGATAACAAGTGTTTTCCAAGGAGAGTCAATGATCGTCTTACAAGGTCAGTTTAGCCCCGTACGCTGCATGCATAATGGAGAATGCAAAGGCTAATAGGATCATAATCACATCACACACATTCACACACACACACACATACACACACATTCAAGCTTGTGTTTCATACTCATTCGCCAAATAAAAGTGATCTGCGCAGGAAAAAAGATACAGTTTGATCTTTAACTGCCGTCTTCCCCCTCTGGAAGGCTTTTCGATTGAACAGGGCCACCCTGCGGTCCAACCGACGCTTTACCATCATCTTAGCAGGGGACCCTTCCCCTTCCCCTCTAGCCAATGGGATTACAGCTGGGAGGTGGCGGCGGCAGCGACCACGCACCGTGACCCGTCCGTTTTTTTACGACTTCATTATTTTCCCTCCCTGCCACGCTCGTTTTCATTTGCCAGAGCGGGGGCATAATGACTGCGCTATAAAAACGCTGCTTTAACGTTTGCATACTGTTCTCATTTGGTCCGGCCCTCAACCCTTCAGCTAGCATATGGCAGGTAATCAGGTCTGCAATCAGGGCTGCACGTTACACAGGGCCCCGCTTTCAGCACAGGGGCTATTACCCATCTGTCTCACGACACACACACACACACACACACACACACACACACACACACACACACACACACACATACAGATACACATGTGTATTCGTGCAAGCATGCAAACACACAAAAATGCACAAGTAGATACTTGTACATTAATTCATTCTCCACACAGATGCAAATACACACACACAAACACACACACATTCCTACACATGTACACAAATGCATGCACAGCTACCCCATCACCTAACCTATAGGAAATCATATAAGGGACTCAGGTTAATGATATTTTCTATGAAATGTGCAGTAACTATAAGTCCTGTGGCTTACATTATGTATCATAAAAAAGCCAGGTGATTTCACAGCTGTATGTGACAAAATGTCTTATTTAACAAAGCCAGTCATACTATAACCAAACCCCTTTGCCCCTCACCTCTGCATACCCTGGGATGATCATTTTGCACACATCAAGGCACATACATTCTCAATAGCTCAAGCATATGGTTCCATCATTACGTATGAAGTACATGCAAAGCCTGTGGAAAAAAAAATCTGCCTGGGACCCCTAATGGTAGGTATGACCCACAGTCTTTTTATATAATGTTTCTTTTTTCTTTTAATGCCATCGTGAGACTTGGGCTTGATGATAGCTGTAATACAACTTTAAGCATAGTTTTTGATGTGTCACAGTGTAAGTTGGCCTCGCTCTGCTGGAGGCATATGACCCACTTCAATTCATTAAAAATGCTTAAATTCTTGCTTTTTAACAATGCATTTATACAGACAAGGAACTGTGACACAAATGGCATTGTTCACTGACTTGCCTGCATACTTTTGTCTGTATCTGGAGGACTTAAAAATAGGGTTGGGTTGGTGTAATAATGTTCAAACTGGTTTAATATTGAACCAAACACTGTACCTGATCAGTATACTGAATTTCACCACACTTGACTCAGCAGCCACTCCCGAGTGGAACATAATGATACTATGTCCCAACAGCAAAAGAGTTTATGACTATCACATTGTATTGTGTAAAATCAGAGCTCTCTGCCCATGTTAAATCTGTTAAATATGCATTGCATATGCTATTCTGTTACGTCATGTAAACAAACCAGGTACCTATGTGCTGTGCGCTCTTGAGATCAAACTGGAGACGTAACCACTTCAATGACGGATAAGTAGCCTACTTGCTATCTTCCTACACTCGTGCTTTTCTCCCTCCAGCCAGCTGCCACCTTATTTAGTTGTTTTGTTTTGTTTTTTCCCGTGAAATAAGGAAGTACTGTAGATAATTCCTCATATTAACTTTAAGAATCAGTTGTACCTTGTCCATGGTGGCACTTTTAAAGCAAGAGACAGGAAGAAAAAGAAACACGACATCTGACAAAACTTCAGCTGAAACTGGTGCACCATGTTGTTCGCGTCCAGTTAGGACACCTCTTTCGTTGTCTTCAAAAATGTTGCCATGACAAGTGGCTCTTCAAAACTTTTCACCATTGTTGTTATTTGTTAATAGTCTGCTGCCGACCACCGAACACTGCCCCCACCATTCATGTGTTATTGCATCTTCCCAGTGATTATTTCTGAGGATGCATGTGGCCATCACGAGCACACAAACACTTAGATCAGAGCATTTATTTGCTAAGAAGTGTTCTGAGCTACAAATAAAACTCTCGTCCACATTGTGCATGCATGCATGAATTGAATTTTTTTTAAGTCACCCTTTTCAGTGGGACCCAAGGAGAGTACCAATCCGAATACACCTGGTCCAAAGTGTGATTGACAGAACCAAATACAAAGACACACTGCTAGCCGCATAATCCACCACCAATTAATAAGCTACCGCTTGCAAATAGAGCAGCAGTCTACAGTATGTGGTTCGTCCATGCACTTCATACTTAACACTCTTCATGTTGCCTTTAAAAATATTTTTCTACTGTGATGTCTACACATAATCATGTTGATAGTGATCCACTTGGGTTTCAGACATACTGACACAAAGACTGTACACGATCAGATCGTGGTCTGGTTTATGACCTCGACTTCAGTCCTTGAGACACTTGTTGATGTTGATGCAATCCTAAATCGTTGTAGGTCAATATATAGAAAAATTAATGGATCCATTTTTGTGTTGGGCACACGCTCAGCAGTCAAGATACTGCAGCCGATGGACAGATTATGCATGGCTGCATATGGGATGTGGAATAAGAGGGCCTTTGTGATGATGGACTGAATGTGACTGGCATACTACTGTGCAGTCCAAAGGTCACGGTTACAGACAGGAGGGTAAAACCAAGAGGGCCTGTTTCCCTTGGCAGGCGAGAATGGAACTTCCAAAACTCCAGCCAAAGACAAAAGAGACATTTCAAGTCAGCGTAAAATACTACGGAGGCAATTCTGAGGGCGGCCAAGACAAAAGATAAAACATGGTTGTCAGTAAATACAGCGGTGATGACAGGACGAACCCAATCTGGCAACAGGGATGGAAACCATTACTTCCAACCGGACTGGAGCTTTGAAGATTGGGGAATCTTGTGGTGGGATATCCACCCCCCAACCAGGCACCCCAGTAGAATCCACCAGTACTCTCTCATTTGTACAGATGTCCAGCCAAATAGTGTGTGTGTGCGCGTGTGCGCTTTTGTGTGCACGTGTGGGTCCCATCCTTCCTGTGTGTACAATGTACACACACATTCTCTACCTCGGCTCCCATGTTTCATCCTCTCCGCTCTCCCTGTGTTGTGTTTGTCGAGCTCTCAGGCCCAAATCCATTATTACCTCCTGAAATGACAACTCATTTCCACAAATGTAATCCCTTCCCTTGCCTGCGTGAGGCTGTAAAGTAAACACAGTCCTCTCTCTAGAAAGCACAGAGCAAGGAGGGTAGGGAAGCACTACTTCAAATTTGCAAAGGGAGCTCGGAATGGCGAACGCCAGACCCGAGGAGTGAAGATGATAAAGACTGAGAGCATTTGAGTGGATTTATTCCAAAGCACCACAGTCTGTATAGATATATACAGCAAATACATTATGGGAAGAGGAGGCAGTTCCGGATGTGATGATGTGCAAAGGTTTTTCCACTGTCTACCTCAAGGAATGTCATCAATGAAGCCTCAAACTTGTATATTTCTAAATAATTACATTAAACTAAGGTGAAACAAGCTAATTCCACTTATTGCCAAGGCACATCAACTGGTTGCAACCATTCTGTTTTTAACCAGATGTAAATTCTGTGGTCAGGGATGTTATCCTGCCTCGTAAAATAATGCTGTAATGATTTTTGTAGATATAATCTAAAAGATCACTATTCAAGCAGGCATCCGCTATCAAGGGAGGTGCTATAACATTCAGTTTGGAGGCTGTATTTACGTATTATTATTTTGTTATTAGCAATTAATCTGTCCGTTTTTTTTTTTTGTTTGTTTGTTTGTTTTTTCAATTAATTAATACATTTCTTAGTCTACAAAATGCCAGAAACCAGTACAAACTGCCCATCGTGATTTCCTAGAGCCCAAGGTGATGACTTCAAATAACATGTTTTATCTGAGCAGCAGACAGTGTTTGGTGTTTTTGCTCTATATGTGACATAAACAATTATTCAGTATTACAAATATACCAGATGAAATGAAATTTGAAGCACACAAGGGAAGCACGTAATATAAGTACAGTATACTGTGGTCAGTACAGGAACAACCAATCGGCATGTAATCAGCCCACCGGCTGATGGCTGTTATCTGTGGAGATATACATATATATATATATGTATATGTATGTGTATATATATATATATATATATATATATAGTGTAGTATGTGGTATATCTATCTATATATATATATATATACATACATATATATATATATGTATACTACTTCAGCCTATGAAATATCAAAATGAAATCTGCTGTGTTTTTTCCTGACCAAGAAATGCTTATTCATGCTTTTGTATTCTCGTGCCTTGACTACTGAAATGTTCTGTTTACATGCCTCAGTAAATCTTCAGTAGCTCGGCCTCAACTAGCACAGAATGCTGCAGTTCATATTTTAACTGGGACAAATCGTAGGTCTCGTATCTTCCCAATTCTCACCCCCCTCCATTGGTTGCCAGTTGACTTCAGAAATAATTTTAAGATTATTTTAATAGCTTTTAAAGGTCAACATGGTTAAGCCCCCAGTTATATAGCTGAGCTTCTGACTACCCATGCTCCAAGTAGTGACCTGAGATCCTCAAGCATACCCTCACTAGTCATCCCTAGATCAAGGCTGGTAACTAAAGGTGACCAGGCTTTTGCCATCAAGGATCCGAGGCTCTGGAATTCTCTGCCTGAGGAGAAAAGGCTGGCATAAAATGTTTTTATAAAAAGGATTTTCCTTTTAATGCCTGATGGGTGCTTTTGTGATGTGTAACTTTTGTGTTTTATTTCCTTTTGTTCTGTTTTCCCTCTGTACACACTATTTTTCTTAGCCCTGAACATTTTTTTTTTTTTTACCTCCACCAAGGAGGTTATGTTTTTGCTGGCATTGGTCTGTTTGTCTGCAAAATAACTCGAAAAATTTTGAACAGATTTTGATGAAATTTTCAGGAAAGGTTGATAATGGGACAGGGAACAGATGATAAAATTTTGGTGGTGATCGGTTGAAGTAATAAAATGATAAAATGGCGGGAAATCCGAGCTGCTTGGCAGAGGTCTGCGCTCTCTGAGTGCTCTTATTTTAATGCACTTTGTGAAGCACTTTGTAACCTTGTTTAATAAGTGCCATAAAATAAACATTATTATTATCATTTAAATTATTAGAAATATTGACATCACATGGGACTTGAACCGCGGTCTCTTGGGCAGACAGCTCTTTCTGGGAGAATGTTTCATTCCATGGCCTGATAGTAGCTATCTCAGTCCAAGAGTAGGTGTGACAGTCCCCTACTTACCAACATGTTTGATAATTATTACCACTGATAACGGCCATTTAATGGCCTGATAACAGCCAGATCAGCTGGTGGGGCAGGTAACAATAAGAGAAGGGGTGCGGACAGTTATTTATGTTTTTACATTTGCATGAACATGTAATAGCAAGTTTTTGTTTATAATTTTCCAACAAAATCTAGAGTTGAGCCAGCTGGTGGTTCAAATTGGGCTTGTTTCTAACTAATTTCTAACTCTTTGGTTTCAGTTTGCTAAAACTTTGTCAGACTTCTGCAGCTATTTTTGTTGTAGTTGTCCCTGTTTTGATGTGACGACACATCTGCTTGACAGTTCCTGATTGAGCACTGTAAGCAAACACTGAAAGTACCTAGAACTTGTCTACCTTGTTATGTCCTTAGCAGAGCCTAAATTTAGGTTCATCCCTCAAGTGGTCTATACATTAGGTGATGTGACATAACATAAGTAGAAAAGGGCTATATGTGGACCACTGCTAGGAATGGACTGTTAAAATTTTGGCTTCCAGTAAAAAAAAAAAAGTATAAAAAAACATTTGTTTTAATTTTAAGATTAAAGGTTGATACCAAACATCAACTGAATCTGTTTTGTAAAAACAGACATCCTCACTGCCTCAATTCAAAGGTTGAGCATCATACATACTCAAACACACATCCACACTATGCCCACACACACACACACACCTCCTCGACAGTTCCATCCTCCTCGACATGCACTCACAGAGATAAACAACAATAAAAAAAATGTCCTCCATCAGCCTGCCCACCAATCCATCCCTCACCCTCAGCCACATCATATGTGACTGGTTTAATCGCAGGCCAATCACTGCCGGGTCACAATTAATAAAAGCCACAGCAGCCGCAAATAAACAAGTCTAAATTGCTGCCTTAATCGAATGATGCAAACATCGGTGAGTTACAAAAGTTCACTGCCGCCACTGACAATTTCCTAATTGTATTCACTCATTCATGGCAATTTTATTAACATGGAGCGGATGTCTTCTGCCCTTCCACTGTCACAGCACCAGGGATCTAATTTCATTATTTTCCACAAGATTTGCTTGACTACTGCCGCCATGCTAGTGGCGCGCCATGGCCAGATGTTTATGCTATTTAAATGAGGAAGCAAAGCCTGTTGGGTAAACATAATTAAAGAAAGTTGAAGCTTTCTTTTTTTCCCCTTACTTCTCCTCTCCCTTGCCCTCTCTTTGTCTACCTACCTCTCCTCCTGTGAGTCTCTCTCTCTTTCTTAACTTTCCTTCATTAGACAAATTTCAATTAACATCAGAGCCACATGTTTCTCTGAGCAGGAGCACAAGGCCTGCATGGAGGGCTGGGTACGCAGAGAAGTGTGACGCAGTGGACAGCAATTGAACACACAGGATGCACAGATGCTTTAGCCGACACTTAACATGCAAATATGCAGAGTTTGTGCACAAATATCCCAAACATCAGCGAACAAGTGGAGAAAAAGAGCAGAACTGAAAAAATAAGGAGCTAAAGTCAAAGTTTTCCCTCACAGGACATGTTGCATAGTGCATCTGCCGAAAGTGTGCGTGCATGTGTCATCATTCACGGCTCGATCCTACCTGTGCGGCTGATGAATCCAAACACCGTTGACCTGTGGCCCCCTCTGCGTGTGTGTGTTTATTAAAATCATCATCTGGCGCAGCCCAATCACACAGCCATTACTGTCCACGCCTGTCGCATGCTAAATAAGAGGAGAGACAGAGTAACAGAGAGAGACTGAGGGTAAATTAAATCACTCATGTCACGGTGCTAATAGGCCAGCCTCACTCACCATGTAATTCCAGAGGCCGGCGCTGCAAAAAAATAAGTAAGGTTAAAAAAAAAAAGAACAATCTATTAGGGCCAATATTACAGATAGAGTGTTCCAAGAGGTCATTACAAGATTATGTAAACCAAGAGAGAGCATTTCCATTCAGTGGTCATTTACATGTGATTATTGCATCAGAGTTATGCAGTGATTATACAAAAGGGGCGCCTCAGACATGTCAACCTATACACACAGACTCAGGGCAAGCACACATTGAATTATGTCATGAGTGTATATTATAGAGGGGACTTGATCTTCAAAGAAGAGCAAACTCCCAACTCCTGTTTGCGGGCCGGTTGTTTACACCGAGGATTTATTCGCTCATGCCCCCATTTAGCGGCATGATTTGGGGGACGCCTTGCTCATAAAAGCCCTCATTCTAACCACCAGAAGCAGAAGCATTCATTTACTCCGTCTGATAGAAAACACCCCATTCTGTGTGTGCATTGCTGCCCCGCACAGCCAGCTTGATGGCTGAAATATGCTCTGCGGCTCCAGCCATACAGGCGCTTTTTAAGTATGCAGCGCGAGGCACATTCGATACCCTTTAGTGCACACGAACTGAGTAGCTGTCAAAAATACAACAGGCATCTCAAGTAATTATGCAGATTTATGCAAAACATTAACAAGAAGAATTAAAGGCACAAATGAGGTGGCTACACTTGAATTGTTAAGATTATGAATAATTACCATGAATCTTTTTGCTCTTAATATAACTTGTTTTTGATAAACAAAGCCTTAATTATCGGAATACTTTGGAGGATTCCGGTGACCTTCATTAATCTTAGACAACAAGTCTCCGGTGAGACTTGAGATGAGGCCTATGCATGTGCGCTCACACACGCACACGCATGCCCACACACACCCATATAGGGTAAACACGCACGCATGGCGGCGCATATGCTAACTAGCCACTTCAGCCCGCAGCGAGGAGGCAGACAGGTACGTCTCCTAGTTAAGCCAAGAGAGCTCCTCACACTCCCTGGTGTGTCCAGGTATGCTAAGCCAGGAGGACAGATGCACACACACACACGCGTACACACAGCAGGTGACTCAGATGCTCCTTTGAGAATTGGCAGCACCAGGTTCTTCACTAATTACAATTACATCTCACTTCCCTCCCCTTTCCACTTTCCTCCAACTTTGGACATGAATATTCCAGCGGAGCCATTGTGCATTGGACACGCTGCTCAATATGTCCCATAATTAAAAGCATGATGTGCGAGATGAAAATACTAAGGGCGCTCAGACTCTGTTCACAGCTCGCTGTAGCAGAGGGGAAAAAAAAAAGAAATTCAGCTTCTTCTTTTTTTCACCCAAAAACAACACAGTGGAGTGGAACAGAAGAGCTTAATCTGTGTACAAACTCCTGTTTTTAACTCACTGCACAACAGCAAAACCTCCTCATCCTCCTGTTTGAAACAATTAATTTCTGTGTCAGTCACTCGAGGAGAGATGCGTTGTGCAGTGTTGGAAACTAGTGGACTACATGTTATTAAACTAGTAGTTTAACTGCATCTTGCAGTAGCTTGCTGGTAGTTAAACTACATTCATATGTACATACTGATTTAAGTAGTTAAATTACTTTTTGCCTGCTGAAACCTGAAACAATTTTGGACCATAAAAGGAATTATTTTTTATTTTAATACTGCTTCTCTACTGAGCCCCTGTTCAACATCACCACTGTGAAGGCATGCCAGAGCCAGAACTAAACTTGGATATATTGGATACCAATTAATCAGAAACTCTAAGGGACATTGTTGCATATTATTGTAGAAGTTGCTTGACTAACTGAGTAATCCTGCTTCAATCAATCTATCTATCTATCTATCTATCTATCTGTCTATCTGTCACATAAAATCATAAAATATGATTACAGAGCTTTTCCTGAGCCTCTCAGGGCTGGCCTTGTGTATGCGCCACTTTCCTCTTGACCTTAGCAGGGTAAAAAGGCAGTTATCAGGGTGGCTGGGATCTTTAATGATTCTCTTGGCCTCAGTTTTTCAGCACCTGGTGTAAATGTCCTTTATGCAGTATAGAGAAGCACCTATAGTGTGTACAGCTGAACGAACGACTCTTTGCAGAGCCTTGCGGTCCTGTTCAGTGCTGTTTCATACCAGGCAGTGATGTTCCTGTCAGGACACTCTCGATGGTTCAGGAATAGAAATTCCTCTGTACTTTCAGGGGATACCCAGAATTTCCTCAGGCGTCTATCATCATCATGTCATCTATCACCTGCTCAGTGCAACCCCCACTCCCACCTGGGCTCCTGGAGTTTTTGGAGCAAAACTGTATTTACTCAATTTATTCTCAAAAACATAAAAAAATACAGGTACAATGCATACGAAATAATGGAGGGGGAGAGTAGTGTAGAGTAGTGATCGCATCCCGTAAAAATTATAAAGCCAAACTCTGTTATTTTTTCCTAAACCAAGCCACCTGTTTTTGTTGCCTAAACCCAACCAAGTGTGTTAATTGTTGAAGGAAGGAGAACGTCAATTTGCGGTGTAGTCCTGAGACTAACGTAAAGAGACTGTATGTAAATGGTTAATTTCCTGTGAAAACAGAAGTGTGTCTTAAAAACAGACAAAAATTAAAAATTAAAAAATGGCATTACATAATACAGGGCTCGACAGTGCGAGCGTTTCACTCACATTTGCAACTAAAAATAGGTGTGTGCGAACTGTAAAAAATATTTAGGGGCACATTTGTGCATAAAAAAATCAGCCGAAGCAGCCTATATTTTTGTCAATTAAAAAAATATGATAATCTAACTGCAAAGGTTGGAGGAACTCCAGCCGCCTTCCCTCTTCCCCGTGTGACACAGTTATGGGCGGTTTTCCAAGCCACTGTCGGCACAATGAATATAAGTCCCACTGTCGGCTGGGTGGAAATAAGTCAAAGTGTGGAGGAGATGGATCTCTGGGGAAGCCTGCTTCGTTCTCCCCGTAGTTCAAATAATTTCAACTCTGAGTGCAGCGCTCGGGCAGAAAATCAGAGCGGTGCGACGCCAAGGGTAGCGGTGCCGCTTTGTCAAGCGTTGCTGCCCTCTCCATAGACAAACAATGGGACAGCCAGCACAAAGCGGTTTTACAGCTGATCATGTGTAGAGGCCTTTAGGGACCGTTCGCCACGGTACCGCTGCTGGGCAATGTGGAAATAACGCCCTTTTCACACAGAGTGCGCAAAGCGCAGACCTCCGCAAGAGCGCACCGCTCTGCCGCCGATCTGAGCAGCGTGCGAAAGGGTGCATGTCGCGGCGTTCGCACGCTGTGACGACACCTCGGCGCCGCATGTCCAATAGCAGAGAAGAGCCTGAAGTAGACCCGGAAGCAGTCACCATGGAGCTGTAGCTCCTGAACAAGCCTGTACTCCCCCAAATCCTGTCCTCTGCGCCCTACCCCGCGGTGGGCGCCGCGAAAGCTCTGTGTGAAAGAGGTTTTAAGTCCTGCAGAGTTTCAGAGGACCTGGAGAATGTTTTAGGATAGTAATAACATTATGTAAGATAATCATATTGCAAAGATCATATATATAAGATAATAACGTTAAAGACAAAATTAAATTGCAGTACTTTTTCAAAACTTGATGATTTTACCTTTCTGTACATTTTGTATACAAATTCATTACATAATTTTGCTTGTAAATGTCTATTTGCATCACGCTTATTACGGAAAACACATTATTTGATCAATTTACATTGTGCCCTTACTTTTTCAACTTGGGAAAAAGTTAGTGTCAAGCCCTGTAATAACAACTGCTATGTAGATTCCTACTCTTGGTAATACTTACAAACTGTTGGCTTCTATTGTAATAAACCAACCACACATTATCTGGAATAAATTTGAAGAAAGTAAAATTATAAAAGCAATACAATAAAATACCACAAGATATACAAGTTGTATTGCTAGCAGAGGTAAATATTTATTCATTACATATAAGCCGTATTATGGCCCAACAGCAACCACAGTCTTAGCTCAAATAAACTCATGTGATATTACTATTTAGATATTATGCATAACTAATCCTATCAGATTAAGTTTGATTATTATTTTGTGTGTTGATCATAGTCAGTGGTGACTTTGCACCCTGTGATGCTTCAACAATTAGGTCTGGTCCCATGGGCGCCAGGCACCCAGGGGTCCTGTCAATCAAATCTGTGTTGATTGTTTTTGTTTAGCTGTCATGTTGTTGCTTTTTCCCCCCTGTCTTCCTAATGATGCTTTGCCTAACTTTTGTGGAGAGGGCAGCTCTCTGTATCCCTACATAGACTCTAACCTCTGTGTGCTTCTCATTCTTCATCGGGGAGGTCATCACATGCACATTTGCATTGTTTTTGAACATGGGTCAGTGATGTACAAGAGTGGATCCAAATGATACTGCGGGCACATGCGTCAGTATTCAGACATGTTAAGAGCTCATGGACAATCCAGCACAGAGTGTAACAGACTAACTGCAGATCAACAAGTCATCAAGTCAGATATTCAGAGCAACAACTTTTAAAACGATCATCAAAAATCCTTGAAAATAGAGGAAGCTATTATAGCTTATTAGCTGGGTAGCACTTTCATTTAACCTATCCTAAAAGATGTTACTCAGTGGTTTGCAGTGTTAGCTTACAAGGTCATTGACAGAGCACTCTATTTTTCCCTTCAATAACTTTTTATTAAACAAAATGGTGTGCCATTGTGAACAAAATGCCAGAGGGAAGTAAACTGAACAGGAGGTAAGCTTTTAGCCCGCCAGCCACAGCAGTTTCACCACTGGCCCTTCAAGTAGTGACTGTCACCAAGCTTCTGGTATGTATTTTACATGAACAAGTGAAGGTGACTTTGTGGTGTAACCGCCGCATTAAGCAGACAAACCCGTTCTTATTCCCAGGCCGTCAAAAACTAATGCTTTGTCATGCCCAGGGGCGTAAATATAGAGGGTTGCTGTGGCCTGTGGGGTGGAGGGGCCTGATTGCCACCTGGAAATACGCCTGTGCTCAAAGAAGAACTGGCGCTATATCAAAAATGGTGCGATTTTCTATATATGCTCTCAAAAAGGCGAACCCGTCTCCATCATGGCTTTCTGTTTTTTTGTAAAATAGTCAATCAATCTATAACAAATTATATGAGTAGTCTATATAAACTATTAAAAAAAACTGTGATTTAACTATCTTACTATATAATGACGAAAACTCTGTGTGTGTGTCTCTTCCACGTTTTTCTCCTCACTGACTTGGTCAATCCATGTGAAATTTGGCACAGTGGTAGAGGGTCATGGCAGGATGAAAATGAAGCAATATTATATCAATTGGCCAAAGGGGGGCGCTATAGCAACTGAAATGGAAAAATTTGAATGGGCATATCTCATGCCCCGTATGTTGTAGAGACTGCACAGAGATGCCTCTCCTCGTGAGGAACTTTTGCCTCAAGAACCCATAACTTCTGGTTGTATAGATTTTCCACCATTTTGAATTTTTTGAAAAACACTTCCTACTACTTTCTAGGAAGTTTGACCGACCTGCATGAAACTGGGTGAACATAATCTAGGGAGCAATATCTTAAGTTCCCTCTTGGCAAAAGTTGGAAAACTTACTAAAACTGAGCTTCTATAAGGCAATGAATATTGTGGAGGGCGTGGCTCATCACATAAAGGTGTATAACATCTCAAGGGTTTCACCGATCACCACGCAACTTTGTAGGCATATGACCACACATAATCTGAGGGGACCCCTCCATTATTGACCCCATCAAACAAAATGGGGGCGCTAGAGAGCTAATTTCTTATCTAGGCCTAACCACCATATCAATTTTTACTAAACTTGGTAAATATGTAGAACAGGACGCCTCAAGGTGACTGGAGAGATTTAACTCTAATTGGCAACTGGGTGGCGCTATCCACCTTTTTCCTGACTTGATTCCTGACTTCCTGTTTCAAACCGGAAACTGGCTAAACACTTCCGGTTGAACAGTGTTTACGGTTGAGCTAGCGGTGAAAGCCACCCTAAACGCCGGCTTTTCGCCATGGATCGGGGTGCAGGTCCGTGGGCTTTTTATTGACGAAATGAAAAGAGCAAACATAAACTTTCTTTGGAGGATATTTTTGTTTCAACGCCGCGAACCAAGCTAGCCGGCGCTCCTCTTTGCTCGGCACGGACATGTCTTGTGAAGTTTCTGGTGTTCAAAACAGACGGTTTCTGACAAAATTTTGAGCTTTTTTGAGTTGTTGTGGCAGCCAACAACGGCGCAAGTTGAACCTGAACCCATGTTTCCAATAAAATACAAATTATGGTGCTAGTTTACCGATAGCTCAACCGTTGCTTTCGTGCTCGCCCGGCAGGCTGAGTAATATGAATGTATATGTATATGAATGTATGTGTGTCCAATATCAAATCTTTGTTAAATCATGTAACAGTGGTATGACACACTGTTGGTAAAATATATATATATATATGCCTAAAACTCGTTGTTCATGGTTAATTCAAGCTGCAATTCCGGCGACAGATAGTGTGCACTGGAACAATTACATATCTTTGTCGTTTTTATTTAGATGGAAACTTGTTTTTTTCGTGAAATATATTGTTAAGTCCATGTGTAGGGCCGCTGAGTACAGATGCAGTTCAAATGCAAAGGTGTTACTTCTGTGTGTGTATTTAAAAACAATAAACAGGCTGGAAAAGGACTCCTGAAAGCCAGAAATCTTAGCAACTGACCGAGTAATTGGTATTGATCAAGAATGCTCTTGCACAGATAGAACCTGTGCAGATATGTTATGGTTATTTTGCTCTATATGGGACAGGGAAATCTTATTCAATGGACCATTAACTGTTCTGGCTTTTTCAGCTCCATTAGGTCTGAACTTAAAAACTGAAGCTTTTTAACCTTCTAATCTTTGTGTCAAAGCAGGGAAGTGGTGGAGGTTAAACCCCCTTAAACTCCTTTATAGTCTGATTTTTTGGCTGACAGAAATGTTTATGTGGTAAATCCAGTCTGCTTTATACAGTAGTAATATGACCGGCAGATCTTTTGAGGGAAAAAAAATGACAGTACAAAGCTCATCTGAAAACATAATTAACTTTTATTTGTGGAGATTGTTTCCCTCATGATGATCATCAAACTGAGGTCACAGTTTTCCTGTCTTTTTTATTTACCACCACATCACTGATACATGAAAATTAGCATATGGAGGCATCAAGCATGTTTGAAATATTCCATCTCACCATATGTTTCCATAGGCACTGCTGCTGGACCGAGTCAGAATCCTTTCCCGGGATGTCTGATGAGATGACAGCTACACATGCCAGACCTGTGTGACTGCTCTACTGTCCCTAATATCAGTCTCTTGAACAGTAACTCAGGCCTGCCCTATTGATCATGAAAACACAGCATTCGTCATGTAGAGGAGAACAAAACAAGCCAATAGAGCTTTCAAATGCTTTACTGCCCTCTAGAAAACATCAATGCAGGAATATTGGCCCGGTTTACATAGAAGGCAAAAAGAGCAAAAGAAGAGAGTGGGGGGAGAAGATGGCCACCGTTAAGCTGTTAGTCAAGAGAGCCAGATTTACCGTTTCTATTTCTACATTTTCCCTCTGCGGATCGATGGAGGAGTCGGTTCATTTTCTCCGACATCAATACTGCGGAGCCCGGTACAGTTCGCTCCCCTCCAACTGCCTTTCATCCTGGCCACACTGGAGCTTGTGGATGTTAGTGTTAGCCTGACGCTCGAGGTGACGGCTGCCCTTCCCAGCACAGGATCAGCTCAGGCTCACCTTTCCATGCTGTAACCTCACCCGCGAGGAGGAAGGGAGGGAGGAAGGGAAAAAAAAAATAAATAGCTGACCTCTCATGAGTGGTTCGGGGCGATGTCTACCTCTTTTGTAGTCAGTTGGTGGAACTTTCGAGGACCTTTTCCCACTTCCTGCTCAGTGGCAGGATGCTAAATGTTGGCCGGCTACTGCGTTTCCTGCCCTGGCGTCTGACTATGGAGGTGTCTCGCGGAGGGAGAATGCTTTTTTAAATGCCTTGGGAGGTGCGTGGTGCCCTCACCAGCAGCTCTCAGCAGCTTTCCCCCCCCACCAGCCCCGGCTCAGACCTTAAAGCAGCGCAGGGAGAGGAAGTTGAAGAAAACTGGCCTGAATCTCAGCGCTCAAGGGCAGCCCCAACCTCCATCTCAGCACCCTGACCTCACCTCCTGGGGAGCGAGGTGGTCGAGGCGGTCGTCGAGTCGGGCTGTGGAGAAGCAGAGGGGGTGGGGGAGGGAGGTGGGGGGAACTTGGCATGCATCTTTGAGATTGTGGTCCAAGGTGCTCACAGGAAATCATGCCCCAGGACAGGAGCACTACACTCTGTTCATATGACTTCTGTTTGATGCCTGTGCTCCTTTTTTTATTTCATTTTGTTTGTGTCTTTTTTTTTTTGTTTTTTTTGTTAGATTTTTCTTCTTTTACAAGAAAGGGCACATGTGCAGTCTCTGAAATCAGTGCATTAAATACATTTGAAGTGTCATCTCTCTTAAGGTACAACAAAATCATATCATCTTACATAATTTGTCTGAAACAGGAGATGGACATAATATTGTGAACACCTGTGTACTCTAATTTCGTACCAGTACATTTTTCATGTATTAATTTGCCCTCTAATTAATATTAGAAAATACTGAAAAAATGTTGGAACCACTTTAGTCCATTTTTTTCTCATAGTTTTACTTAATTTTTTATTATAGTATTATTAATTATATTATTATAGTATAGTATCTGCTACAGATACTATACTATAATAATATAATAGTACAGTATCTGCTACAGATAATGTACTTTTTATGAGTATCAGCCATTTCAAATGTTTAATATCTGTATCTCTTGAGACAAAGGAAAATCCTCAAGTGGGTAGGTGTGTTCAGTGTCTTACTCTTTCAAATCAAAAATGATCTGAAGCTAAATCATGACATTGTTCTATAAATAGTTTTCAAAATAATAAATATAGCAACATCTGATCAACCCATATCAATATCTGGTTTAAAATAACAACTTCTTGTTAGGCCCCACCCATCTGTAGTTCAAGCCACACCCCCCACCAATTTAAACCCCACCCATTCTGAGTTCAGATAGGAATACAGATAATTTAGTTGGTTGAACAGATACAGATACAGATAATGGTGTACCTGCTCATCCCTAATGTTTTCAATACAAATTAATTTAATTCAAGCATTATCACCTGGACTCTAATGTATAAACATTAAAGGTGAAGTTGTGATCTATAAAAACAGACCTGATGGGAGAGACTTTGACCCATGCTTACAAACACTTTAGAGACAGGAAACTGGCGATGTAGATGGTGAGGTAGAGGCCTGATTGTAGAAACTGACGAATATCTTTTGGCGCATGTCATTTTTGGCTTTTGTCCATATGTATTTTTTTGGTATGGATTCCACACATTGTTTTATGAAAGAGACCACAACTTGTTAACACACATGGTTATGGCACGTATTGTGTCTAAATTACATGCTAGCATCACAGAAACAGTGCCACTGGACAGTGGATTAGGTTGTGGTGGACACACAAATTGTTTAGTTCAAGGAAGTCGTACAGTGGGTGGTGGTTAATGTTATGACCACATAGATAGTATGAAGGGCAAGGCAGTCGGGGTAGGGAGAAGGTCTAGGTGGTAGATGGGTTAAACAAACACAGGACTTTCAGGAGACTGTTGTATGTGTCCCATGTGAAGCTAAAAGTCAACATGGACTTATTTTAAGTTACCACACTTACATGCTATATATAGTTCTATTATGCTACATGATGTATTTCTGTCACTTTATGGCATACTAACATCCTGTAAGTAACAAGCATAGCTAATTTAACTGAAAACATAATCTTCCTCTAACCAAGACGTTTTGGTGCATAAACCAAACCATGGTACCATGTAATGCCGTGTTCAAAGGTTGTGGTAATTTCATGTATTACTGTGAGATCACGTTTATCATTTTCTAACCTTTTGTGGTAGAGTCATAAAATAAACCAGAATATACCAGGTTGTTGCAACAGGATGTATAAAATGACACTTGATTGCAGGAAATTATTGATTTTTAAGATGTATTAATTTATTTATGTTTTGTTTTGGAAACAATTTGCAATAATCTTAACACACTGACAGGTGTTTTTGACACTTGTTCTTTTTTTTTTAAACACTCCAAGGTATTTGAAATAGACCAAAATTATTTGGTAGGACTGGAAGATTTCTACACGTTAATGCATTGTAAAAAGGGCGATTTAAGAAAGTTGGGTAACACTTCATGTAGATAGTCCACCCACATTTAATTTATAGTATAAATAGAGTATATAGAGAGAGTATTTGTAGCATCTCAACAGTGTATCAGTTGGGATTCAATATTTCAACTGTTTGGCTTTATTCTGTAGATATTTAACAGATTGTATCTTTATATGTGACAAATCATGAACATACTCAGATATTTTCAGAACAATTTAGGTGAACTTCAACTATTCATTCAATCTGTGCTACACATGTTGAGAATACTAAATCAGTGGTTCCCAACTGGCTCTGTCATGGCGTCCAAACTTCTTCTTAGACATTATTTCAAGGTTCACACAGTTTAGTCGATTCAGCGTCATACTTGTGTTTGGCCATGTCGTTGAGCTAGTTTGCTGTCTCTGTTAGGTAGCTGTCTGTCAGTCACTCACTCTGCAGCAGAACACAATACTTCAACATGAAAGCTCTGTGACGGAAATTCACTGTACTTAAAATAAAGTGTGTTTTTTCTAACAGGACACATTCATAAGTCATTTGTGGTCCATTCAGAATGGACCTACTTTTGGATCACGACCCACCACTTGGGAACCACTGCTATAAGCTATATGTAGGTGGACTATAGATTATTATAGGATGATTATTTCTTTATTTTATTTTTTTTAACCAAGCTAGGCAGTACAGCACCATAGACAGGGCCGTCGCAACCGGACAGGCAAACTAGGCAATTGCCTAGGGCCCAGAGTTGGAAGGGGGCCCCAAAAGACAGCTGACATTGGTTCATATCAATGACAATATGATGGAACCCCTATAGACACTGCAACAACGACAACACATTGGAATCCCCCCTAATGGGGCCCCCTGCTTGCTGCTGCTTGCAATTGGCAGTGGAAGTAGGGTGACCAGACGTCCCGCATTGTGCAGGACTGCACAGCATTTCTGTCTCTTTTCACGCGTCACGCAAATTGAGACCATGTCCCACATGATTGGTTGCCACCTGCGCTAGCATTGTTAGAGTACCGTAGTACTACGGTACCTCATGGTACCTACCACTACTGTGGGATAAGTTCAAAGTCCAATAGCAAGAGGGTGAGTGTTCATGTGCCGTCCAATAACGGCGCGCGCTGGCCACCTGGCACTCAATATGCTGCTGCGGTGGTTTGTATCCAGTGACATTTCAGGTATTAGCTGAGCTATTGAGTATCTCTAAGCAGTGAAAGTTGCTATTTATTTCTTTTTACTTGTAGGTTTGATTTGTTTATATGCTGCAGTGATTTGTTTTGCACAGAGCTCTACAGTGCGAGCATTTTACTCGCGTTTGCGACTAAAAATAGTTTTGCGCAAGCAAAACAAATCATTCAGGAGCACACTGTGCAAGTACAGATTTCAACCAGCAGCAGAAACTAAAGGCGAATCCTGCCGGTTGTGGGTTGAACGGGGGTCACAGACGTCGTATTCCTGTCAAATACGGCGCAAAATAAGGGCTTACCAGCGACGGGGAAGTCCGGCTCCAGGTCCAGTAATTTCCTCTTTGTTGATTTCATGACTGCCCAGAAATATCTGAACAGCCGGTATGTGATGTGTCAGAGGAGAACCGAGCCGTTCACATTTCTCTCTTTGTGGAACGTAACAGCCGACAAACCTCACCGCACTTTAGGGACAGTCCCTTATGCAGGGACTGTTCTTTACTTATGCAGGGACTGTTCTTTACTTTTCAGGGGAGGAGGTGCCTCTTGCCTGGGGCCCCCAGAGTGTCTTGAAACAGCCCTGACCATAGACAGTAAAATATGTTTTACACCAACTGTTTTTGCCTTATTTTAACATCTAAATGTAATCCTTCTTGCACATAGATCTGACAGGAAAACAAGCCTGAAAAGTGAGCTGCAGTGCTGTTACACACACATCCCAAACATCTGTTACGGTGAGAGGAAACTGCAACACTTGCTGGAAGATTTTTGTTTTTTTGTTCGATACAAGCAATTTTAATTGGAATGCACAATATTTTGCTTGTAGTGTAGATTATTAAATCTATCCGACATGCATGATTTTCCCTCCAGTTTGCATCTGTGCCTTTTGTAGAGTCAAGTATCCCATAATCCTCTCGGTGTAACCACAGAGGCGTATGTGCAACATATTGCTCAGACACTGACCCCGCCGCCTTCCTAATTAGGCCTAAGTGAAGTACTGTTGTTGTCTTCGAGCCCCCTGCCCTCACCTGCAGTTACCTGCTCCAACATGGAGAAAACTGCCAGCGCTGCCATTTGTGCTCCGGAGTGTTTGTGTCTGCCTCCACGCTCCCATGTGGCCCCCCCGCACGCACACACACACACAAACACACTCTGAGAATCTGCCCCCACCTCCAGGCAAACAGATGTCCCCTTTAGCTAGCATGTCCACGTTTACACACAAACATACACGTCCGAGGCAACATGGATGTTCACAAAAGACTGTGAAATGAAGTCTTCCATCTGGCTCTGTTCACACTGCAGCTCAATCTGTCCCACTTGAGATTTATTCCTCACATGTCACACAGATCTGGGACTTTTTTTTTTCTTTTGGACTGCACGGATACAGAATCACAACACGACAGTCTGAGTTTGTCACATTTGCCGCCACAATAACTAAGTCTGACATACAGTGTGTATGACAACATGGGGGCCAGTATTAGCATGTAAAAGACAACAAAAAAAAAACTGTAAAAAAAAGAAAGAAATATTTGAATGATTTCTGCAAATACACCAGACAAAAGTTGAAAGCATGCTGTTTTTTTTCCCACTCCATGCACGTGTCTTTCAACATCGCTGTCAGTTCGCAGTGATAGGAGACAGAGGTTACTTCCCAGAATAGACATGAGCGTCTCTTTTTAGGATTCCTGTAAGAAACAAATACTACAAAATATGCTTTTGCTTGAAAACAGTGCCAAAAAAATCTACCTGCCATCAGAAATTGTATGCATCTATATTTACATACACCTTTTTCCTGTCTTTCTATCTCTCTCGCACACACACACACAGTCACACTTACTCAGCTCACCCCCATTCATTTGTGGTTTTGCCATTACTGAAGGTTTTATGTGTGCGTGTGTGTGTGTGTGTGTGTGCGTGTGTGTGTGTGTGTGTGTGTGTGTGTGTGTGTGTGTGTGTGTGTGTGTGTGTGTGAGAAAGAGAGACTGCATGCAGTGCATTTGTAAGAGAGGCTCGACCTGACAAATATATTCGGCTCCCAGTAGCACCGCCGAGCCCCGAAATTCATGTAAAACACCGGTAACTCCCGGTGCTTTTTAAAAAGGGATCGGCTGATACAGGATAATGATGGAGATTTCAGCTTGATTATGGGAGCCCATCCCCATCAAATATTCCATTCCTTTTTTCACATTTGGGCTTTATGAAAAAGCGGCAGAAAAAAGTCAGACCAATGTACCTGGAGCTGCAGACATTCAAGCAATCTATGGAAGAGGCAGAAAAGAGGAAAGAGACAGGGTGTACATGTAGGTGGAGAGGGAAAAAAAGGGAAAATATCTGTGGAGATGAAGTGAAGCTCTGTAGTTTTCAATATGCCAGAGGAAAAACTCATTTAGTCTCAAGTTCAGCCTTTGAATCTTAATTTTAAAGGAAATCACAACTTCTTTTATGATATTTTATGATTGCTTTGACTCCAAACAGAGCTTTAATGTGCAAAATCTTTTAATTCTGGTTTATGTAGCACATATAACAAGGGTCTCAGCCTGGAGGTTGCAAAATAAATAGAGTATTTTTGAAATGAATAACAGGAGAGCAACCAGAAAAAACATCCTTCTGCTACACAAAATGACAACCAGTGTTTTTTAGACTTTCCTCTGATATTTTTTTTTCCTACTGAACTACTAGATATTGTCACCTGTTTGGGCATTTAAAAACTGGTGGAAATGGTCACAATACTGTTTATGCAACGTATGACAAAGGGGCATGTTGTTTCATTTATAGGAGACACAAGGCAAAAACGTTGGGGATCAGTGTCATAGCTAGTATCACAACATTGTTTCTGTTCATTATAAATTTTAGTTATTTGCCAATTTTTGAAGAAAACGGTCATAATTTAAAAAGCTATCAAATTATTTATTTTCAGGATTTAAAAAACTTAGAAAAACTATGAAAGATGAAGTAAGTTATGTTTGTGTACATTGATTATTCCTTTTGAAAACTTTCATTTTATTTTTTGAAGTATTTTACAAATGAATGTATCAAGCTAAATTTTTAAACTAAACTTTTTTTCACACAAAAGTCTCTTTTCATAAAATAGTGTAAAACAGTAAATCATGTTCCCAGTCCTCAGATTACACAAAACTCATATTAGCACATATAAGTGTTGCACTTACAACTTCTGTTTTTACTTGAATGCAACATGTGGTTACAAACTAGTCTCCATGTATTCTTCGTATTGTATTATTTTTATTATCCTAGGACATCTGGCAAAGGGACTACCGATTTAAAACTAGCTCTCTAGGGTGTGTTTACATGTGGAATAATGTACATTGTCCCTTCTTGAAAAAATAATAATTAATAATAATCATATTAATAATAAAACACTCTTAACAGAATTACCAAGCTAATTGCTTTAATATCACCACAGTACAGTCTGCATGTATTTCTTTTTGTTTTCTGTCAGCATTTGAAATGAATTAGCTTTCTGCCACAGTGTACATTGTGTTATGCTTTTTTAACAGAAACGTGGCAGTGAGAAAGGAACAGGAGGAAAAAGTAGCAAATCTCCCGAAATTAGATTTTATAAACAGCATTTTTATAAACAGTTGCCAGTGGTGTGTGTGCGCCTCATGACTAGTAACTAGCATGCACTGGGGCCTGTAGTAACTACCTTACACTGCTGGTTTATCCATACCATCATTACAGTATAACCAAAGCTTGATGTTGTGGATATAAACAAAACCTTTGTTGTAGACTGATGCAATGACAGTCACAATCATCATTTTGTCATCAGCTGCAGAATTGAAGTATGAATATACACAATTTAATACAGATGTTTTCATTGCATAAAATACTTTATTGTATTTGGTTAAATGTAGACAATCCAGCCCACAGTAAAGTAAAGTAATAGTGTACATCCCTACAAGGCAAAATGATGGTAATTGTATTTTATTGCAGTGCTTGACATTTTGTACATTGTTTAAGTTTAAGTGATTAACTGCCATCACTGTAAGTTTGCACTGCAAATAAAGTCAGCCAAGTAAGGCTGAAGCAGCATCAAACAGTATGCCACAATTTACACTCCAACAGAAATCATAACATTTCAGCATGTAAGTAAAAGGACATGTGTCAGTGAAGAGAGAAAGGCAGGTTGTGTGTGGCATTCTACACGTCAGCCTATTTTTGAAACTCGTTTAATCTCAAATTAAATATATTATAGTTGTTCCCAAATGAGATCTCTTATAGGAAATGTTACAGTAATATTTTCAATCGAAACAAAATAAGAAAAATATCCACACCACAGATTTCACAATTAAATGTGTTTTTTGCTCTCTTTTTTTTTTATATTTAGGACTCATCAATAACTTAAAGGATTTGTTACATAAGTGAACAAAGGCAAACTGTAATACAGACTGGATTTAAGGCTCTAACAAAGCATGTTCTGCGTGTGGTAAGAAGGCATACACGAGCCTGCAAAAACATCAAAACGATTTTGGAAATGTAGAAAATAAATTGAATCCCAAGATGATCTCATTTTTTAATCAGGAGCTAAAAACTTTTCCGTTGTTTTAACAGGATTCCTTCATCATGTCCTAATATATCATGAGAATGTCTCGCTTGACTGGGTAGACGGTGAACTTGGCCACCTCCTGCATGTCACAGCCCATCAAACAGTTGGCAGCTTCTGTCAACTGTTTGATTCATTTCTAAGTTTTGAGGTAAATTAAGTTCAGTTCTGCTGTATGTAAAGCCCCGACACAAAGGTGGTAAATGGAGACGGGAGGGAGAAGGGGGTGGGGGGGTGTGAAGGAGAAAAAAGTAGAGGTCAACAACAAGTCAAAGCGACCATCTCCTTTTATTTCCCTCTGAGCAATTTAGAGCGACACAGATGTCTGCTTCGGGAACCTATTGGATTCATGTTGATAACCTATGAGATAAATATGCTAAAACATTCGTCTGTTAGGAGGAGAGGGTGAGAGGAAACAAGGAGAGGGTGAGGGAGAAAGAAGGAGGTGCAACAGGCACACACATAATCAGAAGTTGCTGGTAATGTGCAGGCATTCACCCATTGGACGAACATCTTTCACTTTATTAGCATGACAAAGAACACAATCATTTTGGATATGCCTGAATGCCGTTTTCATTAACTTCCCAATGATTTATTAACAAAAGTGTCAGGAATGCTGTGAAAGCTGCAGGCCTCGGCCAAAACCCCCCGAAAAAGAAAAGAAATTGAACAAGAAACAGAGAAAAAATAATGCAAACCAGATAAAGAAATGTCATCTTAGGAAATGAATAAAGAGAGAGCAAAGGAGAGACTAAGAGAGAGAGGACATGGGGTGAACACAGGGTTAAAAGGTAGACGGTTTTATAACAGCGGATCCCATTCTAAATGTAAAGTATATCCAGTTAATTATGACATTCATTAGGTTTTAACACAGCACATTCAGACTGAGACTCCCAGCTGGGAAACATTCTCCAGTCGGCTAATAGGGAATTCCATCAGCCATGGAAGAGAATGAGGCTCATATGGTTTTATACGCTGCTTCACAGAGACTGCATATATGATATTAAAAGAAGACCACCTGTAGTGGAGAATAGCCACTGACCCTCTGCTCTATAGGCTACAGTGCCCTTTAGGACAGAATAAATTACAGCTAAGTCCACCAGTATACTGTAATAGGTTGCTACTGCTTTTACAATTATTAAGTCGCATTCATGAGACATGAGCAGGACGAATTTGTGTGTAAACTGTTTGCAGAGGGAAATTTAGGTGTATTTTGGCATTCATCAATAAGTTAGTAGCTCCGATCTTTTTGTAGGTACTAACAAATCTACACCTGCTTCTGACTGCTTGTAGTGCTGTGTAAATAAGAAGTACACATAAATATTGCTTGTCAATATTTGAAATTACAATTTTGATTTGTATTGTTCTCTGTTACGTTCACAACACACAGATGCCTTTGAAACACGTAAACATTATGAAAGATTATAAATATAACACATTAAATGAATTCGCAATTAGCAGATTCAAACTTCAGATTAAGTTTCTTAAAAATGTGAATGGGTTATTTAAATTGACTTAATACATGCTTTGAATCAATCAAGAGAGAGAACTTCTGTGACAGACTGAGACAGGGGCGATTGCTCTGAGATAACAAGGGAGGCTGAACATCCCCTAAAACTTCACAGAAGAAATGGTCAAATATGCATAATTGAATTAACATTAAAATAAGAATTTACATTGCATTAAACGTGTGCTAGGATGCGTTTAACATCATGACTATGATGTTCAAACGTCAGCTGTTTATCACCAGTTTTCAAACGCGACCTCCCTGTCATACATTCTCATGTCAGCACGGTGGACACGGAGCCTCCAAGCTTTCCTATGAGACAGCGCTGAGCAGGTTTTTTTCATGCAGCAAAGTGAGACGGTCATTGGATAAATGCGACAAAATCGTCACTTCCAGGGAGACTCAGCTTCCCTGGGACCTAATGGAGCGGTAGGCGGGAGAGGACGCTTGGTGTATGCATGATGATTGAAGGAATTGTCTAAAAGGCTGAACCCCTTTGTGATTGACAGCGCTTTGGAAATACACACCAGCATCGTCGCATTTCGAGCTTAGTCCCACGCGGATATTTGCGAGTGGAGTCCTTTTACAGAGTGCTGTCTGGAGTTCCTTATTTCCATAAGCCATATAGCTCATTTTCACCCTTAAACCCATCTGAAAATCTTTGAGGTGTGTTTTGCTGTGGTTCATGAGTGTGGTTGAAAAACGGCTTCAATTAAATGTTCCTTTTATAAGTTACTGCCTCGCTACAATATGACAAATTTTATGATGTAAACTTAAAGTGAGCTTCCCCTGTTTGAAAGACCAGCAGCCGCCACTGCTGTGAGGCCCAGGTTACTGACCAAACACTGAGCTATCAGTGACGGCTGTCAGAATGTGCGGTGATTTTACTCTAAATATAACATGTACATCGCCGTACCTTCTGAGTTTGCTATTGACTGCTCCAGTGGAGGCTTGTGGCTGTTTCCCATAAAAGAGAGAAGCAATGCGCTCATCTGCAGCAGTGACTGGGAAGAGCTTCCTCCTGTAGCGATTCTTTTTGTATGTGTGTGTACTTGCATCAAGTTTCATATCGAACCATTTTTGTTGAACTTCTTGGATGGTTCTTACAACGGAGGGCACGGACTTAAAGGGCCAGTGTGTAATATTTGGCATGTTTTATTGTCAAATCTGAATCTGAATATTCTACCCATTAATATGTTTATAAAAGTGTATAATCGCTATAAAATAAAATCCGTTTGGTTTTCGTAGCCTTATAATTATGCTTTTATATATATAGCAAGGGCCTTGCTTTAGAGAGGTCGCCATCTTGCGCTGCCATGTATGTACGGCAGCCCGAGTGGACAATCCAGCCAGCCAGAGAACGCAATTCGCGTGTATAAATAAAACAACGAAGAAGACAGCAGAAGGAAGGAAGAGGGAGGAGGAAACAGCAGAGAGTGTTGTTTTTTTAGTTAGAAAGTTTGTGAATGGACCACACTTACCACGCAACAGGAGAGAACGAACCCGAACCGTCATCTGTGAGGAAAAGAAGACGGGACAAGCGGTGGCAGAGAATAAACATCAGTGATATTTTTCAGCGATGGAGGGGGTTCATGAAGGACAAAGGGGTTCAATCCGACGCTGATATGGCATGTCTTCTGCTGGACAGGTAAACTACTAAAATAAATGCTACTATTTGTCAGCACGTAGTATGATAGAGTTACGTGTTGAACTTGACAAGTAGGAAGTGAGGAGGAGAGTTTGTAACGTTACATCATCTCCATGTAATGCAATTACTGTAAAACACTTGCGAAAATTTTAGTCTTATGTCAAAGGCACAACAGACAATAGGATAGCAGTAACGTTACTCCTGTGTACCCTGCTGATTGGATTCAGTGCAGCTGCAGCCTATTTCAAATCACCTGTGCTGTGGACTGTGTAACAAACCTGATGAAGCCATGGGCGAAACGCATTGTTTTGTAGACTGATTAATAAAATAAGGAGCAATTCAGCCCTGTGTGCAGTGAGTCCACTTTTGTTGTCCTCGGAGGCCACCGTAACTTTGCCGACAGGAGGGGTGAGCGCAGGCGCTGCAATCTAGAATGTAAACGCTACATGTCACTATTTTCAACCCATTTTACACACTGGCTCTTTAACAAGTTACCTTCTTCCATCAATTTACAACTGATTGGTATTCATGAACATACCCACGTGCCTATGACCAAATCAGAGTTTTTTGCAGTGTTCTTGAATCCAGTGCAGATTTTTTGGTCCCAAGGATTTTCATGTGCAGATCTACTCAGATATATTTTTTAAAACATTTCATGAATGAGACCTATTGTTAGTTGATAACTTGATCTCATTCATCCAGTGATACTGCCATCATCTTCACTGTTCATTTTTCTCTGTCAATGACTGACTTGAGAGAACCCTAAACTTTTCCACTCTACACCAAAGATAGCAGTTTACAATGAAATTTACATGCTTTTTCATAGACTTAATTGTAGATAATAATGTAAGAACAAGGATTATGTTAATCTCAACAAATCTAAGAGCTTGTTCACACCAGGCATTAACATGTTTCTGTGATCTAAAAACAAAGTAGACCAAGACACATTGCTGTTTACACCTGTGTCTATCATGCCTCTCTACCTGACCGCTTCTGTTCAGATTCCATTACTGCCTATGTCACTACAAGGTCAAAGGGACCCACCCACAGCCAAGTCTAGAGCCATAACTGAAATTTAAGGAATCCTATTAAAACGAGCCGTTCACATTTCTCTCTTTGTGGCAGGTAACGGTCCACAAACCTCACCGCACTTTAGGGACTGTTCTTAACTTATGGAGGGACTGTTCTTTGCTTGTCAGGGGAAGAGGGTGGCTGGTTGATTTTTATTTTATTTATTTAGTTTATTTTGATCCCCCCTATGTTAATCACTTATTGATAATGACAAAAGGCACATGTGCCTCATTTTTGCTGTGGTATCCTGATACTACTCAGAACCGTGATACTTTCACTGGTATCTGGGGGGCAGGGGCTCCAAGGTGCCTCTTTCTTAGGGCCCCCAGAGTGTCATGAAACAGCCCTGCCTACCGCAAGTAGCAGTGGCGGGCAAGGTGGAGGCTACATCAAGAATTTCTCAATCTGCTTCCAGACTCCTTAAAAATTTGATGCCTTCATGCCAGCGACAGTCGGAACTGTTTATCAGTTATCAGTCTCTCCATTCTCATCAACACGATAACTCATGAACACCTTGTGGGGATTTCTTTAAATTAGGTTCAAACATCCATTTGGAATTAAGGATGAACTGATTAGATTTTGACGGTAAAAGGTCAAGTTCACTGTGACTGTTTGTCTCAATCTTTTGAATGCAATATCTCATTAACACCCTGAGGGACTTTGTAAAATATTTGCACAAATGTCCATTTGGACTCAAAGATGAACTAATTAGAATTTGGTGGGCAAAGGTCAAGATCACTGTGAGGCTACTGTGACCCAACAAAACATGTTTTTGGCCATAACTCAAGAATTCATAAGCTAATTATGAAACAAAAAAATCATACAAATGTCCAACAGGATATAATGATGAAGTGATGATATTTTATATCCAAATAGTCAAAAGTCAGCTTCACTGTGACATCTTAAGGTTTGCAAAAAACCTTTTCTGGCTATTATTCAACAGTATATCTCACGAGCAGAGGGGGAGACATTTGGTTAGATACTGAATTGGTGACAGTAATCTTGGATTCCCACCTTGAAACTGGGCACAAGCAATGATGATAATGATTTCTTTACAGCTATTTAAAGACACATATCCTACATAATGTAGAAATAAAGAGCTTGGTAACCCATCAAGTGAGAGCTGCCATGCATATTCACACTGACAGCAAGGAGACATGAGCTGAAAACTGCAGCACAATTCTTGACACCAAAACTGATCCCTCCATTACTTTCATTGTTTCCTACTGTATGAGTAAGTTATGAGCAGAAGGAACTATAAATGAGTCATAGACCTATTCGATCATGGTATACTTTTATGAATACATTTTTCATTGTGGTTCTTGGCCGACTGTGAAGGTGTAACATCTCGTTTCGGCACCCAGAAGGCCTGCCTGGGAGTCCCTCATCACCACCTTCAACCACAACACAAACAGTAACAATGGAAAGAGAGGAACTTGACAAGTGTTTTAAAAGATCGAACTTTCCACTACTGAGCTGATGAACGACTCTCTCCTTCCCAGTCCCTCTGAAAAAAACAGCCAATGAAAATAAGCTCAACAGTGCAATTTAGAGAGCCTTATAAATCAATCCTGGTGAGTACACATATTTCCGTGTGGGGAGAATTTATATGTTTAATTACCGAGCGCAGGTGCCGGGCCCTGGCTTTACTCATTACAGTAAGATATATGAACGCCGGCGAGAGCCTGGATAGCGCAGGACAAAAGGGAGGACAAAGTAATTAGCCAGCTCTTATTTAATGGGACCCTTCCTCAAGTCATTCCCGGCTCCCGTCGCGGCTCCTCGTCCATATGCTTCAATTCAGAAGTCATTTCATAAAGGACCACTGGTGGCAGGTAGCACAGCAGCAATTAACACTGGCGCGGAATGGGATCGGCGGGGATTGAAAATGAAGTGTTAAACACTGTGTAATATTTGATTGTCCAGCTTTTCTTACCACAAACCCCCTTCCCCCTCCCTTTCTTCCCTCTTAGATGGATTTCCCAGAGAGACAGAGAGCCAAGCGCTGGGATTCCCCGCTGAGTGGGACTGGGCTGCAAATGCCTTTGGCCACAGAGTGGTCGAGGTTGGTTTTGGCTGCATGCATGTGTGTATTTGGCCAAAGTGTGTGTTTATCCTCCCGTGACCTGCAAGTGGACTTGGCGGGAGATTCGGCTTTGGCTATCCTGAGCCTGTGTGTGTGTGAGTATGTGTGTTTGGACTAGTGGCACCTGTACTGTGTGCAAAAGCTAGCATGAAACATGGAATAAAATAAAAAAACTGAAAAACCTTAAATAAAAATACAGACAAATGTTTAACAAGAAAATTTAAGAAAAAAAACAGGAAGGTCATATCAGCTGTCTCTATTATGTTAGTTCAGTTAGGAAGCTGATGACAGATACAAACTTTCACTCCACTAGCACTGCACAATCACCAGTAAACTGTAGTGTATGTGTAACAACTCCAACAGGGTGATACATCTTCTTTGTAGCAGACTGCATCGCATCAATTTCAGTCACGCTGAATCACTTTTATTTGTATTAAATATTCCTTCATTCATTATCCGTAACCGCTTCTCCTGGTACAGGGTCGCAGCCTGTCTCAACTGACACTGGGCGAGGATCACAAGATATTTCAAGTCAACTGCCTGTCTTTGGACTGTGCAGTGGCAGCCCTAGAACATTTGGTTCCCTTTATTGTAACCTTCTTTCACATGAAAACAGCTTTGAAAAAATAGCAAAAAGCCTTTTTACTATATGATCACCTTTCCAATGTCTATTGTATATTGCTTATGTAATATTTCTAAATAAAAGTAGTCACAGTACGATTGGAAAATAGTAAAAGATAAACATTATGATTTTTATTCAACCCATGCTGACATGGGGAGATCATGCAAACTCCACAAAGAAGAGCTGCGGTCGGTGACGATTCAGCCCTCTTGCTGTGAAGTGATAGTGCTAGCTCATAAGATGAGCTAAGGTGAGCTAAATAATGTGACATAAATAGCTGACCAACGGCAGACTTATAGCCACAGTCCAGTGAAACAGACACATATACATAACTGGAACAAAATCTAAACAAAATAATTAGAAATAGAAATATTATTCAAAAAAAAAGAAGAAAAATGAAATTAACAATAGCAACGATAATGTAATGATAATAAAATAAATAAATTATTAAAGTAGGATATAAAATAAAAAATGAATTATAATAAATATATAAGATAGAAATTCATTCATTTATTCATCTTCTAACCACTTCATCCTCTTGAGGGTCGCGGGGGGGCTGGAACCTATCCTCGCTGACATCGGGCGAAAGGCAGGGTACACCCTGGACAGGTCGCCAGACTATCGCAGTGCTGACACATAGAAACAGACAACCATTCATGCTCACATTCACACCTATGGACAATTTAGAGTTATCAGTTAACCTAGTCCCCAATCTGCATGTCTTTGGACTGTGGGAGGAAGCCGGAGTGCCCGGAGAGAACCCACGCTGACACAGGGAGAGCATGCAAACTCCGCACAGAAGGGCTCCCACACCCGGGATCGAACCGGGAACTAACCACTAACCGCTAACCACCAAACCACCGTGCCGCTCTAGATAGAAATTAAAATCAAAAAAATAAAATTACTTAAAAATACAAATTAATACTAATAAAGTAGTTCTAAATTAATAAATAATGAAACATATTTTTTAAACCACACACTGACAAAGCAATGTTAACCCACCAAATTAATCGCATATTGTACCCTTGTAGCACTGTCCATACACACATTAGGTAGGTGGATCCTACATCAAAAAATAAATAAATACTGGCTAACAATATGAGTACAAAAACATCAGTAACAAAGCATCAACAACCTAACTTTTATAACACCAGTGGAGATGGAACATACACAAAACACAAGGGTTAGCAACTGGTATATTTATGGAAGGGATATAATCCAGCTCAGACCTCTCATCACCCACTCTGGCCAGTAAACAGCAGAGCTAACCCACAGAGGACAGGCTTAGCATTCTCTCTCTCACTCTGTCTACACACACACCAGTCATGTTGAGTCAGTCCAGCCAGCCTGGGGGCGTTGTTTGGCCAACACTGAACCAGGGTATCCCTCACTGGACACCACTTGGCTGCTCCTGACCCATGTATACTCGCCGTCTGGCCACAGGCTTGTAGCAATTGGCAGGCCCGCCATGTCTCTGGCACATGCCCACTCTGAGTTCATAGCTTTTGACCTGAGTGTTGAGGGGATGTGTTTGGCTCATACTTAGACATATAAACATTAGAGTGTGTTGCCGAGGGCCAGTTTGGCCCGAGCAGCAGTGTTTAACAGGCTGACAACGGTTGAATTAAAACACCTGATGTTCTCAATCTGTCGCAGAGCCAGTTACAGCCACTGTCCTTCGGCACTCTTGGCCCATGGTAGACAGCATGTGGATAGTAACATCAAGTGATACAGTACACTATACACTGAGTGCATTTATGAAAACAAGCAAATGCCGCTCAAAGTGCTTCATAATTAACTTCATAAGTGGGAAAACCCTCACTCAGCTGAGGGTACGTCAACATTAAGCTATCTTAAACTGAAAACACATCTTTTTCTGTTGGTTTTTGCCCTCCCACCACACTAACAAGGGATTTTTCACACCCCAAAATGAAGCTTTAAAACCTCTCTTCATGATGAATACATTTGAAAATGTCTTGTGTTTTAGTGAGGGCAAGAAAAAGTGAGCTCTAGGAAAACAATGTGCCTGCAGAAAAGAACTTCCTGTTGCCTCTTAATCTCTGTGATCAATCTTTTTAAATGTCAATATAGATGATCACACAATGCAGATTTTGTCATACAAGCTGTATCTGTCGCACTCTTTACCAGATGTTGGCTGTGTTGCACAGTTTTATTGTCTCAACAACCAACAAAAGGAGGAATAAGATTTAGATAGAGATTTATTTGAATATTGTTCAGCCATTTCAGTGTGGAGATCTTTACAAACCAACCTGAAAATGCTATTGTTGACACATGTTGTCACACATAAACAGTGCAATCAGTCACTGAAGCTAATTCCTCCAAGCAAAAAACTGCAAACTGAATTCATTCAGAGAATTCTAATAGCCCAAAACGGGGAACTGTCGGGGGATAAGCCAACAATAAAATCAGTTAACCAACTACTATACCTTATACCTAATAATTACTTTGTACTATGAAATCAGACAAGTTGTGATATCCAATGTGAAAACTAAACACAGAATGTCAACCACTTTGTCTTTGTTGCTTGTCCCATAAGCAACATATAGTCCACTGTCTATGTAACCTTTGGTTCGGCCTTGATTCTGTTTCCATCCATGACAAGCTTTCAAAAACATGAAATCCAGACTGTCCAAGTACGTCATTGATATAGTTATATCCACTCTTAAGATTGCCCCAACAGATGTTGTATAGATATGCATCTGTGTATGATCAACACTAAAGCAGGTTATTCATCTAATGTCATCATGTAGGCAAAGTTCAGGGGCCGGCTGCACAAAACACCTTAAGTGAAGGTGAGTCCCAGTTAAGTTTTCTCCAAAATGAAATTGGTTATACAAAAAACCCTACAAGTCTTCTCCTTAATGTTTACTTGAAATGTTCACTCAAGTTTCTAAGGTTTCTCCTTGTCTTGGTTTTATACGTAAGGAATCCCCAGACCATTGCACAAAAGACCTTACCAACCAAGCAAGGTTGAAAAAAATAAAAAATAAAAAAATTAAGGTACCACTGACTCTCTCTAAACTACAACATAACTAAGTTTATGGTGATAAATGAAATTAAAACTAACACACCTTGAGGAGGAGAACACAATGGATACACTTTTGATTTTACACTATAGATTTGACTGAATTCATTTTCTTTGCAACTCCTTCCCACAATTGTTTCCTTTTTTCTGGTATTTAGGGATCAAATTTACTTTGTAGTGTCATTTCAGTCCTCTAAAAGTTTTTTTTTTCTCTTTTGACCAATATTATTTTCTTGCCCTCTTTTCTTCTGCCATATTTTTTTAATAACTTTAAGTCAACTTTTTGAGATGATAACAGGCATCACAAGTGTGAGTCCAACCGGTAAATGACTTCATGTTTTTCCTTTACTAAGTAAACCTTTTAAGGAATTCCGTGCAACTGTGTACATCCCTCAGCAAGGAGAAATTATGCCTTAAGTGTCATACTTAAGGAGAAAATTTAAGGTGTTTTGTGCAACCCGTCCCTTAACCTCGAGTTGCAATGACTATAAAATATATAAAATAATGGATATAGCCACACTAATTTCACCCAAGGGTTTGTGGATTCCCGTTTTGAAGCCTTAAGTTTGGCATTTTGGTCATTTGCCCAATTGGATTCTTGGAGCCAGCAGTGACCATATATGAACCAGAGGACGGACAAAACCCTAACAAGCTGCAAGCTTGATTAGCATGGTGCATTTACTGCTATGGTTAACTGCCATAATGCTAATGCTAATTTTCACAGACTTAAAATCACTGAAACAAAATGTACTTACCAGAAAAAGTGAAAATCTGAGTCCTTAGAGGGTCTTTTAGTACAACCAAAAAGCTGAACAAAACATTTTCAGGCGAATAAATCATTACAATGAACTGTCATTAACTGAAAACACACTGAAATAATTGCTAAACCTATACTCCTATGTCGATCTGGGTTTATGCCATGGTTACATTACCTTAAGTAAAGTAAAGTTATGAATGGCAAAATTAGCTATAGAGAACAAAACTGTTTTTTTGTACCAGTCTGTAAACATGTTAATTTCTGCTGTTAAGTTGGGTATTTGAACATGGGGTTCTTAACAAAAACAGTTTGTGTACAGTATTTTCATTGGAAAAATGAAACCCTAACCATTAAGTACAAATTGTATTAGCCATTTGCAATAAGAATTTGTTCCAAGTTATTAGACCCGGTGAAATATGACATGTCTGATGTATGAAGACATTTTCAATTGTTAGGAATTTACTTGATCTTGGAATGCACACACACGCACGCACACACACACACACACACACACACACACACACACACACACACACACACACACACATAGTTGCTCTTGTTCCAACCTGCATTCAACCAACTCTCAGAGGATTTTTTTGAAGCAGCCCTTTGGCTTCTTTTTACCAAAATACTTGTTATTATGATGATTTGCCAAAATAAAAGTTTAGTAAGCGAGCTAAAACAGACTGAAACACGTGCGCACACAAAGAGGCAGTAAGGACCCTGTCGACTGACAACAATGGTACTGAGTCATATTCACCACTGGAGGGGTGAAAAAAAAAGTAGTGAATCTTCTCCGCGCCCAACAAACTTTGAATGTCAGCGAGCATGACGGCCACTGGTTCAGAGAGAGACAGTCAGAGAGAGATGGAGGCAGAGCTGGCACAGATCCCTACCTGGTTGAGAGCAGTTGGCACTCCTCCAGTCAGCGTGCCACCCTGGCTGCCATCTCTCCTCCCAGCCGTCCCGCCCAGGCTCCATGCCCCATTTCCACTCACACTGGGGACACAACCGGAAAAGCACCAGAAAGAGACAAGAGGAGGACCAGTCACTAATCAGGTAGTCACCGGATCAAACAAAGGAGAGGAAGGCCATTTAATGCTGCAAGCCTGTGTCAGGAGGCAATATCCTTATTCCTGTAATAAATAGTTACACATTAGACCTCAGCGTCAGTGAATATACGGTAAGTTGGAAGTGAAAGAACAAGAACACTGACTTGAATTTTCTTTCCATTAAATTGTTGTGGGAGACTTTTATTTCTTTCTAATTTGCATGTTTCCCTCGGCTACATTTATGTGAATATGTTCGAAAGGACGATAACTCTGATACTTCATTGCTTCTTTTGTTTTGTGAGTTTGTCTCTTGATCCATGTGTACCCTGTAGCATTTCAACCAGCAACTACACTGAGAAGGGGTGAAGTGGCACACAACAAGGGGACTTTAGGACAGCAGTGAGTAGGGTTTGGGCAATATGACGGTGTCTACGGTACAAATGTGTCCAATGTTAAAGATTTGGCAATACTGTCTCTGCTGCGGACAATATTCAGGGCAGGCCATGTAGCCAATGAAGGCTGGTTTCTATTAATACTCGTATGATCTCGCAGATCAAGCTGCCTTACAGGGTAACGTCATGGGCAGACATGGAGTAAGACAATGAAGCTGAAAGTACAGAAACCTGGTGCTGGGTTGTATACTGGAAGAACCTGTATACTGCCTAGCACCACGGAAACCTTTAACACTTAAAATTATTGTCCTCGGGAACCCTAAAGTTTCCATTTAAAGAATTTTAGTTATACTATTTTGAGTCTTTTGTTTTTAAATCAAGTGTTGTCTCATGAAAATTTGCATGAAAGAATGTAGTGGAGTACAGTGTAGTTACATTTTAAACCATTTTTAATTAGATTTACAGACCAATTAATACTTTGTGATATAAAATTATTTGGCCATATCGCCCACCCTTAGCACTGAATGACTCAAGTTAGAGCAGGTAGAGCAGAGGAAAAATGGCCGAGCGTACAGGTCCATGTAAAACTGGAGACAGTCTTGCGATGGGATCACTCGAGCAGCGATACAGTGATCCATGACTTAAAATAGATGGACAATGGCCCCTTCCCTGTTTCCTACCCCTCTTCTTTCAACCCCTTACTCTGACAACACACATCTTCACCCTCACCCTCCCTTCATTAAGGGTAAGTTTTAGCTGATGTAGTAACTTTTCAATATTGGTTGTAATTGCCTGTTGATTTGTAATATAGAATACATTTCTCTTCCTCGTGATTAAGGTTATTTAGCTATCGGGAGATACTCTCTCATCATGCGGCATACTTGTAAATAAATCAAATTCCTATTAACAAAAAAGCCTCACTGCAGCTCCCAAAAAAAAAAAAAAAAAAAGACTTAATTCATTTTACTGTACAGTAGGTGATAGATAATAGAGAAGGAGAAAGACAGAAAGAAAGCAGCGGATGAAGGACAGGTGAGCAGTGCATGCACTACACTCCATGAACTGTAAATAACATGCCACGGTGCATTTAAAAAAGCTACAAAAAATATATTTAAAGGGAAAAAAAAGCTACAAGACACAGCCTATTTATCAAAACAGTTTATGTAAAAATGCAGTGGTCAGCCTTTAAGTCAGTCATGTTGTGCAGCCTAACGTTGTTTACACAGAATTTGTCGCCGCATCCTTGATCTTCGGTTTTCCAGGAGGAGCCGGCTACTGGGACACTGCTAATGCTGCTTGCCGTGCTGCTAACGTTTGTTTCACACAAAAAAATCATTTGGCACATGGGCTACAATGTATGATTGGAAATGAATAAAAGTTGAAAGTATTCGAAATGTCCATCCCCGTCTAGCTATGATGCTAGTTAGCCAACTTTGGCTAAAGCTTACCTGTCGAGGAGAAAAGTAGCCACTTCGACATCCAAATCAAATTTTTCTCTGCTTTCAATCATCTCCCCCGTTCAAAAGCATCTCCTATATAGACCCTCGCTTTGCCTTGAGTTTTGCTTTGCGTTTTTGGGAATCATAACGAGGTCGTGTGGGTTTAGTCACACCGTCAGCCATTGTAGCTCACTCGTAACTGATGCTGAGACTCTACTGACTGTGTGACTGGTAGATGGCGGTGGGTGGCGCAACAGGCCAAAACACAAATTCAAAATATAAACATGATTTGCGGACCGTACATTTTTTTAAAAAATGTGAATATTCTGGCTGTACTATTGTTGTCTGTGAGATCAGTATGTTATATAAACATTATTCCTTAGTCTCTGTGACATATTAGGATGAATTTACGACTATTTGCTTTAGATTTCTTACATATAGCTCCTCTAGTTAACAGTTAGCTAGCAACAAGCCTAGACTAGGAAACAATAATTTAATTTACTGTGCTGCTCAAAACCTATCACTGCTACTGCCAACTTTTGAGATGAAATGTTTCATGCATGTTACTAAATTATGCAACGTATCTTCAAAGAATGTTTTGTATTCTCCTACGAACTAGCACACTGTGAATGACATAATTAACGCTGAGTTATTGAAGTTAGGCTCAGGCAAGTAAAGTTATTTTGGTAAGGTTTAGGAAAAGAAACATGGTGGGGACATACCTTAAAATGAGTCACAATTCACACCAAGTTAACACCATTCTGACAAAATGTGTTTTCCTGGTGAAAGCCCAGGGGGAAAGTCTTTGGTTTTCTGACCCACCCACCACCCCAACCTGCCTCCTTACAAGTCCACTTGGGACTGCTTCTGTGTTCACTTCCGTCAGTGCGTTGGTCACGTGATCATAGCCTTTTAAGATACATGGATTATGCACAAATTACTGGCTCATCATTATGTGGGATATGTACGAATTTAGGTGCATTTCTTTTTGTAGGAGAACGTATGAACAGTTTATGAGAACAGTCTGTTCAATGCATGAGTTAATGTTGCAAATCAATCAACACACCTTAATAAATGGTATGTAGGCAGAGACAGCTGGTACATGGGCTAGCAGGGCTAAGCCCTACCTATCTTTTACAATAAAGACAAGAAAATTATTGAATTAAAGAAAATATCAAAATATTAGTTATTGAAACTTAGAACCCATTGTATCTGGTGGAACCTACAGCAGCAACAGCACTGAAATAGTCACAAAAACGCAGGATTTATCTAAATGGGCTGATTTTTTACAGCCCATACTCCTGGAATCAGCTTCCAATCATTGTTATCACATCGTGAGTGACAGGTGTCGTGACCAGCCCCCTTGATTTACTGTCCAGTTGGGCTAAATTCATTCAGCCCAGGCCACTGACTTTTGGCCAATGACAGTGCGTGGAAGTACAGTGAGGGCCCGCCCACTGTTACTGTAGGGTTAGAGTGAGCGTTGAGTGTTAGCATCATGCTGAACGAGGTGGACTATTTTAAATGCTGTCTATCGAGCGGGACCTCATCCAAAAATCATCAGACTTGGTGACTTGGTGATTAACCTGTTTGCATCCCAGAAAGGCCGTCATGTGAGCTTCTCTTCAAATAAGGTAGGCCCAAGTAGGGCTGGGCGGTATTCGCGGTGACGGTAACTTACCGCAGTAAACATGAGCCGCGGTACTGCTTTTGTGGTTACTGTCATACGGCAGTACTCCGGCTACGGCGGCAGAACGGGGCCCTGCGGCCGGCCTGCCTCACGCACCTCCCTCGCTACATGATGGAGGTGGCCTGGCCGACCGCACCAAACCCAGGCCCGCAGGAGAAGGGGGCCCGGGAGCCGCCGGCCCTCCCTCTTCCCTCTAGTGTTTATACATACTATATAACGTTCTATACACAATAATAGATGGATTAGCAACTGTTTTACCTCTGACGATAAATAGTTTACATCCTAGACTTGTATGGATTTTTGAATTGTTTTATTTAAGGTGTAAAAAAAAAGAAAGAGAGAAGACGATACCGCGATATCATACCGTCACTGCATCCCCCCCAAAATAATATGTGATATTGATTTTAGGCCATACTGCCCAGCCCTAGGCCCAAGCCCTGACCTGAGCATTACTCCTTTCCATTTTGTACCTTTCCTGTCTGTGTGTACAGCGGAAAATAGTCAGTGTGTGTGTGTGTGTGTGAGTTGGCCTCATTCTCTTGTTTTGTTGTAGTGCATTGCTGCTGTAACCTGGTACTGTATCTCAATGTGGTGTTGCTGTTACTTGGGCTGACCAAACGTCCTCTTTTGCCCGGACATGTCCACTTTTCACGTCCCGTCCGGGGCGTCCGGGGGTTTTTTATAAACTAATGATAATGTCCGGTTTTCCGTGTGTTTGTGTGTGTGTGTGTGTGTGTGTGTGTGTGTGTGTGTGTGTGTGTGTGTGTAAGTATTTATTTCTGTCCATACCCGAACTGAGTCCGACATTATTTAATGACCAAAGCACTGAGTTTGTGTCACACAGTTGTTATGGTTACAGGGTATTTAACAGGACGGGTGTACGCCGTGGGTGCTCAGCCTGTGTTTGAGACGGGAGCAGAACGCGGAAGGTCTGACGCTTCTAGCGAGAGGAGAGGGAGACATAAAACAAAATAAGGTAAAACAGGAAAAACCTGTCCCCCTCTTTTATTTTATTTTCAGCGTTTCATCAAGGCAGAGGCGGGTGGTGGAAGGTCCGAGACTTCCAGCGAGGGGAGAGGTAGAAAGAAACAGCCAATGTGTGTGTATAATGTTCAGGTGTTGTCACGTAAATAACAGTGCCCAAGCAATAAACAAGACAGACAGTAGGATTTTATTTATTTTTACACTACATTTTCACTGAAAGCTGACCGAATCCGACTCCAGCCCAAATACAATTTATAGCTACATTTTTGACCAAACCCGGCCTGACCTGTCGGGCACCGTCGAGCTCGGATCGCCACACTCTTGTGTGTATGTGTCCCCTATTGGGGCCTATCTGAATTTCTGTCTTTGAGAGATATTATTTTGTAATATAACTGAATTTTCTATCCATACATATAAATTTTAAATATATTACAATGATAAGGCATCTTTGAGTAAACTGCGAGTATCATTTAAATAGGCTATGTCGTGGCCGGGCCAAGTGTCCTCTTTTTTGGAAATCAAAATATGGTCACCCTACTGTTACTGCAGCTGAACTGTTGATCAGTATAGGCCATAGCCCTAATGCATTAGCCCTCCCACCCAATTTCACCACAAGCCACTACTGTATGTAGGGATATAGCCTGCCAGTGTGATGGCTAAAGCCAGCTACACCAGGGGTCATCAGTATTATTCAGGCCAAGGACCCCTTAGCTGAAAGTGAGATGGAGCAGGGACCCCCAGCTACATATACTGTATAAATCTGAGTTGCACTTGAGATAATTCTCTAAATATTTTCAGGTCTTCTCTCATTTGCATGTGCCTGTAGCTGCTAAGTCAGTAGCAGTTGTAGCATGGTTAGGTGCCCTTAGCCTCACCCTCTGTACTTTTGCCGGTGATTTCTGAAGTGGACGGTGTGTCAGACTTTAAAAATGATCCACTAGCTGACAGGAATGTCTCTACACTTGAAACAATAATACAGCTAAGAAGCCAATATGTTTCAATAGTATGTAACTGTTAACTAGTTCATCTCAGGGTCCGACGTTAAGGTTTTTTCCTTCTTGCCCTGTCGGGCAAATACTTCTCAAATCTACTTGCCCCATCTAAATTCTTACTTGCCCTGCCTAAGAGGTACTTTTTCTGGCTGTGTGGTGCATATTTTCGCTCATGACTTACATCAGCAGAGACGCTCAGCCAATGGAGGCAGCAGCACATAAAAAGAGCACCACACTGCAACTGGCCCCTCCGAGGACGGAAACAGGAGAGGAAATACACGATTACAGGCCTGGAATTAAGTCATTTTTAGGGCAGGGCCACTTTGGCCTTTGATGAATACAAATTTATTGGGACATCACGGCCAAAATGTGGGGCACCAAGGCCAAAACCAATGGCGCAATAACAATATGTGCTTATTACATTGAATGAAGACAAAACAATATATGTGCTGAAAAACAGTACTGAGTTTATTAAAACTGGGTGTGCATGACTGGGGATATATCTCGTTTCTTGTTGTTTTGATTCATGCCCCTTATTTTTTAAGTCTTTGAAATCTCTTTATTCTTTTGTTATCTCCTAGTTATTAAGAAATTATTATTAGAAGAAGATTCTTTATTGTCCTTTCACATAACATTACATATATTTGACCTCTGCATTTGACCCATCCTACTGTATACACTGGGAGCAGTGGGCAGCTGCAGTGCAGCGTCTGGGGACCAACTCCAGTTCTTTTGCCAATGCCAGTGGTCAGGGTCACTGACAGGAGTATTCACCTAACATAGCCTACATATTTAATATATATCAAATAATAACTTGTTGGCCTGCCTGCCATAACTCTGAGGACCCCATAAGCGTCACAGACCCCCTGTTGAAGACCCAGGAGCTAGACAATGAGGTCACTCATGTTAGATAAAAAGGCAAGACGCAAAATTAACTAATTGATAAGCACACACCACCAACTGGACAAGGGCTTGAATTACTTAAAGTCATGATGGATCACCCTCAGTGTTCTAATCTGTCAGATGGCCTTCAGATTTTTCCATCTTTGTTAAAACAAAAAAAAAAAGAAAATCACTCAATACGATTAATGCAACCTCTCGTGAAAACATGATGAAGGTTCAATGAATAGCTGGGACAATACATTGCAAACTCTACTGTAAAAAACTTTAAAGCCACTAAAGGGGAAACAAACATAAAAATCATCTCTACATTCATTTTTATTCTAATCAAATCATTTTAGTCCAGCAAAATGTGAAAATATGCAACCACAATCCCAAAAACATAACATAAATGTTATTGTGTTCAAGCTAAAGTGAGAGGGATAGAGAGAGAAAGGAGGAAACGTAGAAGGGGACAGAGTTAGGGAGGGTAAAGCTCAGGAGGAGGAGCAATGAATTCCCAAAACTAATCTGAGTATAATCAGGGCACTGCCCCAGTGTCCTAACCCCATCTACACACACATACACACACACACCAGAATGCCTCTGCCTACCCATAACCCCCAGTGTGTGGGCGGTGGTGTTCCCATGACCCACTTAACACATCTGGGTCAGCTGTATTCAACCACCAACTCACACACACATGCCTAGCCAGGTACATTAAGACAAATGAACACACACTCAGGTTCATATGAGGCAGAAGGGCTGGAGTGTTTTTTATATGAGAGGTATGATGAAAATGTAAAAATAATGGCTGTTTCACTGCTCATTGCTGGAAAAACCGCATCTCTTACGTGCTGTTTTGTGATAAACAGCAACATTGTTTGACATCCACATCACGACATGCAGAGTTCACCAGCTGAGCGTTTACCCCGGTTGAAATACCATCAGGCTCTTGTAAAGGCCCCGCTCGAGCTGGAGCAGGGGCCGTATACACTTCACACTTCACCGTATATAAAGAGCACTGTGAGACGAACACCTTGGAGAGCCAAGAGGTTGTCTCGCTAGTTGTAGCGCTGGATGTAAACGAGCAAGTTTTTTTGGCGCGGAGGGGCCTTTTTGCCGAGGCAGGAAGCGAGAAAAGGGCACATGAAGAGAGCGGTTAGGCTCTTTAAACGCAGGGGTAGTACTGCCTGTATCGCTTCCAAAAATAAAAAAGGAAAAATGAAAAAAAAAAAAAACTTTTGAAGTGTGTTTGTGTTTGAGGCGAGGGAGCAAAGGTGTGCTTTTGCGTTTGAGGCAAAAGGCAGGAGTATCTTCAGTATGTGTGTGTGTGAGCGTGTGTGTGTGTGTGCGTGCGTGGAAGTCCCTCTTGCCAGTTTTAAAAACCATCCGTAGCCCAGGTAAATGGCATGCTGTCCTCTGCACATGCCCGGTGGCTTTCTCTTTCTCTTCACAGGGAGGAGTTCAGAGGGCCAGTTAGCACCGTTCACAGCAGACCCCGGGGCTTCACTCAAACACACACATACACACACACACACACACACACACACAAATTCATGCACAAAGATTTCTTTGAGCACACACACACACATGCAGCGTACATGAGGCCACAAACACATTCACACATGCTCAGAGGCTCTTGTAAATTCATGCAGCGGCAGCAGTTGTACATGCATACACACACACACACACACACATGTGCACACACACACATACAGTTGGCCCGTGGCTAGAGTGTTCAAACAGGCGTGATATTGAAATCCAGCAGTAGGGAGAACAGTGGGTTTTGCTGAGGTCCATAGCAGGTTATTGATCAAGGTTAGTTTACTGTGAAAACTCTGCCTGTGGCCAAGGGCCATTCACACCAGAGGTGTGTGAGTGTGTGTGTGCGTGTGTGTGGAGAGAGAATCTTTGTGTATGGACACAGGAGTGCAGATGTCAGTGTGAGAAAGTGTGTAGGTGTATGCGTGTGTATGAGTGTATTTTTGCACGTATTGAAAGTTTATGAATAGACAACAGTGTTGCTGTGTTGCATGTAACGTGCTTCAGTGCAGCTGTGTTTTTATCAGTTAACAGAATTGTTTTCATACAGAAGCGTGTTGCCTTTTTCTCACAGCTGAGCATGTGCTGTTTCTTCATCCCAGGGATTACTTCAAGTAACTCTATCTATTCATGTGCCTCTGTCCACCTGTATGTGTGATTGTAAACAACACATTGTCATCCCAACACATCAAAATATGATGCACTAGGTACCCTCCTGTGTCAGTTTTGGAGGTTCGTGGACAGCATGTCAATTTATGCTTGTTTACATGCATTGTCTTTTAAAAATGCATGTATGTTTTTACAGGAAATGTACAGCTTCTGCTCATTAAATGCATTTCTTTTTTTTACAAAATTAACATAAAACATAAGCAAAAGGTTTAATTCCTTATGTTTAGGCAACAAAAGTCCCTTGTTAAATTTAGGAGACAAAATCACATGGTTGGGTTTATAAAAATCATGGTCTGGCTTAAAGTAAGTACAGTTGTTACTTATGTAATGTAAAAATATATGACATAGATTTTTTCACTCTGTTGTCTATACACACAGGCCCGAAATACACATATGCACAAACAGGACCTATACATGCATTAAATGGAGAGATGTCTGAGTCGATGGACAGGTGCCCCGAGCAGTTGGGGGTTCGGTGCCTTGCTCAAGGGCACCTCAGCAGTGCCCAGGAGATGAAGTGGCACCTCTCCAGCTACCAGGGTCAGCACAAACAGAGTGCAGTGGCTTGGGTGGGTCTACTTAAAGGGGCCCCTCATGGGTTATGCGAGGGCTACCTGGGTACCAAGTGTGTATTGTATAGGCCCAAAATGGGCATCTTATCTCGCCCCTTTGTGCGAGGAGGAACAGGAGGAGCACTGCCAGAGCCCTACAAAATGACCTCAGTAGGCTACTGGTGTGCATGTTTCTGACCTAACTGTCAGAAACAGACTCCATGAGGGTGGCATGCGGGCTGGACGTCCCCCAGTGGGACCTGTGCTCACAGCCCAGCACCGTCCAGCTCGACTGGCCTTCACCAGAGAACACCACAATTGGCAGATTCAACTTTGGGGCCCTATTCTCTTCAGAGAGGAGAGCAGGTTCACACTGAGCATGTGTGAAAGAGTCTGGAGACATTATGCAGCCTGTAACATCATCCAGCATGACTGCTTTGGCATGAGTAAGTGATGGTCCGGTGAGACCTATCTTTGGAGTGACGCACAGACCTCCATGTTATAGCTAACGGTACCCTGACTGCTGTAAGGTACCGGGGTGAAATACACTGATGCAGTGGACCTTGGGTTCCCGGATGATGCTCCTGGATGATGAAGGCATTGATGACATTGAGTGGCCCTCTTGTTCCCCTGACCTAAATCCAACTGAGCACCTATGAGAGCCATCAACTGCCACTGCAGACTGTCCAGGAGCTCACTGATGCCCTAATCTAGATCTGGGAGGGGATCCCCCAGGACACTATCTGTTGACTCATCAGTAGCACACGTAGACATTGTCAGGAGTGCATACAGGCAGGCAGGGGCCATACACACTACTGAGTCACATTATGAGCTGCTGTGATAAAATTCCTGCAAATTGGGTCAGCCTGTGATTTCAATTTTTCACTTTGATTTTCGGTGTGATTTTGAATCCAGCCCTCAGTGGGTTGATGATTTTGATTTTCACTGATTTTGTTCTCCACAAATTACACAATGTACATCAGTAAAGATTTTCAAATTGAATAATTTGTTCATCTAGATCTGATTTATGATGTGAAGTGTTGCCTTAATTGTTTTGAGCAGTGTATTCCTAAGATAAGCCTCATTTGCATGGCATTGAACTGAAGGCCATACTACAAAGGAATCTTTAAAAGGAAAAAAACATGTAGCTCAGAATTCTTTGTTTTGTTGTTTGCCTCATGATGATAACTGTACACCTACCAGTAAGCTGCTACTACAGCGTTTTATATATCACAAAGCACAAAACCTACTTGGCCCTAACACGATAGAAAAGATCAATGAATCCAAGATAACAAATGATTCTATTTTGAATGGACATCCAATCATGGGCTCACTGTGTTATAACAAGTCTCAGTGAATTCTTTGTGGTGCTGTTAGTTGACTCCAGAGTTCAGATGTGAGCTTTACAAGCAGAGAGAGGTTCTCCTTCACTGGCGGTGTGGGACTGCTCGTGGTTTTTCATGTTCTGTAAAACTACAAAACTTGGCTGCTACTCTGCTAATCTCTCTGACACCTAGAGAAACACACACACACACACACACACACACACACACACACACACACACACACATGTCGACGTTTCTCCAGCCCTAACAAAAGCAGATGTATGAAATGTGTCTGTTACTCTATTCAGGGCCTTCGAGGCCTGGCATCAAACGACCTTCATATGGATATTCAACACAAACACGCACTCACATCTATACACACATTCATATACAAGTGTGTGTGAAACAGGAGGGGTGGTTTCAGCACGATCTCACACACGCAATCAAAATATGGTAAAAGTTTACCACACACACATAGGAGAAGTTCTCTTTAAGTCTACTGACACACACAACCTCATACATACATGCATTGCGTTCACGGGAAGGCACATAAGTACGCGGCCAGCCTTTTTCATCATAAAATGGCAGGGATTTCAAAGCAGCAAAGAGTTGTGACCTCTGTCTCTTTTTTTTTTTAACCTCATCTTTTCTCTAATTTGCTGTCTTTCTGTGACCCTGTTGCCCATCTATATACTTTATTTCTGCAAAAATCATAAACCTATATCAGCTGTGTCTTCTTTCTAACATAGATACATTCTAAAGGAGCAGCAAGTGACTGTGATGCAAGCAGCACTGTTTACATAGCTACCTGCATTTTTCAGGTGTACCTGTCGGATTGATCCAAAGTTCCTCTGTAGAGGACCTGATGGGAAAACTGCTGAGGTTTTATTGAATGATGATAAATTAAATCCTGATCTCAACATAAATGTAATACTCTTAGTTTTGCAAATTGTCCAGCTGGTCATCCTTCATGTTTAGTTATGGAAAGGCACTGTAGTAAGGTAGTGATGTTAGATTTTCAAATGAGTCGTTCTTTTTGAACAACTCACCATGACACCATTGTATTCATACCATACTCGTCTATCAATCCAGACTAAAGTCAATGATCCAACATGTCATATTAATAACGCATGTTGCTTATACTAAAATAAAGGGGCTCCCTTATGTTGCGTCCCTCCTGTTCCTCACTCATTTTCAGGTTGTGGTCCAATACAGTACCAGCGTTCCGTGCTTTGGTTGTTTATCAGATAGTAGATTGTAGATTAACATTAGTGTTACCGTCACTCAAACAGCCTCGCTGTTTCGATCTCTGGTTGGGAGACTTCTGGTTTTGTTAGAATAACTTGGTTTGTTTTGGTCTCCCTTGGTGGATTCCTTGGTGAAGAACGGTAGGAAGACGTCGTGTTAACACGATGCTTATTTTTCATTTGTGAAACAAACACAAAACACGGCCCTTTTTACATTTCTTATATTGGTATCTGAGCTTATCTGGACACTTTCTGCTGACTACTGTGGCTTCAGAAAAGTACGTACTTCACTGTGCCTGCTACACTTGCAGCCCGGTTACAGTACTTTTCTACTCACACCCTCGCAGGAGAGTCTCACTTCCCATAAAAAAATGCCACGAGACAATGCGACACAGTTAACTTAGGGGGAAGGCTTGTCCAGCAGCATTAGTCATGAAAAATGAGAACCGTGCAAGTTTAGCTTTTGTATCAACGCAGCAAAAAAAGTTGTAACATGACTTGACTGAGTTAATATGCCTTACTTGACATTGCACGTCTCTCAGAGGGGAAGAAAAGAGAATGAGGCAGCTGAATGATATGCAACCATGTGTGGCAGTTAAACCCTGTCTCAGAGAAATGACGTGTGTATATTACTAAATTGCATTCCTAATTATGTTGTGGTGACAACGTAATCACTGCCTGGATTATATTCAGAGACGTTTGAGTTAATGAAACTCTACATTTATGTACTGTGCTGCATTCCCAAGGAGGTGGTTGCAACCCAATTGCCAGAATAAATGTTGGCATTGTACATTTCTGCAAACCATGGATATGTATTTTATGTTATTGTGTAGAAAATATGTTGATTACATTTCCTTATATTCAACAACACTGTGGCTAACGTGTGGTTATGTTTAGCCACAAAAACCTGTTGGTTATGGTTAGAAAAAGATCAGGTTTTTGCCTAAAATTTTTATGCTGCATTTGCATCTGGAAAGGCCGCAATGTTTGACTAAAAAATATTACTTTTGGTGTTGGGCTCGAACAGTGGTCTGCAGCTTGGCAGCCATCTCACATAGGTCTTACACCATCTACTGTTCCTTCCATCTCTCGGTGAGAAAGTCAGCTCATATATACGAAATCAGAATTTGACCTCAGAGACGTTGATATGACATTCAAATGCTGGACTGTGACACCAGAACCCTGGGTTCACATCCTGACTCTTAAGTTTAGGCAACAAAAGCACATTGGTTTAGGTTCGGAAATTTCAGTTAAATGTCATTAAAAAGTAATGATAAAGTGTAATGCTGTAGTCAATACGAATGTACAGTGAATTGCAAAGTTTCCTATTTTGGCAGAAAAACAAATATATGTTGTCATTTTGCTGATACATACAGTAACAACAATTTTTGGAGTTGCCAAGCACATTAATTAGCAACACTTGCTCTTTATGTTGAGAAAAGGTAATTCACTCTGCATTACGAGATGGAAAAATGGATTTGCTGTTTCAAATTAGTTAAGTAAATGTAATTTCTAGGGGACAGGGCTGGGCAGTCATGGGTAGGACTGTTAGAATTTACACAAAATATGACACTATAAAACATGCTGTTTTATGTTATCAAATGCAGCCAAGACCAGCAGTCTGGACAAGCACAAAGACAGGTAACATTTACACAACATATGATACAAAACCAACACAAGCTACTGCTTTGAACAGGCAGTAGTGGAAACTGGAAAAAAATCACTGCAGCAGATGCATATGTGATCGCTAATGAAGCTGCTCCAAAGCTGGCTAAAAAAAGCTATCGATTGCCAAAGAATTAGCATAAAGCCCCCTATCTGTGAATGCTTAAGAGTTAGCATAGAGCCTGTTATAGAAGTTTGATCTGAAATTTGAGTAACCTGTTGTCTGCAACTCTCTAAATCACCTACAGTATGGGTCTTTTTTTCATTCCTCTATTGCAATATTTAAAGAGTGCTGTAAGACATTTAAATTTGGATGTAGACTAGTTTTTAAACATACCAGAAGTGGTGATCCATTGCTACACCTGATGACTAAGTCCAGACATCTTGTAGCTGCTTCACAATAAAAGTCTTGAAGTGGTTCACAGGTGGACAGCTGGTATTTTGAAGTAGCAGTGGCAATCAGCAGTCCTGCAGGGCAGAATAAAAAGGAATGTTATTATAGCATAGGCTCAGTGCTTAATCTTTAGAATATCATATGAGTATCAGAATCATTCAACACAGTTTGTGCTAAAAAACAAAGGTCAACACATACAGTAGCACTATGGCCTGTGTTCTGATGAAGATGATTTTGATATTAATGTTTTCTTTATTTTGCTAAACACCTCAGTTGACCGTTGGCCCAAAACCTTGGTGAATTTCCTAAACCCTGAAACCACAACTCAGCCACCAAACTACTTGTGTAAATGACAAACAACCAAAATGTCCTCACTTCGTAAAAATGCCCTTCCTGTGAAGGTCTAAAATTTTCAGTCGTTCTCACAAGGATAAGAGTGCATGGACACGCAGACACATACACACATGCAATCCCTCCATCCTCTCTCTTTCCTCCCTCCTCTGTCCGGTCAGTGTAATGGATGGTGAATCTGTTGCTTACTCATGCATACAGCTGACAAATTGTCCCTCTGAGCATGGCCCCGCCGCTGTGTGATTTGTGAAAGACGGGACACGACAGGATGAGTCGGCAGCTCAGATTGAAAAAGGGCACTGAGGATACAGACAAACTAGTCTGAAAAGGTGCATTTGAAGAAAATTATATATCTGAGGGCTTACGGGCCGCCGGGGTGTGGATGAGCTGCTACTGTGTGTGAGTGTATGTATGTCTGAGTGAGATTAGAGATATGTAAGACACGTTTTAGCAATGACCTTGCTGTGTAGTGGACTATGAGAATTTTGCTCAAGTATATGTGTATGGCGGTACTATATGAATTCACACAACAGGCTTCATCAACAAAGGCAGATTCTCTGAGGTGCACAATAGCCTCAAATGTGTATAGTAGATGAAAATCTGAACTCATCTGACTGGATTTAACTGTGAGATAGCCCACATAATGTGCACCAGTCTCCATTTAAAGTGTATAATATGACCCACATACAGTCCAGTGGTCCCTGCTTACTGGGTAATTTAACCCACATACTACTCACTGCTCCCTGGACCTATTATTATAATATAACCCATATTCTCTCTAGCAGATTCCACTGCTACCTCTGTTACTGGGAGTTTAGTGTCTACACCAGAGTCCTGCACTGGGTCAGGTATCCGTGGGTACCTGTCAAGGGTCGGGTACCCACCAAGTAACCAGCAAAAGAAGTTGTGTAACAGGTAAAAAATAAATGTATGTAGGCAGGTAAGAGCAAGAATACTATTAGGTGCCCGAGCTGGCCATGTTGATACTCAGCAGCTTCTGCCTGATCTTACAACTGTATCATGCAGCAGACTAACAAAATATACAGAGCACATTAGACAAAGCATTCCAGAGCAAAAGATGCAGCTGATTGACAGCAACAAGGCATTTCCATTCAAGCCAGGATCAAACATTGTTCAAAATTAATCTGCACCAAATTTGAAAGAGAGACTGAATATTTAAAAAAACAACACTGTAACATTTCACAGGCCTCCATGCTGCTCTCTGCTGTTTACTAACCTGTTTCCTGGCCTGTCCACATCGGACATGACACAGCTGTAAAAAAAAAAAGAAAAAAAATCGAAACAAAAAACAGATGGGAATATTCATGATCTACTAGCAACGGAAAAGGCATATCGCCTACGACATACGCATGCTAATTTTGGTGGAAAAGATAAATTAGTTAGCACAAGTGTTGACACAACTACTAAGAGCAAATATTCACCAGCTGTGAAATACTCTAAAAAACACTCCAGCGGACAAATTCCCACAATTTGCAGGGGGACAATTTGCTCTGCTTTTACTGTAAACATAACATAATAGGTGCCGAGTTTTGTAAATGTAATAACCAGAGCCTGGCTAAGCTGCATCCTCTCGTTCTTGGGAGTTAGGACTACTGTTACCAATTTCAGAATCCCAAGGACATGGGTTAAAAATTGGCAGACCCCATATTAAAGCAACACAATGGAGTTTTTGAGCCCTCATAATATATATCCAAGATCCTTGTGATGGTGCATCAACTCACAATAGGCTGGATGACACCTCCGTCATTGCTTGAGAGCGTCTGTTTCAGGGTTCAGGTGGGAACCCAGACACAAGAAAGACTACAAAATTTGGCTGCTTTACGGCATACGTCATATTTCCCTCCTCGTCATATCCACCTCCCGCTCTTTAGAGTAGCGTAGCCGGACCGAGGTGAACGAAGTCAGACTCGGGTGTCATGGCTGAAGCGACAAAGAAAAGGAAGAAGCTGAAGGTGTTGTCCGAAGAGACAAAGAAAAGAAAACAGGAGAGCGATAAAACAAGAGCTGGAGCAAAGATTTATATTGGCCCGGCTTTCACACGCTGGCGAGAGCTGAAAGAGGAGGAGGGACGCCCGACCGATGAGTGACCTGGCGCTGTTACTGCTGTTACTCTCTACTTAGAAGACTCACTGTCTGCAGGTCGGCTGCCTCAGGTACATCTTCAGATAAAGCACGCACAGAAAGATTTTTGCGACAGTTGTAACAGACAATACCATCTTTTCATCTGTAGGGGGACCCCGTGAGGTAAGAAGCGCAATCCTCCATTGTGTTCCTTTAAGGAATTCTTACAGTGTTGAATGTTAAAAGCCAATAAAGTCAACACCTATAAAACTAAATATCTTACAGAGTTTATAACGTAGGTAGAATAAATAGTCTTAGGATTTGCAAAACTTGCTGCCTCTGTACGTTGACAGCACAGCCCATCAACCCACGTCATTGTAGCTAAACCTGCAACTAGCTGAGTGTTTGCAAGGTTCAAAATGAAAGCAAAACAGGCGGTGATGTGTAAATGACAGGGGAAGTTCACCTGTTGCATGTAAAAGTGATGTTTAAGTGGTCTAATTGTTTTCAGCATCTCAAAAACAAGAGTGCCATGTACAGAAAACAAGGCAGCACAATACTGACCCGAAGCTGTGGGAATAATCACACACACATAATCACACACACTTTTCGACTACCCAAAAACAAGCACATGCTCCTAATGTGATCCTTAAAATCACAGGCCAGCACAGTAGAGCTTTCATAAATTAGCCCACTTTATGACAAGCCGCTAGCCATTAGGAGGAAGTAAAAAAAAGTATATCAAAGATGAAAAGACAAAGAAAATAAAGGAGGGAAGGTACAGAGGGGCGGGAGGAGGGGTGAAAGGGACCCTCGCTAATTCAGAACACTAGACGGAGTGTTGTGCCAAGTCTGCCTCTCCTCTCTAACCCCCTACTCCAACCCACCCCCCAACCCTTTCTCTTTCAAAGGACCAAGGGGAGGCTGCAGCTTTCTAGTCATAAACATCTCGCGGGTAGGTCTGCACTGGGCCTTTGCCACGTTACACATTTGCTTATTTGAAAGAAAAAAAAGCAATTCTGGCACAAAATCTGCTTCTCTCCCTTTTCTCTCCCTCTCTCATTCTCTGTCTGATCATTCCTCGAGGCCAGAGTTGAGGCTGTGATAGAGATTAGGACAGCAGCGCTACTGACAAGGCAGCTAAATCTACGGCGGCTGAAAAACCTGGCAGTAGCAGTGTTTGGGGAAGGATTGTTAAAAAAGAAACGGAGGGGCTTTGACTAATAGCGAGGAGAGAGACGAGGAGCTGGGTCAGGAAATGGAGCATTTTGGACTGGGCCAAAATGGTTGATTGGGGAGACTGATCAGTTATGATTTAAGGCAGATGTAGGGCTCTCGCACGGCTGATTTAGGTTTATAAAAGAGTGTGTGAGTGTGTGTGCCTGTGTGTGTGTGTGTGTGTGTATATACGTGCAGCAAGTACATCTGCATGTGTGGCTGTTTAAGGCTGACTACACAATCTGTGTACATAAGAGGGTGTCAGTGGTACACAGCCCATAGGGACTCTCGCAGACAAACACTCTACACTTGCAAAATGCTGAATTCACAACACTTCAAGAGCTACCACTTTACCATGGCAAAACCACACGCCACCAGTCGCCACTGTCAGACACAATATGGTGCCCATATGCCCCGTGATGGCATCCAGATGAGTTGAATAGAGGGAACTACATGGCAGGGAGCCATGTTGGGTCTCATTAAACCACTCGGGGACGACTCACTCTGGTTCATCAGGCTGGTTTCCTACCCACTGGACATCCAGGGAGGTTCTAAACAACAAACGTCTGCTTTCAGACAATAAAAAAAGGTCAGCCTGCCTCTCCTGTGCACCCTCACTGCCTCTCAATCTCTCAGTTAAACTCGCAACTTCATATTCCAGTTTATCATTGTATGATTTGGCACTTACATTTGGAGCTGTGATGGTTTTTATCAGTTATGAAAACTCTGTACTGACAGCTGCTGACAACAAGGAACTCGTTGTCAGCAACAATCACTTAGACGATTAGTTACTATCCTGGGGGACCTAACCCCCACTAGGGGTCACCAAAGCTTCACAGGGGTCATGACACCTTATTTCTAAGGGTGTAAAAAAAAAAAAACCTTTAGTAACAGTAGACCTAAATGTCAGTGTTCCATTTATTTCTGTGAAGAAAATTAGCCCTAAGTGAACTTGCTATTTTCTAAAATGTATGACAGTTAATTAAATTATTAACTTAAAAGTAACCTCACAGGATAGAGGCACGGTAACAACCTGAACACAAGCTATATTCACAGATCCTTCAATCAATGGCGGTTTTAGGGGAGGGTCAGCAAGGGCCAGTGCCCCCGTAACTCAGAGTCGGAGGGGCAACGTGGAACGTGGGACTAAATCATCTCAACCAGTTGCCGGTCGGACTACTTAAAGCGACGCACCCACCGAAAACATCATAAGAGAATTGTGAAAAGTCTTAACCTGCACGGCAACACACAGCACCATTGAAGTAAGCTCTGAAAACTTTTTCTGTCTCATTTGGCTCATGGTAGTTACATGTCACACTCACATCATGTTGATGTAGCCGTGTGAAATACGATCTGGAGTTTTCATGGGTGTTTTATTGTGAAGATTGACCGGGCGGATACTCATCATCCATCAGAAATAGACCCGGCACGTGTTTTTAGCAGAACGGAGCGCTGAGCCGCTTCTAGGCCGTGGCTGGTGGAGCAGCTTACATTGACTTGAATGGCCGCTATTAGCTCCGGCACCTGCACCTCGGCCGGATCGCACACGCCACGGATCCAGTGGGTCGCCATAAATGGGCCTGTCCCAGAGGCATTCAGCCGCGTAAAATGAAATGCTCTGATTCAGGGTGCCATACTTGCAAATCGTGAGGGAGGGAGGGAAGCAGTAATTTGTGTCTGTTTGTGTGTAATTAATTTAAGTCTTACCTTTTTTTTTCTTTTCGTACTGCGTATTTTGTATTGTTTTGCGTATCTGTAACTGTGTTTGTGAGTGAGAGACTTTTAAAAGAATATTTTGTCTGCACATGATTTAAAATAATGAAATAGCCCTCCATAAGTACGTTAGTCATTTTTCTTTTGATTACTGAAATGTTTGACTACTAATCCTTAGCCATATTTTAAGTGTAACCCTTCACCATAACATAGGCTACCACTAGTTTTTTTAATCAGTAAAAATAGAATATTTTTCACACATAAAAAGCACAAATATGTTGAAATCTAGGCATATTCTGCCATCATAATGTGGCTCTCAGAAATCACCAGATTGATGCCTTTAAATCAAATAGATACAAAATTTTCTCCCTTGGGAGCATTCCCCCAGACCCCCCTACAGGGTGGGATGTAGTCTCCAAAAATCCTGTGGGAAACACTGATATACATGTATATATATATATATATATATATATATATATATATATATATATATATATATATATATATGTGTGTGTGTGTGTGTGTGTGTGTGTGTGTAATCAGCTTGACAAACAAATTCTCCGCACACTGACCAATTCACCAATTTAGTTTTTTCTCTAAACAAACACATCACATCATTGCTTAGAGAAAAAATGAAATTGGTCATGTGACCAGCAAGCATTTAAACACACCTGTGAATGCTCAGGTCAGGTCTGAGGTGAACCTGATGACGCTGAACGCGAAACGCATTGTTTCCTCAAATAAAGTATAGTAAAGTCTATGTCAGTGTGCGGAGGATTTGTTTGTCAAGCTGATTACACACGTTCCAGCTGCCTACCAGCACCTGACTACCTGTGGCTGTGCAAGGAGATTTCATTGATTCCATATATATGTGTGTATGTATATTTTATTGTTCAGACTTAGATATTTGACCATACTTGTATGTGCCCCTGTATCAAAAGGACTGGCCCTAGCTTGGCCCCCCATTGAAACTGGCCTAGAACCGCCACTGCCTTCAATCTCTGCTTAACAGCCTTGCCCTCCATTTGAGAAGTAAGCAGTTAACAATCATACATACTCAATAGCTCTTTATTGATAAAGTCAGTGTCTTCTTCTCCTTAAAGCCTGGCCATTGTTCTGTACTGTTGTTGTTATGCACTGACTATATATGAAATACCCATAAAACATGTCGGGGGCCGTCAGTTTACTCTATCATGAAAAACTTTTCAAAATTAGATTACCATCTGGTTAAGTGAGGAACCGCCCAAGGGCCCAAGCATCAAGGGGCCCCAAAAGCCCTAGCATTATTGTGTGTCCATTGGTTTGATAATTGCAGATCTGTTGGACTTTGCCCCAATAAACCAACTAACTGGAATAATTCCACATTGTTACTGTGGAAATTGAATATGTATTATTGGAAACAGTAATTATTCCTTTATCATTTATTGCATATGAACTATTATTTTGTGTATATATTTGCATGTGTACCTTTAACTTGCTATTTTATGTCCTTTTTGCCTCAGGTGAGACTATTGTACCTGTGTTATATTGTTTTGCGGGGTACAGGTGATGGTGTGATAGACTCAGGTCAACATGCGCTACAGTTGAGTTAAGAGGGAAGCTGGATGTACTGTATGCTGTTTTGCCATGTTTTGGTGTGAATCATAGATCAGGACAGGAAAACGATATGTGCACAACTAATGCAAGTATGGTGGCTCGAAGTTGAACTAGGAAGGTCAGTTTGACTAACCTTTCGACTTGTTTAAAACCATAGACCGCATGAAAATAATGGACATAGCCATTGTGACATCATTGGTTTGTGGCCTTGGTTTTGAAAACCTCGAGTTCAGCATTTTGACCGTTACCTTCTTGGTTTTGTGGAGCCAAATGGGACCACATTCAGACAAGAGCATGGAACTGTGGAGGAGCTAGGGGTGGATTTGACTCAAAGTGAGCCCGCCCCGTGTAACTTTAATGGACTTCCCACCATCTGACCAATCACAAGTAGTGCTATTGTTTCAAGGACACCAATTTGCAAAACACGGCTGTCAATCATGATGTCAAACCCCCTTTTTATAGCATCAAAAAACTAATTAAAATTCAACAGGAATATTAACACTTGAACATACATCAGTGTGATAAGAACTACATAAAGTTACAGAAACCAGATTTGGAAAAAATTTGTCTGACAAGCACTTTGATGTTTTTTAGTATCGCCCACGTCCCATGCAAGAACATGGAAGGGCAGAGTTTCACGACCAATCGTACAGCCAGCCACCAGGGGGCGACTGAAGTGTTTTAGCTCCAATTTGGGGGAGCTGTCATGTCATCCATCTTCATTATACAATCTATAGGACTGACTCGCTTTTGGAGCCAGCCCCAAGTGGCCATAGGAGGAACTGCAGTTTTTGGCACTTTAGCATTGGCTTCTTGTTTCTGCCCCAAAAGTTGCCTCTTGTTTAAAACTGGATTGTGTTTGCCACTCAGCATATTATCCTGTTCCCATATCTCAAAAATGAACATAGAGAATATTATGTTACTATTACTGATAGCAAAGATGGCCACAACTAAGTGAATAAGACCCAAGTTGAGAACTGAAAAGATCATTCTTGACCTTGAAAATAGTTTTCTGACCCACTTACTAGCCAGTTTTTGACCCAGTCTCACAGCACCTGATGACAAACTCCTCCTGCTTTTGCAGACCAAGAGATGTGCTTGAAATAAGAGGGGGAAAGAAGCTAGTAAGTGGCCCTTGAGAAGAAATTTTGTCTACTGACCGAAGGTGTAATAAAGTGAAATTACACTTGAACTCCACTGCAGTGACTGTTTATCAAGAGCAGTATTGCCAAAGCAATATGCAACGTGTAAGTCAAGATAATTTGGTTTGAAAGCATTTATTATACAATAAAACACAGGAGCAATTTCTATGATAATGTAAAACAACACTGAAATGTAGCTCTGCAGATCATTCAACAGCAAAGTCAGACCACTCTAATAATTATATTTTGTGTACCTTATGTGTGTCTATACGTGTGTGTTTGTTCTCCCCTTAGATTGTGTATTGTTACTCTCTTTCTGTGTCTCTGCCTCTCTACACCCACCACCTCACAGTTGCAGATTAGGCCGCTTAGCGCTCACCACGGGGCGAGCTAATCACCAAGGAAAGCAAGGGGGTAGGGGAGGAGGGGGGCAAGAGAGAAAGAGAGAGAGAGAAAAGGAAGGGGAGTGGTGCTCAACTGCCCCCCACCTCCCCATCCAACCATCCGACCCCCGCCAATCCCGCCCCCATACTGCCCGCGGGGCACCGTCACGGTGACAGCGGTGTGACAGTAATCTTCCAGTGACACTTTTCTGTTTTTTCTTTCTTTCTTTTTCTATTTTTTTAATGGGGGTAGTTGAAAGCCCCCCCCCCCCTTCACACACACAACACCCAACACCCCTCCCACCCTACCCAGAGGTACCGTGACACTTAGACGATTGCCCCCGGAGAAGGCAACAACACGGCGGCACAATGCCGAGCGTTGCCGGCACCGGCACAGCCAGCCAGGAGCACAGAGATGCCTTCCCTCCCTCGCCTCTAAAAATACTTCCACACAATGCATCTGATAATAGGTTTATGCAATGATGCACCGGCGCCTGGTAATGTATCCACCCCAACATCACCCACCACCACTACCGAGGGAAAAAACGGGGGACTGGAGCACACTGGTTTATTTGCAGCCTTTAATAGTGCAAACAGACCGCCGTTTTGACACTACTGCGTCAAAATGGACAAAGACATAAGGCAAACACTGATGATTGATTGTGATGAAGATGCAGTAGTGTCGGAACGTTAGTCTGTTTGCACAATTAAAGACTGCAAATCAATCAGCTAGCTCCAGTCCCCCTTTTTTCCCTCTTGGAAGTTTGCTGCCCTCAAACCTGATTCAGCTGAATTCTGCTGAAAGAACCCTGTTTGATCGCTCACCACCACCTTAGCCGATGGAGAAAATTACAAATGTAAAGCTGGGGTTTAGTTGTAGCACAAAAACACAAAATGTCAAAAGTAAATATATACTGTATATAAAGAAGGTGTCAGGTCAGGGTTGTAAGGATATGCTATGGAATATTTTTCTTACTGTCAACAAAAATCCTGTTAGTCAATCTTTTAATTCTGTCTGATTGTCACTAAGTTCAAAGCTGAAATATTTCTACTTAGATCTTAAAGAAGGGTTAAGGAGATATGGCTCTGTTCACTAAAAAAGGCTCAGTAATTTCCCTCAACAGCTAGGCACTGTAGCTTCTAACAAACATTATGCAATAAGAGGGACAAGTGCAATGTTAAATATTATTAAACTTTCTGTCAAAGGGCCTGTGTGTAGGATTTAGGTGTATTTATACTATATAATACTATAGAATATTAACAACTATGTTTCCATTAATGTATTACCTGAAAATAAGAATCATGTTTCTGTTACCTTGGACTGACAAACTAAACAACGTCTCTAGATAAGTCCATTTGTATCTTTGCAATAACACTCTATTTATTCTATCACTCTATTTGGGATCAGTAGGACCTGACAAGTATGACAAAATTAAGCGTAGTCTTTCAATAGCAAGTAGTTCTGTCCTCAAATGAGGATAATGTTTTTTTAAATTTTATTAATTGTCACAAGTGTGTAATAAAGTGTAACAGAGTTTATTCAATGCCTGAACATTGTTGTGCAAAAATAAAATTGCAAACAATGGTCACTGTTTAAATCTTAAACTGCTCTATATTTCACACTAGATCTTTTTGTCCTTTTTGTCCTGGAGCAGTCATCACACCTAGTTGGCCTGTGTGAAATGCTGCAATAATACAATAATAAAGTCCCAATGTCCTCAAACGAGTACTTTCTGATTAACGGTTTCTCAGCTTGTTGCTATTGCTAAAATTGGTCAAATTTGTTGCCATATCAAACTACAGACTGTTGTTTTTACATGGATTGCTGCATTGTGCTTTTGCTGCCACTAGATGGCAAATAAAAGTGTCCACAAACAAGGACAACGGGTCTAAGTTCAGCAAGATTAAGTATATGGCGCAGCAAACTCAGAATGTAATGGCGGTTATATCTGTGGAAAATCTGCGGAGGTGTTGTTGGAATTCTGATTCCGTCTGGCCCTGGTAAAGATGTTTATAAGCAACTGACCCAAAATATTCTAGAGTGTGTGTGTGTGTAATGCAGCAACATGTCACAATGTAGCTCACTGATGGATCTCCGAGAGGAATAAGCCACACAGACAATACGTGTTAGTCAGATCAGTTCATTGTTGCTGTTGGTCTTTTTATGGAATTTGCTGACAGTAAGAAAAGCACAGAATATCGCCAACTTTGTCCTTCACATAGAAGCACAACTGCTGTGTGAAAATGAGAATTCATGCAGCAAAAGAGAAAAACAAACGTCAGAGGTCACAGAGGAGCACAACCTCTGGCCACACACAGCGCTGACTTATGATCGCAAAACCACCTGTTTATTGTAAGTTATTCTCTCTGCTTGTTTGAATTGGCGCACCCTTAAGAATTTATCTCCTTATTGAGCACAATGAGGAGCAATGTGTCTACGCATGTGTCAGTAAGCAGAAGGTAGCACTCCAGACAATAGGAAAAGAGCCAGATTTAAGAGCATTGTCGCTCGGTGTGCGCCAAGCATCTCCATAAATCCTAATACACAGTCATTCCCCGTGGAACACACACACACACACAAAAAAAAGAAAGGCAAAGAAAGGGAGGGAACGAATGCATTTTCTTCTTATCTATCTGTCTTTCACTCTCTTTCCCCAGTGAGAGAGACAGAAGGGAATAAATGGCTCCCCTCTCCTCTCCTCTCTCCTCGGTGTGGGCTGACAGCGCAGCAGATGGTGGTTTAAGCAGTGAATTTATGAGCGCCACAATCTTAATGTTGCAGAAAGAAAAGAAAAGGACTCGCATCAAACGCCACTGACAAATGCACTTGCTAATATTAATGCACTCCTCATTCATCCAATATGCTGCCTAATTGCTTTTCTGTACACAGTAATATGGCACCTGCTGCTCAAGTCCGGCGCTCGCGTCAGGAGAGGGGAGATCGAGTGGGGGGTGGGGGGTAGGGGGGGAGGTATAGACGTGGAAGTAGAGAGAGGTGAGAAAGAAAGTCTCCCTCTCTCTTTCTGTCTTTCTCTCTCCCCTTTTTTTCCTGTGATGAATGCAAGGCTGTGGATCATGCGCCAGACCTGTCAGTGTTCCTAATTAAAATTTTATACTTACAGGCTCAGGGAAAAAAGGTGGAAAGCACTCAGTAAACAATCAGTTATGAGAGGAGAAGAAGGGAGAGGCCATCACACACACACACACACACACACACACACAAACACATACACACACACTCACAAGGTGCAAAACACTGAAGCACACACAATCCAATTTTAAGTACGGCATCATACAGTGAAAATCCGTGGACTTTATTAGAGCTTAACAAGGCCATCTTGCCTGCAGATCAAGCCCGTATCCAAAAGGGTCTGAAAAGCTGCGAGACGCCCACCTTTGCTGCAAAAAAATAAAATAAAAAAACTCTTTCATGGGTTCTTGCGGACATGCCAAATGTAATAAAAACACAAAGGCTGTTAGGCTGCATGGCTATGTCACCTTCAAAGTATCAGTGACTAAAGTGGTTTCACAGAAATGTTGGACCAAGCCGGAAAGTTGCCATAAATTTCTTCTCGTCTTGTCGCAGCTAGTACTCACTAGCAGCAGCTCGGATTTTCATTGTACACTGAGATAGGAATCAGTGCAAGCTCATCATTAAACATTAAAACGAATATTGCGATCAAAACTCAATTAAAAACAATCGATACTGTATGATTGCACATGTATTATGAATTATTTAGAGCTGATATCTTGCACATTATCCCTATCAGGTTGTAAAAACACCATCATCTGCATTAGAGACTGGTTTATTCCTGGTATCAAGTTTATTATTATTATTCGCACTTTTCTTCTCTGAAATCTGACTTTAAAGTCAGACAGATGAATATCATCATTCGAGTGCTTTGCATCATGTTTGGGGTCCATCTGGGGCCCGTGTTAGCCCCCTATAGCCCCACCATTATCTGCCCTCCAGCTGCTGTTAAATGCACTAAATTGTAAAATAATGAGTTTGTAAATTGCACGCAATTACGGATGCAAATTGAATAAATCCTCCAAACTATAGATTGTCCTTTCTCCTCACATCAACACTTAATTGATGCATGTTTGATGGAGAATAGCAGGTATTTCCTTGAGTGGTGGGATGAGAAACTGAAAATGCATTTTGTTGTTTGAGGCGTCTGAGGCTGTGAAAAGATGAATAGGGATTTGATGGAACAGAGTGCACCAGTTATGGAATGAGAGGTGCAGTATGCGTCGCCGGTTGCGTGGTGAATGATCAATGCACACAGAGAAGGAGTGCAAGTAAATCAAATCAACAATGGCAATAAGATCCGATGCTGCAACTACAAACATAAAAACACACACTATACTGTAAGTTAGTGGCTCTAAACCCCGGGGTCAGGGATTCCATGAGATAAATCTGAGAGGTCAAGGAGAATCAAAAACATATTTCTTCTATACAAAATTATGTATGAATTCATTTTTCCCATGAGATACTGATACTGATAGAAAATGTTTGAACAAACCAATTTAAGAAAAAAGATCACTTTGTTTCAGCTGCTCACAACTCGAAAACATATTAAACCTGTGATGAACAGAGAGCTTTCTACATTTTTATTGGGGCATAGTTGGGAAACAGTGCTGTTGGTAATGCATATATTTAACATCACACAATAATATTTCAGTGTGTGTCCATCTAGTGCAAAAGAAAAGTGAATATTGGGCCAGAAAGAATCACAAGAAAACCATTTTGTCTAGCTAGAGTAATCCTGTAATGCATTTTAGAATGATACAACACTAGTGCCAAGTGTGATACCATCATAGGAATAATGATATAATAATGCTAACAATTATGAAGGTCACTTTTATACTGGTTATTAATTATTTTGCACGCAACAATATGGCCCAATAGGAATATTATGGAAATATAACAGAAATGTTTTATTTGATTAAAAACACCATCATCACATTCAGGGCTGTAGCCAGGATTTTAGGAAGCCTTAGGTCACGAGTCCTTCCAATGGCCCCCTCACCACAAATTTGGACTGTTTTCAAATGACTTGTATTTTTTTAATATTTTATTCAATCAGTTGTCTGTTTTAATTTCTATATTTAAATTTTCTATAATTTCTGTGAAATGTATTTCCTAACATAAACGTCTTAATTGTATTTCAAAGCCTTGACACAAATTATTTATATTATTTACTGTTCTGTTTGTTATTGTAATGGCCTACAAATGGGCTTGGGTTAAGGGTAGGGTTTTGGTAGCCTAACCCTAACTGACAAACACGTTCCACTAAAATCATATTTTAATATTTAATGTGACAATTTGATTGATTGGTATTGGGTCAAAGAATACTGATAATAAGTTGTACATATGTCACTGTAACAGGTAAACTCCCCACTGCTATGGCCAGTGTTTTATACTGGATTACGCAGGATGTGGATACGAACAATACGAATAGTGGTAATGTATTAAGATGCATTATATGTGTGGCTACTAACAAATACATACTGTATAATGGTAGCATTAATAACCACCCTAATGATGAACCTGCTGTATGAGCTTCTATCCAACAGACAATTATTATGAACTATATGAATCCTGATCCACTGCAGCCTGATTGAAGTGTTCCCAAACGTTTCTTTTCTCAGCTAACGGAAGATCAATTATTAATCTCAAAAACAGCATATGTAAGTTGTAATAACGAGGCAGCAGACACCGAAACATCAGACACACAGTCAATCACACAGGATTCACTTTGAGCATCTGACACACATACCCACACCTCTCCTCTCCCCGGTGTGTCTGCGCATGTGGGCGGATGTTTTGCATGCATTTACCTTGTCACTGTGTGTGCGTATGTACCATATGTGTGTATGTGTGCGCGGGCTAACTCTTTTATGCGTGAAATGGAGAACACTATGCACCTGAAGGCACACGTCAACACGCCAAGAACAGCCATCAGCTCAGGACTTGAGTCATATCCAGCTGTTCACACACTAACACACACAAACACATGAAGTATTTTCGACTGCATGCGAATACAAAAACACATTTGACATAAATAAAGTAATAAAAAAATTGTATTTTCCAGCGCTATTCCACCCACTCATTACAACTAACACAATCAACCGTGATTTCCCCCATGAGACAAATAACTGGCATTAGTTTAATTATTTCTAAGTCTAAACAGCACCATCATACATTCAGTTTTAATAAAGCATGTGTTCATAGCTACTGAAGTGATACAAAATTACTGGAATTATTTAATAGAGTGTGATCATAGAGGAAGGTTTCTGTAAAGAGATTAAGCAAAAATAGGTTTAGAAACAGATTTAACAAAATTCTCCTAAATGCACCATTGTGCCGCCAGTAGTGAGGTCACCACAGCCCGTCATGTTTTATAGTTTGTGTGTTTTGATTCTGATTTAATCACCAGCACATTTGCAAGTCGTAGAAAGACCAGAGCATCGCCATCATCATCATCATCTTCGCCGGAGATATACTACCCACAATCCTTTTCCACAAGCCGACTAATTAGCCGCAGAAAGGTCAAGTAAAGTCAGAGTGTGATTAGAGAGAGGAGGGGAGAGAAAGGAGGGGGGGGGGGGGCAGAGGAGGGGGGAGGGAGGGAGGAAATGAGACAGACGAGAAGAAGAAGAAGAAGAAGAAGAAGCTCACATACATCTAGTTTTGGATGTGTGCCAGAATGTCTCCTTTTTTAATTTTTTTTTTTTTTTTTTATTCCCCTTCCTTTCTCTTCCTCCTTTTTACCCCGCGTGCCGACTGAGAGCTTTTTCTACAAAACGTTGGCTTCAATTTTTAATGAAATGCTTATGTTGCTGCACCTGGACCACATTGGCTAAGCTGGCCCATCAGGTAAGGGTTCCCAGGAGGGTCATTAAAAGCAGATCGGACCTGCCTGGGTGCCAGCCATGATGCGAGGCCTCGAGAATCAGACACAGCAAAGACGGCTCTGTTTTTTGTACTCTTAGGGAAGGTGTGTGTGCAGTTTGTCAGTCATATTGCACCATTTTGTTTTCTCATTTTTGTTCAAATTTATAGTCGTTATTGCTTGATGCTGTATGATCACAAACTGGAGGTCGGAGGTAGATTACCAACCACTTTGTTTACCGCTACATTGCCGTACCTCTGCGTGCATGCATTTGCTGTGTGTGTGCACATCTGTATACATGCATTTGTGATTGTGTGTGTGTGCGCATGTGTGTGTGTGTGTGGTTGAGTGCTGAGTAAAAACACTATAGTAGATGCAGGACCGGTGCTATTCCCAGTGAGCCTCGTACAGTGGTCTTGCCGCAGGCTTCTCCCCTGGCTCAATGTTGAGTCAAAACATCTCCTGTGGTAAAAAAAAAAAAAAACAGCAGCGGAGTGCGCTTTCCTGTCAACAGCAAAACACAGCAACGTGTTGGATGACAATGACACTGACACTGCACTCCCAACCTTTGGGAATTCACTGGAGTGAAGAGCCAGTGTATACTTAGCGTAACAGATCCAAATGATGTACAGTATGTGTCATTCTGCAGGCTTTTCTAAAGCAACATATGCTTTGCTACAGAGCTCCCACACACACACACACACACACACACACACACACACACACACACACACACAGACAATGGCCGTACATTTGCCCCTCTACCTGGAATAGCCTGATCCCTGAGGGGAGTGGTGTTTTAAGACATTCAAACACACACTCACACACACACACACATAGACGCAGGGTAAGTGGACCCGCAGCCTAATGTAGTTTAATCACTCCCAGCACATCCATCAGGGGCTCCAGTAGGGGAGTGGAGTATTTTATCACCACTTTTAAGGGTTATTAGTACAAATACACTGTCACCCTGCATTACCACTGCAGCGCTTTAGGGTGCCATGCCCTCACCACATTCATTACAATCTCTATCAATATCTATCAGAACTAAATGCTGCCTCTTTCTCCCTCCACCTTCTTTCCTTCCACGTCCTCTCCTCGCGCACTCGCTGCCATTAAAAGATGAAGACTGACTCCCCCCTTAGCCTCTCCTCCTCCTCCTCCTCCTCCTCCTCCTCCCCTTCCCTCTCCTCTCCGTGCCTCTGTCTCCCTTCACCTCCTTTGACACACACCTCTAAAAGTTTCACTCCATTTATCGTCCGGTGCTCTTCCGGCCCGATGCTGTCGGACCGACTTGATGGAGTTTGGCGGCTGGCAAGGACACGTCCAGACGGTGACTTTAAAAGCCCAGTGGTCATTTCCGAAAAAAAAAAAAAAAAAAAGAGGAAAAACTCGGATCGGATGACTTCTTTTCAGGCAGGCTGAGCACATTATTCACTTCGCTCCATTACCGGGCGTGCAAAGGTGAGAGGATTAAGAGAGATTTGCTTTTTTTTTTTTGATGTGTAAAGTTACTGGAGGAAAGGGACAGTTTGCAGTTTCTGTCCCGGGAAGGTGAAGTGGGGGATATCAATCAGACAGTATATCTGACACCTATGGAGTCCATTACTGATTGGCAAGACTGACATTTGGACAAATTTGAAGGGATGTTCCTGTTCAGGTCTTTAGGCAATGATAATGTGTAGGGCGTATCTGTGTGTGTGTGTCTGTTCCTGTGTACCTCAAAGTGGAGCCTATGTCATCATTAGTGTCATTAGCTGTATATGACGGATAACATGGACCTTGGCACTAGAAGTAGGCCTAAAGTTATACAGTATGTAATAAACTAGAGATCAGTGAATAAAGTCACTGCATGTTTTCACACTCTGTACAACACGTTCTCCCCTAGTCAATCACAGATAAGTCATAACACCTACTTTCAGCCTTTGTATTGTAGGAGACTTTTTTGACGCTAATATTTTTCAAGGGCGAGGACGGATGACCTCAAAAGTTGTGCAAAATCAGAAAGGTTTTAAATAAAATCCCACGTTAGCCAAATGTTTTTGGAAAAGAAAGCCAAGGTAGTAAAATCATGGGCCCCACACACACACACACACACACACACACTAATGTTCCTGCCGCTCTCTGTTCCATCTGCACTATCTGCATCTTCTCCTGTAATATTCCTAATCCCACCCACACAGGCAACAGCAGGTGTGTTTAGGCACACTGTGTGTAAAACAAACTCTTTCTTATCGTAGAATCTTTGGAACAAACAAACTCATTAGAAATACACATCCTGCTCTCCTTTTAGTTCTTCGTGGTATTTTATCTAGGCTAATGTGGTATGGATATTCAGCTGCCGAAATCACCAAACGACATACACTGTGTGTGCACATATTCATCTTTATGCTCTTTTCTAATATTCCAAATCACACACACACACACACACACACACACACACACACTACACAGGCATACTTGCCGTAGTCTTCCAGCTCAATAGGAGTTATACTGGCATTACATGCTCAGGTTCATTTTTATCTCAAAATGGATTAACATGACAGAAATGTTTGTTTGCAACATAGGCTAAATTGTCATGTTTTTCACACCATTAGATTTTCTTCCTACCGATGTCTCCAGATTCCCATCTTTTTTGTTGAGTAAGTCTCAGTTTTTTGCTGCTAAATGAAAAAACAGTAGACACATCACGTTAGCTGTGTAGGCTGGCTGACTCTCCAAGTTCAAATTAGCAATGATATACTGTAACTGTCAAAGAAAAAGCGAACCTGCTGACCAATACGGAAAAAGTAAAAAAAAGTTTTTATCCATAGCACCTGGAATTACCCAGAGTTACTATCGGGGTGTCATGTGATGCCAATGGGCTCACCATAGAGCTTCACTGTCAAAGAGATGCTTGTAAATCAGTGGTGAAAATTTCTTTGAGCATCACAACCCCCTCACTATCTGCATTTGGTCCATTTTTTTGTCTGATAACATTTCGAAGGTCTAGAGGGGCCACATAATTTATTTATTTATTTTTATCCCCAAGTTAGCACAGGGAATTTAGCCGCTCCGCTCAGCTCCCAAAAGTCTCTAGTGTTGGGAAGTGACTAGTTACATATAATTACACCACAAAATAAATATAGACGTAAACAGTGAAAGTTAATGAGAAAAATTACATTTGTTTCAGTGTATAATCAGTATGTTCTTTTGGCATGTTTTAGTTTAAAACCTGTTAGAAAAGTAATCAAATATAAAAAGGAGCATTATGTTAATGATGTAATTTAAATAGTTACATTATCTGTTTCATTTTTAACAAGGTCAGGTTGTCCTCATGTTTTCCTACTAAAAGTAATGCACCAAAATTTGTTCATATCCCACGTGGTCATTGACCGGTAATTCATGCAATTCACATATTTTGGGATGCAGCAATCGTGTCTAATGTGCTGATGGCAGCAAACAAGGAAGTGCTTCTGAGTGGTTTGTAAGGAGGCAGGTAAGGGTAGTGGATGGGTCGCAAAACACAGGACTTTTCCCCGGGACTTTCCCAAGGAGACAGGTGTGTTCAGAACCACGTGACCTTTTACTGAACTTTGAGTCATTTTACGGTAAGTCCTTAAAATGTTTCTTTTACTTAAACCTAACAACAGAATATGTTATGTTCATAGCTTTAGATTAAGGAGGTAATGTCATAGGCTATCAAACAAACCATTCGAAGGACAGGGTAACAATCTGTAACTTATCACATTTGAAACGTAACAGTGCAACAGCCTGTAACTGCCTTTACAGTTCTCCCCTATTCAAGATTAGCTGAAGTTAGCATTAGCTAACTGTCTAGCTTCGGCACACAGTTCCACCACTAATTAAGAAGAAAAGAAAGAAAAATGTTTAATGACAAGAGAGAGACATCTTTCCAAAGTTAAACTTGCATAACTAGCATCAAAGAAAAGTATCCAGTTAGCTTGCTGACCCCTTAATCTGCTTTTCAAGTGTATACGTTAGCTAACTTTCTAGCTCCAGCTCCATAGTACACCCATACTTTAGAAACAGCTCTGCCTCATAGAAACATGTACAGGGTTATCCAAAGTCTGCTGCTTTTGTCTGTAAGTTTAAACATTTCAGGATCTAACTCTCCCCACCTATAGCATATTAAATACAGAGCTCTGACACTGCTACATGGCAGCTGTTGGCCACAGGTTCCATGGCTGGGGAAGGTTATTTGGAGGTAAACCCACACAGCTTGGGCTTGCTAAGTGGCACAATTATCATGCTTACACAGTATTTACGTCCATGGCACACACCTGGCACAATTGCCTTGGTGTGCATTCCCGTATAAACCAACCTCTAGAAAACGCATTCAAGGCCCCAGCCACCCCCCTCGCTGAAAAATAAGGGGAACAATTTAAGTTTGAGGTTGATATATAGCAGCTAGCTCCAAATTAAAAAGAGATTACAGAGAGAAACATTAAAATCCCACTGCTGAAACGGCCTCAAAGCCTGCAGGTAATGAGATTTTCCAAAAAAAAAAAAAAAAATCTTGAGTGCATCTAAACTGTCTGCAGATTTACATTCAAGCGCACACAAAAGAGACATACAGCTCGTTTCATGTCAACCTCTAGCATCACATGAACTCCATATGTTGCATCTCTCATCTCCCCCCACACACTCATTAGAAAAGCCCCACCACTTCAAGTCATTTTTTAAAGTTCCTGTTTCAACACCCCCCAATCTGATCAGGTGGCTGCTTATTTTCTTTTAATTATTTTCTTCTTTTTTTTCCCAGGATCATGAAATAAAAATCTATACTTGGATTCCCCAAGCTCTCGTTATCCAGTTGCACATATTTTATAGTGAAATAAAACGGCTTCATAATGAACGTTGGAATTTGACCCCATGCTGTTCAGGCCATGCAAAGGTCAGGGAAATTAATTTTGCCCACTGTTGCAGGGGAAAGGAGAAACTGAGCAAGAACCAAGAGAGGAGCAGAAAGGTTAGGAATACAGTAAGACCTGTGTAACTTAAACCTTTTAAACCGCTTTATTCAACAGTTGATGAGTTCGTTCCGTGATTCAAACGTCCATGTGTTCCTCAGTTATTGCCTTGCATACATTGTGAAATTTGAACTCGTAGCCTTGCAGATATGGAAGTGTATCTTTTCGGTGCTCTCTAAATTGAATTTACCTCTAAAAGCGCTGTTAAGGATGTGTTTTTGTGTGTGTGTCTGTGTCTGTGTGTGAAGCACCTCGAGCACTGCTGTCATCCTTTTGAGAACAAAAGCACTCAGCGTTACAAGCCGGTCCAAGCCGAGTTCTGCCCTGTTATTTATGGAAAACGAGGAGTGTATGGATTAAACAGATGATGCCAAGACGAACAACAACAAAAAAAGAAGCCATGATTCATTTCCCAAACCATGGAAAAGGGCCAAAGGACAAACAAATCAATGGCAGTTTGGATGATATCTGGCCCCAAGCATTGACAGGCCCTGGAGTGTTTGGCATGAATGTAAATGTGAAAAGTGCAGTTTTCTTTATATGCAGTGAGGCAGGCCAAAGCTACAATATATGCTATTTTGTCCTGATTAACGTAGCTCGATACTTGCATTTAAAGCAGTCGTAGTTTTAGTGAGGCTTCAAGCCGTGTGCTAAATACATATATTTTCCTCCCTTTTTTTCAGCCGAACGGATTAAGCAGAAAAAGTGATGCTGATGATTTTAAGAGACAACAGCGAGATCCATCAAATTAGAAACCAGCCAAAACAATCAAATAATGCACTGGATAAATGATGTCATACTGTAAAATCTATGGCTTATTGTCTGGGCAGAGGGCCAATTCACATTGCTACACTGGTTATGCAAAACGGAAGGAATGCTTTCGAACGTGAGCTAGTCATCAATATACAACAGCAGCAGCCCGCTACTGTTATTCAATGTAAATTTGATATGTGTTTGCGTGCTGACGGCAGACCCTGTTAAAAGCCACATGTGAGGGAGGATGAGGAAGAGGAGGAGAGCGAGGAAGAGCGCGAGAAGAGACGAGGCCTGGCTGGCTGCCACTCATCTGGGCACCTTCTCTAAGCAGGGCAGAAAATCAAATACGCCAGGAAAGAATTAAAGGAGAAAGAGAGGGAGAGAGGGAGAGAGAAAGAAAAATGATTTTTCTTATAAATAGCAGGGCTTGCCAGAAGGCAGAGGAAATGAGAGCAAGTGAGCGCTGGAAAAGAAGGGCTTGAGCTTGACACGGGGCTTAAAATTGAGAGGGGGGCGGGAAGAAGGGACCTACTGCGCGAAAATGTCTCCAACCAAAGCAAGGATTAGTGTTCCAACCTCCTCCACCGCCAAGATCCGCCAGTACAACTAATCACCTTCACAGCTTCTCTCACTCGCTCTCCCTCTCTTCTCTTCTCTCTGTCCTTTTTTCACTCTTTTCATTCCCCTCTTCTTCTTTTTTTTTGCCTCCACTCTCCTCTGCTCTTTAAAGTATCATTTCGCCCCTCTCGTCGTCATTATGGCTAAAATTAAAGCAGAGTATGTTCTGCCAAGAACGATTAGCCGCCGCAGCCTAACTGGGCGCAGTAAGGTGCTCGGGGTTTTTTAGTCAATCTAGCGCGCGGGTGCACGGAACATTAGCAGGCGCAGGAACACACTGCAAACTTCAAAAGGCATCTACATATATGATGACAAGGGATGTCGCAGATAAACCACACTCCCTCTCCATCCTCTCTCTTGCTTTCTGTCTGTCAAATCCCCTCCGTGTCACTCCATCCCTCACTCTCTGATCCCCCCACCACCACCCCATCCCGCCTTCTCCACCTGTCAGTCCATCCTTCCCTTCCTTCTCCTCTTTTTCTTTTTCCTCTCATCCCCTCTGCCGCTGCCATCCATTTCCTCTCCCCCGACAGGGCTCCTCACAAAGATGGCGACGGCGACAAGAACGACGGCGCATAAACATAAACAAGTCAAATTGATCACACAGAAGATGAGCCAGGCGGTGGATTTTTGAGGGGTTTGTGAATGTGGCGGGGGGGGGCATGAAACAGACAGGAGCGATTAAGCTCCTTTCTGTCTCTTCTTTCTCTCTTTCTCCCAAGCTCAATCTCTCTTTTCCTCTTGTAGAAGGTGTGTGTGTGTGTGGGGGGGCGTGGGGGGGGGGGGGAGCAGTTGCAGAACCATCCCGGAGAAAGAGCCACTTCATAAGCAGATGCCTGGCATACGATTGCAGCCGGGGGAGTGTGTGAATTCATTCTCCTCCGCTATAAATACACGCCGTGTCTCTGTATAGGTGCAAGCGCAAAATGTAATTAGGCAGTGAGGCAGAAAAGCAAGCTGCCTTTCTCTATGTTTGCATATTTTGTCCACAAATAATGTACTACAAAGGCAAAGAGAGGAGAAATCTCTCTTGAATATTCATTTACAAAATAACGGTTTGCTGATAAGGCCAAGGCATGTGATAATCAATTAGCTAAATGTTCTACAAAAACCTGGCCAAGAAGGAAAAAAAACAAAAAAAACAGGCAATAATAATAAATGTGCGCTCACACAGTGTATGTTGGTGAAGCGAAATGACGACTTCAGCAGAAGTCTGCGCTGAATATCCATACCACATTAGCCTAGATAAAATATCACAAAGAACAAAAAGAGGAGCAGGATGTGTATTTCTAATGAGTTTGTTTGTTTCGAATGTTCGTACGATAAGAAAGAGTTTGTTTTACATACAGTGTGCCTAAACGCACCTGCTGTTGCCTGTGTGGGTGGGATTAGGAATATTACAGGAGAAGATGCAGATAGTGCAGATGGAGTAGAGAACTGCAGAAACAACAGTGTGTGTGTGTGTGTGTGTGTGTGTGTGTGTGTGTGTGTGTGTGTGTGTGTGACAGTCAGGGAGGTCAGCCGAGTGTCAGGACGAGACCTGGCACAGTTTTGCAAGTCCATTTTGTTGGGTTTTTTTTTTTTTTTTTTCAGGCAACAAATAGCAGCAAATCACAGTGATGGTTAGATGCTGAATGTTTCAGCCCTGCACTCGTTGGCCTTTGCTGACAGAAGGACACAGAATGAAAATGCTCTCTGTAGGGCTGCAGCTCGGGATTCTTTTCACTATCAATGAACCTGATTATTTTCTTAATTTACTGATAAAATGTTTGCTTCATTAAATACCAGAAAATTATGAAAAATGGCCATCACAATTCCTAAAAGCTGAAAGTGACTTTTACAAAGAGTCCAAAACCCAAGCAATTCATAATGCTAAATGTTTGAAACCTGCTCTCCATGTACTTGACATGCGGAAAATGAAAATGATGTGAGGCTGCAACTAACAATTACTTTCATTACTAATTAATCTAACAACTATTTTCTCAATTCATTGATTTATTGTTTGGTTTGTACCCGTCAGAAAAAAGGTGAAAATGCCTTTCACAATTTCCAACAGCCCAAACAAGTACAAGTATTAGTACTTGTTTTGTCTGATTAAGAGTCCAAAAGCCAAGGATATTAAATTTGTACTGATCTAAGAGCACGAAGAGCGGCTGATTTTCAAATGCATGAAGGAAAACACAAAGAAAGTTCAGCTTTTCTGCTTTAAAAAATGACTCTATGATTCGTTGATTATCATAATAGCTTTTTAATAATTTTCTGCCGATCAGCTAATCTGGGGACACACAACTCGCTTTGTCCACGGGCCACTTTTGCAAGGGGCCAATTATTGATGAAATGACATAGTAATATTTCTGAGTATATATAATAAATGCATTGCCTAGATTCAACCTTTTGACATTTACTGTCCCACTCATCTTCACCAAGAGACAAATCCAGTAGCAGTAGCCTGGCATAGGTCAGGTGCATGCAGGGGCGCTTCTAGGATTTGAGGACATTTGGGGCTTTGCCTGGACCTCTGTGGGGGTCAAACAAGCTCTATTTTGATGATTTTTAATGCACTCTAGCACCTTATTACATTCAAAGTACAACAAAAAAAAATCTCATTGTAATTTAATTTATTTTCATTGTGATTTAGGAAATGGTCGGCACCCTTCATAGGGCCAGATTTGGCCCGTGAGCTGTAAGTTAAGTATCACATCACTAACTGATGATTGAACCCAGCTCTAGATCCCTGCATCTCTGCACTTACAAGTCACTTCCTGCTGAATTCCATAAGTCTAATTGTACAGCATGTCCAACCTAATTGAATTGTTCTACACGCAGTGCTACAGTATCATGCATTACAGTTGTTACCACCACACTGTTGCATGTGAAACCAATTACAATACATGTAATTAGGCCATGTGCCCATTAATAACTGCTAACAAATACTAGTGTAAGATATAAGCAGCTGGTTTTAATAAGAACAATATATGTCACCACCAAAGCTTCCCTGCTTCTCCTCCAGCAGGCCCCGTGCCCCTGCTGCCACGCAGGGCACGTCGTCCTCTACTGGCCAGAGCGTGAATTACAGCTGACCCTGCCTCCTGCAGCCGACCTGGCAGGGAACAAAGAGCCAGCGCTGTGCCAAAGAGGCCTATCACTCTCTCCTCCGGAGGGGAGCAGAGGGAGGAAGAGGAGGGAAGGTTTCCAGAGGGGGGTCGGGTTAAGGGGGCTCCGCCATGCTGGAGCAATGCAGCTGTGCTCTGCGGTCGACTCCCCAGCCGAACGGGGGCAAACTGTTTCAGCGTGCGTGTGTCGGGGGGAAGGAGGGAGAGAGCGGGGTGGTTGTTGGCACTGAGGGGTGGGCTGGTAAGACATCTGTCATCCTATCATCAATGCTGTCACATCATAGAACAAATGGGCTGTGGGATTTTTACAGCCCAAAAACAAGGGATGGCAAAAGGTGTGATCTATTAACTGCTCTTTGGTGCCTTTTTCAATAAGTGTCGGCCACTGTGCCTCACCTCATCAAAGGGTGAGGGGAAGGGAAAATGGTTACCAAGTGAGAGAGCCAATGCATATCTGTCAAATCAAAATAAAAATTTCAAAATCAACTCAGCATCATGAAGCTGCTCTGCATCTGAGCGTCCTTGGCTCAGGCCCAAAGCCACGTTTAGGGGTCTGGAACTCCCGCTTCCGAGCGAGGACGACGAGTGAAAGAAGGGAGAGTGGCATATTTAATTTCCCCCCCTCTCTACCCCACAGCACCACCATCCCTTTTGTTTTTTGAAGCGGGCCGCCGCACCGAGGCAAGGTCTTCCATAATGACACCTTGACTGTGAAGAACTTCATCCACTCCGCCGCACTATCTGGCGCCTGCGTGACAAGACGGCTGGCTTTGTTGCCAGGAGAGTGGAAGAGAGCTTTGAACTGCAGACTGACAGCGCAGGGGAAGCCGTTCCAGGCGTAAATGTAAATTATTATTACTTACACGTTTAACCCAGCACCTACAATCCAACCCCCCAACCCCCCCCCCCCCCCCCCCCCCCCCCCACACACACACACACACACACACACACACACACACACACACACACACCCCACCCTCTTCCCTGTTCACCGGCTTGCACTCTGCTACGGAAGGAGGTAGTGGTGGAGGTGGTGGGGGGACAATTCTGACATCATGTTGCCCTCTTTTGGTGGGTCTTCGCAACTGCACCTCACTGTCCTCTCACCTGTCTTCCCTTTTGGTGAACAAAAAGGGCGAATGTTGGAGCAACAGACAATGTGTTGACTAATTATATCTGTCTTTACATTAAATGTACGAGTACCCACGTTAGGTCAAGGTGCATCAGATCTGCACAAAAGCTGAAGAATTTCTTGAGGCAAGACATATTTAAAATGCATGAAATACAAGCCACACAGGTAAGTACAACAAACTCTGTGATGCATTTCCTCTCAACATTACAATCTGACAGACACGCACATCTGACAACATGTTTTCCATAGCCTGCCTGACATACATCCACAAGATAGTGCAACATTTTGTGATGGTGTTTTTTGCTAGTGAGTTGCCTTCAGCCTGATGTGGAAACCAACAAAGCCAAATGTTCACCTTTTCTTCACCCTCTTTCACACATCTCAGCCTTTTTTGTCCTCCGGCTTTTCGTTTCACCTATTTAACAGGCAAAAGACTTTTTCAAGAGAGACATGGCCCAGACGGCAGCTAAAGAACAGCACAAACAACACAGACAACATAAACTGCCACGTACTACAAGAGTCAAATGACCTCCAGTTAGGGTGCATACACAAGCACTATAGTTTCTGAAACTGTCTAATTAAGTAAAAACAATAAATTAGAAGAATAAAAGAGACCGAAGACATAGAAAATACTCATATTTACTTGAATTCACCAAAAGTAACCACATCTGTCAAGTTCATGTCCTTCTCTGCTTTGTTCCAAGTGGGAGGAGCATTATATTCAAAGGCTCCGTACTAACAGGGAACCAACATTTGTAAATTCCATGGCGTAGATTTCTTTTCAACATTGGTGAAACACTTAATTTCCTAAGCTTCTGGTGAATTTGTATGCATGAATTTGCACCTTTCCTGCATCAGTTTAAGGAGGAAATGTCTTTAATTTTGCCAAAATTAAAGTCCTTTCTTACTGTATACTTTGGGGGGGGGGGGGGGGGGCAAATGTGCATGTTCCAAATGTTGAGGGGGACATGTATCTGGAAATTTATATGACAAGGGCGTAGATTTCAACATCGTGGGGGACACGGGGGCTTGGGGGTCCTTCCTGAGGAAATATTGAGCATCATCCCCTGCATTCTCAAATTTGTGCCTCTGCATCAATTTCAGGTGGAATTGTCTTGGATTTAATCAAAATAAAAGTTATCTGATACTTTCATGTTTTTATTGAGGGGGACATGTCCCTTGTGACCCCAATCTACGCCCTTGACAAAGGCGTAGATTTCATTTCAACATTAAGGGGGGAACACAGGGGAGGTTGAGGGTCCTCCCTCAGGAAATATAGAGCATTGAATGTCTAACTTCCTGCATACTGGTTTTAACATACAAATTTGTGCCTTTCCTGCATCATTTTAATGCGGAGATGTCTTTAATTCTGTCAAAATAAAAGTCCTGTGGTACTCTGAAGATGTTGTTCATGGGGGATAAATGCATGTTTCAAATATTGGAGGGGAAGTGTCCCCTGTTTCCCCCCCGAAATCTCCACCTTACCGTCTGATACATTTCTATAGATGCATGTTCAAGCAGGAACCTGCCCGAGGATTGATTTATATAAAAGAATCAGCCACTTGGCACATGAGATGGCCACTCAGCAATAACGATAGTAAAGAAAATAAACATTTTAGACACTGGGCAGGAGTATTCATGAAGAGCACATCACGGTAATCTAATAAAAGTGCTAAAAAAGGTCTTCCAGAATTTATTGTGATTCTTTGTTTTGTGTATTTTCTGTCACTCTGCAATTTAGCAACAACAAAAAAAGAAATCCATGGCTGTCCTGTCTCGTTTATCCTCATATGATTCAAAAAGCAGAAAGAAATAAAGCGGTGCAACGCAGAGGGACATACTGTTGAATAAATCCAAACTTCAGATACAATCAATGCCTGGACTAACTAGCGTCACAGGGTTACATTTGAGGCACGTTATGAGGAAGCAGGTGAAAGCAGATAAGATAACAAAGCTTAATCATCGGCTGCAGATTGGATTTTAAGTATGAAATGACACTGAAGGTGGATCGCGGATTGAGGCTTGTGTTCTGCTGTTGATCTTATTTTGCCCACTCCACACAGCGAGCCGAGCACACTGGCAGCGCCTGTCGTCAGGCAAAGCTCCAAGCCATTTCCCCTAGATGCATCTCGACTGAATCAATAGGGCCCTCGTAGCATATCATTAGACATAAGTATTATAATTACTTGTGTTATTAATTTTGCCTTAATACCAGGGATAATATGATATGTAATTCAACCCCATTGAGGGAAGAGAAAATAAGATAATCACAAATGCATCTCTTATGAAAATCAATGTTGAAATGGATATTCCAATAATGCCAAACCACTGCCCCTCTGTTTTTTTCTCATGCATATCAACCAATCATTTTCCGCATTCATCTGGAAAAAAATATATAAATATGTCCGACATATTTCACATGGGCGCCCCTGTCCGAGGCAAAACAATATGGATTTGTGTTGCCTCGCAAACAATTTTAATAAAAAGCTATTGATTGGGGATCGAGCGGCTAGCCTGTGGGCGCGGAGCACCAGACCCCAGTGGGTCCAGATCATTAATGTCCTCAACTGCTGGCTTCACTGGCGCAAATTTGTTCAATAAGGGTCTGGCACGCATGCTTCGGGGTTTGATTTTGATACAGCCACGTCGAACTGTTTGTGGCCGCTCCACAGGCCACAAACCCTGAGACACGCTCGGTTAAAACATGGTGGTAGCATGTGTTTTTCTTCCTTAGAATAAATTCTAATTGATAAACCATGCTGATGCATATGATTTGGGAAAGTGGCAAATGATTAATGAATTTAAGCACACATTACTCCTACTCAGCCTGAGCGCTCATGGCAAACATCACCTGGAGACTAAGCAGGTCTAGTCAGAGGAATGTGCATAGTAATAATGAGATAGAGCCACAACCCACAGCAATCCATGGCTGCTTTCACACACACACACACACACAGTACAGCTTGTCATCAACAGACATCCTCCAGACAGAGGGGGGAAAAAGGAGCAAAACACACTCTCACATCCTCTGCTTTATGTCAAACCTCACCGAAAATTTGTGCAGCCACAGTATCTACACCCAGGCAGGAACACACTGCCATATACTTTCTTGAGCAGGTATCAAAGCCTTGGCGCAGCGAGACACTTTTAATTACCAGGTACTTTCCTTATGCTCATGATTTCAATTTCTCCCCGCAAAGCTGGTAATGATATTCAAAATGCCTGCTGGCAACTCCGACTCCTCGTTCTCCCCCTGTCTTTCCTTCCCACTAAGATGTGAATACCCCAGTTTATAGGCTTATTTGTCCTCCAGTCACTTTGTAAAATCTTTATTCTGCCGAAGATATCTTTTTAAATGCGAGCCTCGCTGGAAGGAATGGCAATAAAGGTTTTGGGGAGTGGGGTGGTGGTGAGATCAATGCAGAATGTATTAGCCTGCACTACCGAGACCGACTTCAATAATAAAAGAATTGATCCTTTAAAGTGAAGCTTACTCTGGGCCGGCATGGTAAAGGAGGATGGTCCATTCCAATACTGCACAGGCCAGATGGAGAATCACAGCAGGCTATTTCACCCTCCCCCGAAATATTCACATTGTATTTCAAACCCGTATTCGATTCAGTCGCACAATTACTGAGGGATTGGTGTTGAAATGCATGCATTATGGAAGAGCATGCCCAATAATACAGCATATGGAATAACATATTCAATTGGCACTACTTAAGCTTTGCCAAGTACAAAAGAGGGTGAGAAAAAGAGAGTAGAAGCACATGTAGGGAGGAGAATAAAGTTAAATAAGGTGGTAGATTTTTTTTTTAAAGAATACATTATATTACTGGAAGACGTTATAATTTACTAATACGTAGTCTTAGCCAGATTCAGAGCATAGATCTGTGTGCCACGTGTCATTTAAATTTCATCCAATTTCCTGTTCGTGTTTTCAAAACAGGAGCTTCTAATATTTCCTGATTTTCCATTAGTCACCGGACACATCACATCCCAGCAGTGTCTCTGTACACAGCCGTCGGTAGTAAAGCGCCAGCAGTAATCAAGCGTGAGGGCTGGATATATAACAAGCACACTTCACAGTATGCCTAACAAGCACACTTCACACACTAATCAGCTCAAGTGGACTTGCATTGCATCCACATCCTTGGTTCCGGCACAGAGACAAGCCCTGGCTTAGATTATGAAATTATCTGGATGGTATCAATAGATAAGGATGTCTGTGATTTGCCCAAAGTAACGAGGACGTCGAGGTATAGTGGGGAGGGATGGATCCTGTGGTGTTCGGTGATAAAATAAAGTGCTGAATCGAAAAAGGGGGTCAGTGAGGAAGCACACACAATGTGCTTTTTCTCAGAAAACTCCACTGCTGCCTTATTGATCCTTTTATTGGCCTCTACATGTAAATGCTTTGCGTTCCCTAACAGGGCTGCCAAATCAACACATTATTAAGCACAATAATACACACAGATTAGGCTGAGACTGATACAGGAGGCTTTACATAATCACACTCAAGAGTAAGGCGGCGGCCAAATTAATTTATTGTTTAATCAATAAAATGTCAAAAAACTGAAAAATGTCTATCACAAGTTCTGAGAGTCCAAACTCATATCCTAAAATATTTTGTCCTGACAAATAGTCCCAACCTCCAAAGTCGGGCTGGGTGATATGAAGAAAATTGAATACCACAATATTTTCAATATTGCGTCGATATAGTAGGCTTAATGCAATCATAATCAGTAATGTAGATATAATGACTATGTGATTAAAGGCAATTATTAGAACAGCTAGAATACTTTGGTAAGGGAGCTGGGTGTGACTTCTTCTTTTTTTTTCTCACCCTTCCCGGAGGTACAAATATTTTTTCTGGAGCCACCCTGAGTGACTGGTGCAAATTGCATGACCCCCCCCTTCACCATGAATTAGTTGTTAGATTTTGATAACGTACCCTTTGATGTTTGAAAGTTAAAAGTTAAAAATTTAAGATAAAATCTTTGAGTTGAAAAAAGCCTTGTTTTTTTTTGTTTTTTTACTGGTCGTGCATGCTGCTTAGTTAATGCAAATGGTTTATTTTTGCCAAATTTTAACTGTGATTTGAAAGTGATTTTGATTAAATGTCACTATTTTAAGCTCAGCTTTGGCTATGCCTTTTTTCTGATGGAAACATTCATCACACATGATGTGTCCAAGGATCGTTGGAAATGTGAAAGTCCAACGATAATTCCTGTTTTTACAGTTTCTGGCTGTGATAAATGGTGTAATTCTGGCACCCACATGTGGGTTCAGAAGGCATTTTCTTCTTAAATATAAATACAATCCTAAATTTCTATGCCCCTCCACTACGCCAAAATAAAAAACATCCCCAGTCCCTCCCCAGTGCCAAAAAACTATTTGACATGCCTCACTTTTTTTGCACCACCCCTCCCCCCTCATAAATAACTTACAGTCCCTAAATTCTGAAAAATACAACACTTTACTGTAAAACCAAAGTCTGTAAAACCAGGAAAAGACAACATTTACGATATTACCATATCCAAAATCTAAGATGATATCTAGTTTAACATAAAATACACTGAATCAGCAAATGTCTGTATTTTACAGGCTGGAACCAGCATATATTTGCAGTTTTTTGGTTGACTCAACAACTGACCGATTAATCAAACTCAATTAAGTTTCTGTTGATAAACTAGTCGATAAATTGACCAATCTTTGAACTCTGCTCGACAGTTTGTAAAACTTGCAGTTAGTAGTACTTAAATAGAGATTCTTTTTTTGACCTGTGTCAAAAATCGGATTCACAAATTGCACAGACTAACCTTCAAAAGAAAACATACTCAGTTATGTATTTTCTTTTCACTGTTTTTTTCCTTTTTGCTCCTAATGTTACGTAAAATATGAGTTGTTCGCAGCCTAAATTTAAAATAAAAGTATATATAAGTATCAGCATAGTGGTCTAATGTTATCATAAACACAAACACACACACACATACACACACACACACACGGTGACCCTCAGTTCCACCTTGTGTCTCCTCTATCCATGGAGGGATGTGGTGGGGTGGTGGGTGGCAGCAGGACAGACACCCGCCTCCTGTAATCCCATCAACTCATGTCAGACAGCAGTCTGGATACAAGCCTATCTGTGAGGCCTGTAATCCACGGCTAAGACTTCACACACTGCGCTCCCACTTATCTGGCAACACACACTCAGACACAAACACACACACGCACTCGTAAACATACTTGGAGGAAAAAGTGATAGTTGGTGGCTGCAATTTGTCTTTGCAGAAAGACATGATATTCTACTGTAATGTATGTAAAGGGAGAATCAGCATGTTGTCACGTTAGTGTGTGTGCCAGGTAATAAGCACGCGTCATGGATTCAGCTTGAGCCAAACATACACACTTATGCATGCACTGGATATTAAAAAAGGAGCTGACATGGACCCTAAGGAAAGACACTTGTAATGTGGATATGTACAGTAAAGGCCAAAAAAGCAAGTTGATATTTACTGTTTTAATATATCAGTAAATTTTATATGCAAGGTAACAGGTATGAAAAGAAAGAAATGCTGGTATTTTGTGTACAAGATCCAAGGCTTTAAAGGACCAAGAGTGAGCGTTTTTTGACAAATGTGCTGACACATTACAGATGTTTCCCCCATCCAAATTTAAACAGAAGATGCTTTGTCTATCAGGAGCACAAAAATCCAACTTGTGGCAATACATTTCTTGAGATAGAAATGAGAATAAAAGCTGCAAACCCTCCCACTGTGGTCAGAAATCATGCAATACATTATTCAGATTAAACATAAAAAAAACAGACACAAAAAAGACATATTCAAAATGGTGCTCAAAAAGGACAAAACCTAAGATAATCTACAAGGCATGCACAAATTCCTGAATGTCTTCAACACATTTTTGCTGTCAAGCCATTCAATCAATCACCGGTCCAGGGAACAATATGTCCCATTATCATTCAGATACATGCAAAACGCCACAAAGAGAGAAAAAAAAGGAACGAGAGAGAGAGATAAAAAGGCACGTCGGACAAGGCACCCCTGCTCATGTCTTGCTTCAAAGAGAGAGAGAGAGGAAAGGAGAGGGAGAGATAGAGAGAGAGGGAGAGAGAGAGAGAGAGAGAGACGCAGGGTGCAGGACCCACACGGTGTAGTTCCAGCCAATTGCATTCCAGAGAAGTGACCATGGCCAGTGATAAACAAAGCACCATAGATCATTCCTCTCCCAGACGGAGCCCGGCGCTGGAGGCAGCGGAAGGGAGAGCGGTCAGACACAGAGAGAGAGAGAAGGAGAAGCAGACAGAGACAGAAGACGACAGAGAGCTCACCGCCTATATGCATCTGCCCCTCTGCTATCCTCTGATGCTACATTTTGACGCCCTTTTTGCAAGCGGAATGCCATTAAAGCCGGCTGTGCTGCACGCCTGCAGATTTGCTCTCCATGACGAGAAAGCCGAAGAGAAAGAGAGAGAAAGAGGGAGGGAAGAGTGCTGCTGCTGCTGCTGCTGCTTCCTTCTTCCACTGCCACTGTTCCGATGCATCGTATTCAATAACACACAAAAAAAGCCTTAAATTGTTCCCATTTTCCTAAGAGAACAAAAAGGCATTCAACACTTACCCACTCCCAGACACAAGACTCAGATTCAGTGTTCATTTGAGCCCCGTGTGCGTCACAACAGAAACCTCAGATATTCCTCCAAAACAGATGTGCAAAGAGGAGCAGTGAGGTTCCCCCTCTTTTGTTTGTGAGCCTGCCTGGCTAGGTTTCTCTATTTGCATCAGCCGGCTTTTTACAGCTTTGAAGCAGGTGGATGACAAAAACATCAATCTCTCCAGGCACATTGTGTGGCATGCACGCTTTGACACACTCCCCTCACCAGCTCTATACAGTATAATCACACATTCCTATTCTCTCCTCACAGCTCCACGAGTGAATACGGGCTCAAAAGGAAACTGAAGGACAAGTGTGCATTGTTGGAGTGTGCTTTTGTTGTAATCATGTTTTGATTGGATTAGAATGGGAATTTGCTATATCTCCAGAGTTCCATTTGCCATATGTTGAGGCAATTTTATGCTCACTGGTTAAGAGGGGGGGGCATTGGGCTGATGGATGCAAGTTAGTGACAGACAATAAGCATGAGTCAGAATCATAAGGTGTCCATTTGATTGTTTTCCCTGTTTAAATCACCTCATAGTATTCATTATGTTTCTGTGCATACAGAGGTTATCTGTGGCCCAAAAGAGATGCCACTGGTTACTGCTAAATATCCAGGCTGTAGTCATGCAGTGGGAGTGGGCAGTTCAGACTGAGTCCAAATGGGGTTAACTCTGAGTCAAGACAGAATCAAAAATGGCTCATAAGCAAAAAGTAAAAGGCGCACATTCAGCATTGTTCACACCGGCATCTACTATATTTTTTTTTATCAACAATGGGAAAATGACTTCTGATGACCCAAAGGGAACTACCATCAATCCTGCAGTTTTTCCCAGCGCTCCAATGCGCGTTCTAGCTCATTGTTATAAGATGGGCGTAGACTTAATGATTTGAGCCTGATCAGTCAGAAAAATTGTTTGGCATTGTCAGGAAGCAGAGCCAGGAATCGATTCCCCAATATCAGTACCTTTATACTTACGATACGTGTCCGGGCATTTTTGGACATAAGGGGTCACACCGTTTCCCAGCATTGGACGCTGATGGGCGTGCCATTAGGTATGTGGGCTGTCTGCTCCCGGATTTTATACATGACAAACATGACACAAAACACAAAAATGTGTGTTTCTGGAAACATTTGAGGCAAGGAATAATCCATGCAGTTGCCGAATCTGTCTCCTGTTTAGATCGTCAACCACTAGTTTAAACTAGTTTTTCAGGAGTTTTCCAGAGGTGTCAAGTTGTTGTGGATGCCCCTGTTCTGCAAAAAGTAGCCTAGTTAATGGCAGCATGGTTGTGCAGTGGTTAGCATTCACAGCAAGAGAGTTTCTGGTTCGAACAAGGGTAAGGAGTCCCTCTAAACAGAGTTTACATGTTCTCCCCGCGTCAGCATGGGTATTCTCTGGGTACTCCTGCTTCCTCCCACAGTCCAAAGACATACACGTCAGGTTAACTGGTGACTAAATTGTCCGTAGGCATGAATGTGAGTGTGAATGGTTGTCTGTCTCTATGTGTCAGCCCTGTGATAGTTCTGACGACCTGTCCAGGGTGTACCCTGCCTCTTGCCCAGTGTCAGCTGGGATAGGCTCCAGCCCCTCCGCGGCCCCTAATAAGATAAGTGGTTACAGAAGATGAATAAATGAATGAGCCTAGTTTAACTTTATGCAAATGAGGGACGCCCAGTTTCTCGAAACACAATTCAGTGCTACCAGAATGTGTTACACAACTGCTTACATAGACAATAAATGACAAGCTTGAAAATGACGGATTCTGTGGATACATGCCTTTACTGCACCTGCTTGAAGTGACAAACGGAAGGTCTGAAAGTGCCATGATGACACAACGCATTCTATGGACAGAAAATATGGAGGCCAGTTTGGTCAAGTTGTGGCAACAGCAAACGCGCCTCTTTGATGTTTCCTCCTCCTCCTATCATGACTGATATCAACAATAGAAACATTAGCAGTAATGACTTATACATAATACAGAGCTGTGCCATGGGTGTATAAAGAAAACTGGGTACAGCATTGGTTGCAGGGCCCTCTTCATTCCCATGAAAGTTGCTCTGTGGTGCATGGTGCCAAAAAATTTGACTACCAGGTATAAAATTTCCTGGCTCATTGTCGGGCCGTAGGGCAAGCACATGAGGAAACAAAAATTTTTGGTTAAACCCTTCGCTAACTTTGAAGTTACAGTTTAAGCTTTAGGTCTCAAAACCTTACTATTTTAGCTCAAGCTCACCACTCTTGTCAACCTTGTTTCTGCTCATAGCAGGCATCTGTTTCCAGATAAAATGCCCTGATGAACCCACTCCACACTACATACCAAGCACCAAAGAGCACACAGACAAAGTTAGCAACTTGCTGATGAAAACAGTGAAGCACAGATTAGCTAAAGGAGTTGGTGGAGACCAAAGACAGAGCAAAACAAACAGTTGGACCTGAATTCACTAGGTTGCGAGAAACAACTGCAAATGATAACTAATGTTGCTCCCTGTGTTTGCTGGATGTGTTAAGCCTGGTATACACTATGTGATTTTGGGCTGTCTCAGACAAAAGATGCCCAACATGAAAGAAACGTGGCGATACCTTTGGTCGTGGCTCTAAAACGGCACAGTGAGAGAGATTCAAGGATGGCTGTTGTCACGGTCTTGCGATCAAAGACAGCCTAGGATAAAATTGTGTGTTCTTTTAGCTAAAAGGGTGAACAAACATATAATTTAACAGAACAGTCCTGCTTTTAAGTTCAATTATCTGCCTGTGCCATTAAATAATGTTTATGATATTAATGATCTAATACTTACACTACTTATTTAATTTAAGCCATAGGCACTAAGTGTTTCACGTAAAAGTATTAATCCTTGCACATTTCTGAACATCTTTTTGAATTTTTTTTTCATTCAAAATCAACATACTACATCAGACTGTATCCTCCACCAGCACAGTCTCTTGCCCAACACTGATGCATCAAGTCTCCTTTTAAGCATTTCATTTGATTACATTTAAAGATGCAGATATCAAAGCAAAGTAAATCTCTGTTCTGAGTGGCCGCCATGGCCAGGTCGTGTGATGATGCAGGCCAGTCCCAGCCAGGGCAGCCTTAAGAGGGATGATGTGCCATTAAACACCTAAACCCTGCTACACCCTGGGTCTCTAGCCCCCATGCAGGGGATGAGACAATCCTGGATGCTTTCCATTGAAACGTAAAGTAACTCCTATAGTTATCTGTTCAACCAAATATTTTGAAGTCATTTTTTATGTTCATTAATTAAATTGAAAACACCCTTCCAATAATTTGTACGGATGTGAATCATACTCCGTGTCTGCCTTTATAGCACATACTAAAGAAGTGTGTTGTCTAATTTATTACAACATTATTCCAAAAAGAAAAGTGAAAGTGAGACAGAAGTGAGAAAGAAATTTAATGAGAGACATTTATAAAATGAAGATGACACCCGAAACACCTCAGCATGAGGATTTGGAATTTGCATGAATCTATATCCCTTTGTTATGAGGAAAATGGTCTTTATCCTATTAATATCTTAATTCTATTGCAAATCCATAGCTTTAGGCCACCAGTTAGCTCACTCTGCTTTTACCTGATATCACATTTTATGGCATATTTTATTAGGATAATTTTACTGTGCTGTGGTTATTCATTTTTCAGTCAGCTTTCAGTCACAGTCACAACTCCTCTGTTCGGGAACAACCTGTGCATTAACCCATGCAGTAATAACCTGAGCAGGGGATGGTGAAAGACCAGTAGGAAAATATATATGCATATATATATATATATATATATGTGTGTGTGTGTGTGTGTAAGCTTAGTGAAAGGCAGAAGAGTTAGGGGAGCTTTATTCAGTTCCTTGAGATTGTTACCTGCTCTAAAACTTTCTTACAGGAAGTCTGTGTTACAACTAATGCAACGTTCAAATACTCAATGTCAAAGTATTCTTTATAAGTTCTAAATTAGAGAATGCAAAAAGTGTTGGTTTTTAATTACAAACAATGATTAAATATACCCTGCAACCACTTACAGTTAAACAATGATATACAAGAGCAATATGATGTGACAGTAAAATTATTTACACGTCCAGCCAACAAGTGTGTACTTCTAAATTCCGATATTTTTTATCAGTCATTGAAGGCAGCTGCGTGACGTTGCTTGTTTTGTGTTTCATGGCGGGATGCGGGTGTTTATGGTTTCACCCTGGAGTTTGTCCTGACTGTTTCCTGGCGAAAAACGAGTGACTTCTTGAGATTTAGCAGCCTTTACTGAAGCATCCAAGTTCAAATGTTTGGTTCAGGTTGCCGAATTATTTAAAAGTTTTCAAAGTACCCCGTGTCTGTCGAGTTTGCTAACGCTAGCTTAAGGAAGCAGTCCTGTTTTGACAGCTACGTCAAAGTTTGACTAACTTCACGGTAAAATTAATGCGATGGAGAGTTTGTTGGTGAAAGACAACCCGCTGCTTTTACCTCTCAACAAGGAGAAAACTGTATATGACGGATTCATCACAGTCCAGGTAAGTTACTGTGTCTACGGAGTGTTCTTTTTTCTTTCTCCAGACTACATTCAACCATTTGCCAAGTTAAAGTTTCCTAGCTATGGACACATTTTCATGCTTGGTAGAATATAACTACAGACATGCCACAAATGTCAACTAACTTCTGGTTGATTCGGCATATGTAAAATACTCGGACACTGTTTTTGTTAACTTTTATAATTGATTTGTAAGTTACACACATTGACATAACTACGCCCCGCTAAGTTATGTCGCTTTGCATTACCGTCATGTCTTACGCCAAGTTTCTTTAAAAAGCAATATTAAAAGATAACGGTTGTTACTCTCTATGTGTGGTGCATGCCGAATTGAAGAGTTGATACTGTTAATTCAAGTGTGGTGCAATGTTATGTTGTAAGCAATACGCACCTTTGCTATTAAGCATAGGAACTCAATATTGCTACATTTCTAAAAGTAGTTTTGCAGGTGTTCCTTTTCTTCCAAGTCAGTTCTAGAGGTTATTAGATAATTAAGTCGGTTGGTGTTTTCACCTGTAACTGTTCCACTGGTCGGTAATATTGTTTTGTGCCTGTCGTGCTGTGATTCTCACAGGAACAAGACTTCAGATTGAGGATAGTTCTCCCACCAGATCGCCAACTTAAACGGGCCAGGTATAAATGATCACCTCACGTCTCTTTACAAAATACTTAACATACTCAGAGTCATTGTATTTGTCAGAAATCAGGCTCCTTTTCCAAATCCATAATCCAACTTTCAAGCAAGAATGACATTAAGGAGTATAAGCCACTGTATGTGTTTTATTTAATATTTTTTTAACTGTTAATAACTTTATTCTTACAGGCTGCACTGCTGTTGGCAGTTAAAACACCTGTTGCATGGGCATCAGCACATAGTGAAGCAGGTAAACTCTACATACTGCCCCAAATAAATTCAGCACTGTTGAATTTAGCTGAAAATTGCATCATAATATTTTTTGTTGTGTTATTTCTGCCACCTCTTATTGAGATCAGGTTGATTGCTCTGTGTTTTATATTTTTTGTCATGTCATTTTGGCTCCTTTGTGTTCCCTGCATCGCGCCTGGCATCGTTCTTGTACGCCCTGTCACCCATCAGGCTCGCCTCACTCAGAAGCAGAGAAAAATATTTTTCACTGTTTAATTAACATCGCCTGGAAAATGTCCCTATTTGTTATGCTGCCCCTCAGGGTTATTTGGATGAGATTGATATTTCACCCCGGGCTGCAAAGTTCATTATTTTCACAGCCTTTAAGCTATCATTAATTATTAAAGCTGGTGGCAGCCCCCATTAATCACAAACACTGTGTTTGATTTGAATGGCTGGCTAGAGGAAAAAAATAGACACTGTCACTTCATTATCCTCCCATTCAAGGATGTCTTTTCTCTCTTGTTTGACTTCTCAGAGGCTGCAGCAGTCGGCTGATCTTGTCAGTTTCATTCTGGAGCTGAAGACCATCTTGGTAAGGAGGAGAATGACATAGTGGTTGGCACGGTCACTCTGACATTGTTGCTTTATGAATAGAAAGTAAATGGGAACCTTCGGGCACTATCAATAGCCTTGATTGTGAGGCACACATGTACATGTATATTTTGTTTGATTAATGAAAAGTGTAACAACCTATGTGCTTGTCAACAAACAAAGGTATGAGACTATTTGGCCCTCATTTAGTTTTGCTTTATTTATGTAGTTTGCTTTTGGTAGAAGGATAAGGGTGCAGTTGAGATATGATGTGCATTGAAATCTGGAGAGAGAGCTTAAAATTAGAAGCATTCTCTCTGTTGTTTACAGGAAGTGGGTCTGAAGAGTCGTCCTGAATGCCGCTCTATCCCGCCTCCACAGTATTACTCTCAGCTCATCTCTGAGATGGAGACCCTTGGGTGGGGCAAGTAAGTGACACCTGGGAGCACTAACACTGTATATGAATCCAGGTTTCAAAGCAGCATAAACCACTAAGTAGGGCTGAACGATTAATCGCATTCAAACTGACATCATGAGTTAATAGAATGCAGTTTTCAATTTGCAAAAGTTGGGTGTTACCACCACGTTCCAGTACTACAAGTGACTTTGACAGGTAGCCAGTATTGTTTGTGGCTTAGGGGTGTGTTTGTTGGCAGTTGTAAACGGTAAGCCGTCTAAAGCAGCCTTCCAGTACCTTACCATTAGGGGTGCAACAAATTATTTTTTTAATCGATCAGAATGCAGACTATTCTCTGGATAAGCAAAAAATCATTTGGTGTAAAAATCAGGAAACAGTGAAACAAATGATACTTCACAGTTTTACAGAGCTCAATGTGACATAATTAAAGTGAAAACAGACAAATTTTCAATCCCAGATGTTACCAAGAGGTAATATTTTGGCACCGATGTTGCAAAGACGCTTTCCGTTTTCTTCAGAGCCTAGCTACTAGCACAGTTTCAGTGGTTACCTCGGATGTTGAACTGTCCGCCATTTCTGCCACTGGGGATAGTGACTGCAAAGAACTTTCATTAATACTCTTTGTTAACTGGAGACAGCTACAGTTAGCTACTGGTAGAAAATGAAAGCAGTATCCTCTTCCACTTTTGGCTGCACAATGGTTGATGCACTTCTTTTGTGCCATAAATTGCAGCTTCATTTTCCCAGGAGATTGTACACTGTGGCAGACAGAGCTGCACAGGAAAGCAAGAGTTTTGGGGAACAGATCTAAATGCTGATGGCATTTTTGCTTGAAAAATGATTCAAACGATTAACTGATTATCAGTCAACAAATTACTGAAGATTAATTTTCTTTAGATCGACTAATTTGTGTAATGGACTCATCATTTTATCTCTGCTTTACATGTCTGACAAAGGGCTCCTCCAGCACGGACTGTCACTCAGCTCTGTTTGCTCACTACTCTTACAAATAGCTCTGAAGTCAAAGTTTGGGACAGTGATGTCTAACTGATCTGGGAAACATGATGAATGTGATGGTCATGCTACGCTTTCTGATTTAGTTTAGTATATGCAATCAGTGGCTTTCAAGCTGCAACCTCTGGAGCTGAAAAATGAAGTCAACACAGAAATGCAAAAAACTGCAGTTGCTCTAATGGCCACTTGAGGCTGGCTCCAAAAGTGAGTCAATCCCCACAGACCCCCATATTAAAATGCCTAACTTTACAGCAGAGATAAACTTGTTTACAGCCTGGTACAAAAAACTGTTTTGGACTCTATATCTAATTCTTTTTGTTCATGACAACTTTACGAGGGGTTAATTTTTATACAACTCACCCGTTAACATGTTATTAAGGCTTAAAGCTACGCATAATTGAGGGCAGGCCACTTGAGTGACAGGCTGTCTGTGAGGTGTAACCACAGTACGAGTCAGATCCACCCCTTGCTCATCCACAGCTCCACCCTCACTTTCAAATATGGTCACTTCCTGAGAGTCAAACCGGGAATCCGCCAGTGGGTGACATCACGGTAGCTACATCCATTACCCGATACAGTCTGTGGTGGATACACATGCTACATGTGATGTGATACAAACTCTCCATTCTTGCTGGCAACTGAAGCATCGTGCTGTGAACTGTGAGTTTACTGTTGATGACGTTGAGCTGTTGGGTATATTGGCTTGTTACCACCCCAAGCCTAACCAGGGCTGCCATGAAAGCCGGTTACATCTCCTGTTTCTTACAATTTGATAGTCGGAATCTTCATCACTTCAATACAGCTGAGATTGTTCTGTCACCTGCAGGCTGCATTATTGTCAGTCTTCATGGCTTTTGCTTTGGCTTGTCCATTTGTGTGCTTGTGTAAACAGTGCATGCCGTGCTGGCTCTCCACCACACTGCATATTGGCCATCAAACACAATAAAAATAGGACTATGTTAAAGTTCAATTTTATTTTATTTAGCAGTAAGCACCAGTAACTGTGTCTGTGTCTCTCGACATGTTTAGATTGTGACAAAGTTCAGTACTATTAATACTGCGAATCTGCAGTTGTTTCAGTCTTTCGTTACCGAAATGGTCCACATGCATGTTTATAAATAATGTATGTAGAGTTTGGTTCAGACGTGATCTCTCTCTTTCTCCCCCAACCCTCTAAAGCTAAAGCAAGGGATGGTAAAGAGTGAAAGGAGACTGAGAGCATGAGAGAGTGATTGAAGTGAAACTAATCAGAAACTGAATCGTAGTGTTATTTGGTTCCTGGATGCTAAAACTCTGAGCAGTTCTCAGATTTCACGTTCTATACACTGCTGAACATTAATTGGCTTGAGAGCAAGCGCAAATTTCAAGCATGTTTACCTGCCCTTATTGCAGGCCTGGCAGGAAACAAAGTTTGTGGCTTGTTTTTAATTTAGCTTCACCAAATTCCTTACACAAAGTGTGTCATCTGGTTATCAAGAGGATCCTTCAAGATGAGATGTAGCTATGATCACTGATAACTGACCGCTTAATTTTTAAAGGAAATAAAAGCAAAATGGCATTAACTACAAGAGGCACAAGGCCTTGACATTAATACTTGCCCAGGGCAAGTAAACTCTGTGTTTGGACAAGTGAAAGATAAATGTGATGTCTAATATGTTGTTATCTGAAAAGAAACTGTGGACTTTATTGCTGAAGCGGAGCTTTTCCAGCTGATGGTGCATGTCTGTCTCACCACCAGGCGTAGAACAGGAATGATGAGAAAAATCTGACATACTGGACACTATAGAAGTTAACAAGTTAACATGGAGATCGACGATGTCATTCACGTCATAATGTTAGTTATGTGAAATATATCTGGAAAGATATCCGTGAAGATAAAACTGAGGGCGGCTGTGGCTCCGCATGTTGAAGCGACCTTGGGCAAGATACTGAGCCCCAAATTGCTGATGGCTGTTCCATCAATGTATGAGTGTGTTAAAAACTGAGTAGCACTTTATATGGTAGCCTCGGCCACCTAAATGGGTGAATGTAACCGGAGTGTGTGTATATGCAAGTGAACCTACAGACGTAAGAGGTTAAAAAAATTCTCTGCAGTTAACTGATTAACAGTTAGTAGACTAGGGGGTTGGGCACGGAAACCCTGTGTTCAACAGGCCCCAAGGCTGAATGATCAAACACCGTAGCATTGATAAGCTCTGACATTAGTTCCTTTATTGCTACTTTTAATGTTTTAGTGTAATTTATTATCATTCTGCAGCCTCTCACCTGCTCTGCGTGTCGGCGCTGAACTCCTTCACATACATACACTAACAAACACACAACACTAAGTGGAGTCAGTGAACGGCAGAGCACAGAGGCCACGCTGGAGAGGAAGTGAAAATAACTTGAAAAATCCTCAAGTTCTTACAGTAAATAAGTGCAATCAAACCGTTAAGAGTAAAAGGCCAATACTTTATTACAGTAATACACCTGTTTAACCAGCATAGACGTAAATATGTATAAAAGTGATATTTCAGTCTGCTCTGTCCACATCCACTGCCACTAATGTCATGTTTTACACAAGCGCAGCGCACTACCTCGGCTAATTGTTACAAACAAGCTCAAATGCAGGCTGTCTGTATTTAGTCAAACTGTTTAGCTAAGTTTGCCACATATCTTAAAATTGGTCTTTCAAAGTCAGCTGCAGGCTGAGACAAACAGCCCCTCCTCCCTCTACCAGCAGTACCTGCAGATTGTGAATCCAATCAGCAGAGAGAGGATGAATGACTTATGAAAACTAAACACTCAGTATTGTGATGTCAGGAATATAATATAGAGTGACTTCGCTGTTGTAAACATTACTGTTGCTGCTGTAGAAATAACACTTGCATATCTTTCTAGTCCTGCTCTGAATTTATTCTTTTTTGAGTTAATATATTTCTAAAAGCAATTATTTAGTAATGAAAAAGAAGCGATAAGAGTATCAATAAAGTACTGAACCGATAAGGAGTATTAATAAGAGTTGTAATATCGATAATGTCTTAACGATAACCATCTCTAGTGCTGCAGTGCTACAGAATCAATCATCACTAAATTAGTCGTTTAAACTGACTGCAAGTGAAGAGCAAATAATTAATGATGCTTTATGAACAACATGATAATCCCATTCTTACCTACATGGTCCAAGGATACTCCCAGGATAGCGTTATTTGACTACAGAGTTGCTCGCTGATGGAGTTTGCTTCTTCATGATCTAGATATCAACATTTCCTTTTCTCTACAGAAGCTACAGTATGTAGGGGACCTACTGTAAACCTCAGAGTTTGTGGGCCAAAAATAGGCAATTATGAGCAACCCACCAGCCAAGGCAAGGAAAGTTATTATTGAAACTGCACGTTATTAATATAGTTTTTCTTTTATTTGTTTCGTATTTTCCCCAGAGGTAAGCTTAACATGCTGTGGTGTATATATGGCTAAAAAACCTCTGGTGCTTTAAACAGCTATATGGAGCACTCCTTGTCCCCCCCCCCCCCCAGCAGTGTAAACTGATTGGAGAGCCTGCAACAACACAGCTCCACATTAACAAATGGCTCTTAATGACTTCCTTATTTTTAGTTATTGAGTTATAGTTAAATCCAGGTCACATTTAATAACTCTGAGCCCACGTGCGGTGACAGGCCCAGCTAATACTGTCGTCTCTACCCGTCAGGAGAGAAGGAAGAGGAGGGGGCGGCGGCAGCGGTGGCTAGTAGGAAGATCTCTATTCTCCCCCAGCTCGGATTAAGCCTTGACTACTACACTCATTTTCCACTTTCCTATTAATGACCACGGCTACAATTATGATATTAGCAAAATGCAAATGGCTCTAATTGAAGACTCTCAGGTTTTAATAGGAGGAGGGGGGGTGAAGGTATGCTTTATGCTGGAAATGGGACCAACATCATTTTCAGTGTCGTGTTACGGTTAGGAGGCATTATACACAGTGGGCCTCAATCTCCAAAGCACTCGAGATTCGCTTAGCGTCTTAATTGGTATGGGCCGTGCTAATAGCCACCAGGGGTTTTCAGCTGTAATTCTGTCTGCTGATTGGGCCAGGTAAGTGAGTCTTTCTCTCTCTCTCTCTCTCCTCTCTCCCAGTGTGTCTCCATTCCTGCATTTGAGAGTGTGGTCATCTTAATTGGCTGGAGATGGCATACCATGTGTTAATTAATGGAAAATGAGGTCAAGTAGGTCAGCCGCCATCACTCGGTGGCCCCAAAACGTGGCCCTGGAAGCTCCGGGGCTCATTACGGGCACAGCTGGCACTCCATGTTCGCAGCCTCTTGGTGTACGTACCAAGTCTCTTCTTATCACAGTGTTATCACTCTGTCACACTGTGTTGCTGCTCTTCTGAGGCCAGTTATAGCAGCTCTCTGACAGCAGGGCTCTGTTGGGCCAACCAGGCTCAGGGCTGAGGGATTAGATGCAAACATGGATTTTTTTTTTCATATATTGTTACATTATTAGGCCAGCTAATAAATGACTCCTATAATCATGGGATGTAAGTGCAATCACAGATAGTATTTGGATTTATGCAGTTACGTCCAGTAAGTAATGAGAATGTCCTGGTTAGCGCAGTTAGACTGCAAACCAGGCTAATTAATACATAGGTGGATCTGTGCTTTATAGGATTAGTGTGTGTTTTGTTTGTGCACTTGATTTGCACATACATTGTGCATGTGACTTACGTCGTCCTCTATTCCCTCTACTGTACCTTTGGTATACCATCGTTTTGCATGTGGATTCCTCATGCAACACACACAACAGTACATATGTGTTGATCTCACCGTTCATTAATCACTTTGTCGACACAAGAAGAAAAAAAAATCAGAGACGTGCACGTACACGAGCACAGTTGTGCGTGTTGTGCGCTGTCTGGAAGCAGCTCACTTGGCTGTGGAGTTGCAAATGGGATGCTCTCATCAGTCTTCCCAGCAGGACGTCTGACTGTCACGCTGTTTCCATCATGGCCAAGTAGGGGCGGCAGCTAGTCCCTGTTTCCTGGGTGTGAGACCTCGGAGGAGAGGAGATGGAAATGTACACCGAGGAGACTTTTTCACTGCCAATGGTGTTTGTTAAAGTTGGTGGATACTGAGTACTGCTCTGACCTATACTCATTATACCGAATGCAATTGAATATTTAGTCTCTTATTGTTAGTCCTTTTTCTTTCTTTTGCATTCTGCCCATTGTTTACAACTTAGACATCTGCTGTTATGTCAGCCTTACTTGTTTATTTTTCCTTACATCTCACTTGGATACCATACTTTTAAGGTTTTACGTGTATACTTTGTTGTGCATTGTTGCATTTTTTTTGCAACAGACTTTCTTTTTGAAAGTGACCACAATAAATGAGATGTTGAAAGTCCAATCTACAGTATTGAAACATAGGGTTGGGCTCCAGAAGGTTCCAATTCAGTCCTGAATGCTCCCAAACCAGCACAAGTTACCGCTGGAGTGACCTTACAAATGCGAGGAGTTACTCTGTTTGGAGTAGTCATGGCTGACTCTTTACCCGATTTTGACCAACTGTAAGGTAACTCCAGCGGTAACTTCCTGCAACACCTCAAATCTCGCAAGACCAACTGCCGTAAAACACCAAAGAAGAAGAATTACACGAGACGTGATCCCAGTGTTTGATGCACTACTTCTTGTTTTTGACTTGTTTCTATGACAACAATATCTTGACATTAATGTAAGCTGGACAACTAACGTAACTCTGCGTAAACACAGGGCTGACTACACGGTTAACAGCACGCTTACAACACATACAGTGATAAAAGCAAAAACACTTAACAGCAACATTCAGTGTCCTGCTGATCTGCTCCCACAAAGGGGCTTTTCTGTCTGTTGTGATAGTTTCATACAGCTTGGGGTGGTAGAAGGTGATAGTAGCAGAAGGAGTTGCAGTGACAGAACCAGTGCCTTTCTGAAAAGTTCAGAGGTTTTTGACTAGAAGCGCTCTGAGCGACCTCACGTAAAAGCTGAAGTGTTCTGAATAAAGATGCTGGGAGCGGTGCCTTTTCTTTCGGTGGCTGTACACGCTTTCTCCTTGTTGGGAACAATTCGAAAAAAAAAGATGCTGACATTGAAAAAACAGTAAAAGAACACTATTTGGACCCAGGCCCTAATTCAGTACAATAGAGTAAAAAATATTTGTATCCAAGACGTAGATCTGTACTTGATTTGGATTGGAGAAAGAGCTATAAAACCCAGTTCAATACATACAGTATATACATGGTCATATTCATGAAACTTTTCATAGTAATAGCAGTCTGCACAGTGTCCTGCAGGTAGAACAGTGGGTAGTAAAACATTTATCTCCAGGTGGCTTTTTAAAGGTGTTATAATGTCTAATATCTGGCTTTTTAAAACCTGCAGAATCATTGTACCGTGTGTTTGCCCATTAGACCTAACAGACTGCAGTAACACAAAGGAACATGCTGTGATTTACTCAGGTGTCACGACTGAAATAGGATTAAAGAGAAACAGATTTTTCCTTTTGAGAGAACTGGCACTCTTTTATTCATGTGTTCTGCAAATCGCTGGCAATTTATTTCAACGATTCAACTTCTTATTTATCGATTTGTTCATTTGGATGCTTGTCACTTCCTTCACTTGCATAGGTCTATTAACCGGTCATGCTTGACAGATTTGTGTATTTATTGTTGTTAGCAGTAATGGGTATTTTATGGGCCTGTACTCTTTGTAAATGTGTACCTGCGGATATAAAGTAACCTGGGTCTTGTCGATTTAAGAAGTTCTAAGCTGCAGCTAGATTATGTCGGCCTGATAGGCGACACTGATATCAGTATTGATGCGTGAGTGTGTGTGAGCAGATAGGGCAATGTGTTTGGAAGATCTTAATATGCAGATGATTTTAGAGATAGAGAGATGGAGGTGGTTAAATTGAGTGAGCATGAGAGCAGAGAAGTATCAGGTCAGCGTGTAAGAAAGAGATGCGTGATCATGATATTGTGTGCTTATATGTGTAGATGTTAGTGTGCATATGACACTTGAGCACCGTTGCCCTTCGCCAGCGTTTGATTGCAAGTGCGCAAGCGAGCCAGACACTTTTATGAATCGGGCACATTGGAAACAGTCTCTCATCATTCCATCACTTCCCTAAGTGTGTGTGTCATTCCTGAGCACACTGTTCACATCACTCCTCTCTAACACACTCCATAAATCCTCCGCAGATATACAGCCATGTCAGCCTCGGCACAGAGCGTCCATCGTAATGTACTGTAAATCTGGAGAAGGACTGTCCAAATCCTTTGTCTCAGATCAGTCTTTTGTCTTTGGGTCTCAGTAGACTGGAGAAGGACTTGATAGGGGGAGGAACTGACTCCCTCATAGCATGCTGGAGCAGCAGTAAATCTGACAGCAGTGTTGGTGCAGATCAGTGTTTTGTCCTCAGCCTCAATAGGTTATAATTAGCTCAGGAAGGAAAGGGGCTGATTTACAGGTTGACTCAAGCTTGAAAATGTGAACCCATCTTAAGGTCACCGAGAGACACATCATTTTACGAGAGCTTTAATCAGCTCCCTGCAACTGCTAAAGTCATGTTAGTGTACCAGTTTTTACTCAAATAGTGGCAGAGTGATGCTGGCAAAGGTCTGTTCCTGTCAGCAGTCAGTTTTTCAGTCATGTGTCCTGTCAAAGTGTCTTTAAGCAAACTCAAAATCTGCTCATCATCCAGCCTTGACAAAATGACTGAAACACCAACTGATATTAAGAAGTGTTCTTCTTATTTCACTTCTGATTGGATATCAATGCGCAAATGATGTTGACAGCACTGACAGACTGTTTATAAACTGTGCATCTCAGAAAGCAGTGTAGGATACTCTGTAACATGAGGGTCACAGAAAACCAGGCTACTTTTCAGTTCACCTACTAAATACTTTGTATACTGAGCCAGTCTGTTTTCATGTGACTCTCATCTCCTTTGTCAAGAAACAGAAAGCAAGGTGAAGTCCCTCCCCTCTGGTTGACCACCAAGGGACCTTCTTTCTGAAAACTATGTGTGGTAGTCAATGGCGAGATTTCTAGTCAGTGATCTTGTTTAAATGTCCCATGTATGATTTTGTCACTTTCAAAGATAATTTGCAAATCAAGTAAGATGTAGAAGTAGCAATAATACTGCTGAAGTAGACTGTGAAAATAAGTAATTGAAAAGACTACACAAGTCATGTAAGTGATGCCATCCCAACCTGTGATGTGGGCAGAACATGGTGGCCACCCTCTGGTGTCCCCCAGGTTGCCCCATTGCGTAAGGGCTCACTTTTGCTCAACGCTTGATACGGAGATAGACTGAGTTTCCTGTCCATACTCTGCGTTTATTTTGTCCGTATTTGTACAAGTTTTCTGAAAGTTTACAGATACAAACGAAATGTAGCAGTACCACTGGAGATTGTAGGGGCAGAGTAGAGTATTACAAGTACGATACAACTGTAGGGGACAATGAAGACATTTTAAAAATGGCAAAATGGAACGAATTGGTAATATAGTGAAAATAATTCTGCATCTGCATGTCAGGATGTATATGATGACCTTTTTTGTTGTTGTGTGAAACTTTTGACTCTGCCCTCTTGTGCCATCTATTGGCTGTATTTACGCCATCATAAAGGATGCTGGGGAGTATGAGGGTAATGACTGTTGCAACGTTTGAAATGAGCATATTTATTTTCATACGTTAAGGGAGTTTAAATGAGAGCTTAAGCTGTTTTGGAATGTGGTTTATGTTCATTGGAAGTTTGATTTTGTAATTTGATTTTCTAATTTATTTTACTAAATCTGCCCAAGCAAGGTTAGGGGTTTTTATTTTTTGGTACTCCCCTTTTAGTGGTTTCATGACTACAAAATCCAGGATTTTCCTTTCAGAATTGTACTCTATCAGCATTTTGGCAATCAGGAAATATGAAAACTTTTGTTTAAAGGTCCAGTGTGTAGGCTTTGGGGGATATATTGTAGGGATGCAGGATGATATCGGCACATCATCGGTATCGGCCAGTATTGGCTTTAAAATGAAATATCGGAATCGGCCAACATAGTTTTTCTTAAATTGCACAATGAATGAATATTACATTAAATTGAAAATCATTGTATTTCATGTCTCTACCTGCTGGTGGACCATCATGATAAGAGTATGCATGCAGGATATGATGGTGCTGTGGCTGTACTGCTCTCTCCGGTTTTACGCACAGGTTTGGCTATTTCAAAGACTCCTTGCGAAGCACTCCTCCGGGGGTTTTTCAGACCTAATTGTATTGCGGAGTTTTGCACGGCGGCAACCGCATCTTTGCTCTCAAACCACAAAATAATGTGATGGCACAACAGTCTCCTTCAGTACATTATTCTATGCTTTCTTTTGATTTTCACATTGGCTAGTCATCCTGTTTGATTTGTCTTCTGATTAAATCGGAACCGTTGAAACAAGTTGTAGGAAGCCTCTGCAAGTAATTGGTTGCTGGCAGACACTCTGTGCTGCAATAAAATGGTTAATCAGCAGTGTTGTGTACTATAGAGCCGATAGGCTGCTTCTGCCGGCCTGAATAGAATATAATGTCTACTGTTGTGTACAGCCTTATAGACTGAGCTGAGTAGTGATGCGCAGGTCAACCCGTAACCCACGGGACCTGCAAATGGACCTGTGGGTCGGGCAGCAGTGATCGTCTGTTAAATCGCTCTGTAAATGATATTTTGACATTATTATTATAATCTATTAATCTATAATCTATTACTGACATAGCATCCGAAGGCACTGATGCGTTGAGCAGGTGACAGTCCGCGGCCGTTTTCAAAACACACTTGTGTCACGCACTCCGAAAGAAACTTGTTGAAACTTTAAACAATAATTTATTGTACAAAACAGGGGAAACAAACGTTCAAAAGATAACGAAAAAACAGCTACAAGTTAGAGGGAATAGTGATAAAGTGGTAAAACTTGGCATTGATCCATAGCCTCAGACGGATGCGCTCGAGCTTGCCGTGCGCACAAGCTCTGTTGGTAGGCTATACTATATTTTCACATTTTTAAAAATGCAATTTAAAAGTTTTGATTTTTATTGATAACCTACATTTACCAACAACAAAAAGACTACATTTAGCACCACAAAATATGTAAAAAAAAATAAAAATAAATCAATAATAATAATAAACAAAAAATTAAAAAATAGGAAATAAAAAAACGAATATGGAATACCAAGTTTTCATAACGAATACCTATCCATAGAAACGAATATTCAAATATCCGAATATTTGGGTACAGCCCTAGATAATACCACTACAAAAGAGACTTATGATCATTAAAATTAGATCGGAAAAAAGTGGATAAATTGATAATGGTATCTGCAATTGGTCAAATGAGTTTTTAATATAGGCATATGGGATATTGGCAAAAAATCCAATATCGTGCATCACTAATATTGGCAGAAATTAAATAGAATATTCATAACTATTTCCTGTGGTGTAAAATCATCTGAAACTAAGAATCATTGTGTTTTCGTTCCCCTAAAGTGTGCTGTTTATATCTACATACAGAGAAGGTCATCTTTCCAAGCAGTCTGCCATGTTAATTCTACAGTAACCCACAAGGGTCAAATCAAACACTGGCTGTAGATAGGGCCATTCAAATTTTTGCATCGGCCAAGTAGTCCTCCTACAGGCTTGGCAAACCAGAGAAGTTTCATCTGGTTGTAATCTGCACTGCTAGATGGCACTAAATACTACACACTGGCACTTTAAAACTCAAAATGCTGAAAATATTTTAGGGTAAGCAGCTTTCTGAGGGTAGGGTAACCACTAACTGTTCAGTAGTTGTGAGCTATACAAGAAATTATTATTCATTTATTTGATTTTTTGTGTTAGTTTTGAATAGTTGTAATTCATTTTATCAAATGCAGCTTATTGTATTGCATCATGAAAGATGTACTCACTCCAGTTCTTGTGATTTGCTGGCTGAAGAACCCTCAGATTACTGCTGTGCAGTTAACAGAGTATACAACAGTATATTTCTGTACAGTTTTATTAGAAAGCATGAAATCCATGGTGTTCTGTTGTGACTCAGGATGAAAATAATGCCCCCAGCATCAGTATGATTGGATTTGTTGTATTCCTCCATCAGAGCATTAAAAAGGCACTTGCTTGAGAAGAATGCAAATTAGAATTTAGAGAAGAAAATCCTGTAGTTATGTCGCCCCTGTTTCAGGGCGTGAATGAGGAGCTGTAGCCTGATGTAATGTCACTATGTTGGTACTGGGAGTGATAAATCTAAAGGCAGAGTTGATGTCTCAATATTGCTCTCTGCAGCTGTGAGTAATGATGGATGATGGCTGCTGTCAGTTTACAGTGTCGTGTACCCTTCTCTGTGAATGGATGTTGATTTACTGTGTATGTATCTCTAGGCTGCTCTTCATAGACACAGAGTTCCGAACGTTGAGACTGAAGGCAGAGGACTCCTCTGGAAGGCAGCACACTCTCACTATTAAACTCAAGTCGAAGGTAAGACACACACTCTACTGCACGCGCACGCACACACACACACACACACACACACACACACACACACACACACACACACACACACACACACACACACAGTTTACTGTAAGGACCGGATAATTTTCACACTGAAAATTATTCATCATCAAATGGAATACTCTACAGCTTGATGTTGACCTACAACCAATCCAAATCCAAACAGGCCGACTTCACCAAATGCATATGGGATGTTCAATTTGCTGATAGCAAATCAGTGATTTACATCTGCGCCCCTAAATCTAGGTCAAACTGGAGAGGGTGTGGAGAGACATGATAACCCGCTGTGACTGAGATGTAGCACAGATAAAACATCTCCACATAGACCTCAGCGTGATGGAAAACCTTCCTCTGTGCATAGAGAAAACCAATACACCCACACTCATCTGCATAGCCACTGTCTCTGCTCGCTGCTGTTGAGAAAACTACACAAAACCTTTACTACTGTAGGTAAAAATAAATGTAGGCTGGGGAAATAACAGTGTAATACAGAGCGTTTGTAATGTTTGCATGCCACAGATCTCCAAATTGTCAAAGAAGAGGTGACAAAATGTGTTTGATATTTTTTCACAGGAACACATAATGGTTTTAGTTGATTTAGTTTTGAATTGTAGATGCCTGTAGACTGGACAATATAGTGGTCACAGTGTACTAGAAAAGACTTATACATTCTCCAAATCTGATAATTTTGTGTGAATTCAATTATTGGGACATAAAAGTGCTCCTTGGGTAGTTGGTAACTCCCTTTAATAGACTTGTGAGCCCTATGAGTCCTTGGGCTCCATTATAAGAACCACTAGTCTAATAAAAGAGTATTAATAAAAATTTCAGTAAAGTCAGACATTATTGCCTCATGTTAACTTTAAAGGATAATTCCAGTATATTACAACTTGGCTCTAATTTTCACAGTTCTGGCCATCACTTCTATCAGTTAGGACAATATTGTACTCACCAAAGTCATTGCAGAGATCTGAATACACAGCAACACTTCTACAGCAAAGTGGGGGGCAGGAAACATGATCAGTCAGACCATAGAAATAGAATGAGATAAGAACGGAAGCCACTGCCATTTTTATGTTTATCATTGCCATTAAGTGTACTATTGCCACTGCATCGTCGGCATAAACAAACCAACTTGAGGCTAGTTGCAAAGTCACATTAGTTTTTAACTAAAGAACAAACAAGCAGTGGAGTATTACTGTGAAGTAGAGGTGTAAATCACTACTTTTATCATGATACTATAATAGATTGATTCTTTGGACAATGATACAGTATTTGCCGATATCACAAGGTCTGCCACAATACAATTTTGATTCGATGTGATTCAGGGGCCTGGGATCGATATGAGACAACATTGTATAATCATTTAACACATTCTGTCACAGAAGAAGGTGCAGCCCCTTTCTTTTTTGCTTTTGGCCATAAAATAAAAACCCAAAAGTATGTAATTAATTGTAATGGTTAAGTGCAGTTAAGTTTAAGGTTAACCGTTTGTTGCGCTGGGTCTAAAAGTTTGCTTTCACTCACAAACAGCTGCTCCTTTCATCCATTGATCTGATCTGATCAGATCAGCTCTGATCAGATCAGATCGACTGATCAGTTACCCGCCCTGCAACTTCAAACTCCACAAACTGCTGCTAAAGAAAAAAAGAAGAGTTCTGCCTGCAGCACCAGGAACTTGACTCTGGGAACTTGTGATTAGCATTTTTTGTTTTTGGTCGCTATTTTTTAACATTTCATGGAATAAATTATTAATTGGCTCTTTAGTAAAATTGCTAGATTAATTAATAATGAAAATGACCATCAGCTGCATCCTCTAAATACATCCATAGTTAAACTGATGGATGATCACAACAGACAGTTTAGAGAAACTGATTATCCGGGTGTTTGTTTAAAACCTGTCCCATTGTCTCACTGCTCTGGTTTCATGCTTCTTCTGACTTCTTTTCACTGACATCACAAGATTTCCGCATCTTCCTTCTTCATCTTAGTCAGCAATTAAGTTGGAGAGTACACTTTTATAAATGACAACCAAAGCTACAAAAAAGTTGTATGAAATCAAAATGTCACTTATTTTAAGGTGGTCTAATGATAGATATTTTCTGTCTGTGGAAGGCTGACTGAAAAGTCAGGATGAACTTTCCAGAACATCTTGTATGGTCGTGTTTTCTATCGTGACTGGAAACTGGAAATGTTATGATTGTGTAAGAACATTTGAAATGAAAGGAACTGTGGTAAAAGTAAAAGTTGTAAGAAAAAATACCTCAAGAAAGTATATTTTATATTTAATTTGTGGAGGTAAAGCTACATTTCTCTCTGTCTCTGACACTCTTCTTAAAATCTCTGTCAGAACAGAGCTTCTAGTAGCTGGCAGGAGTGTAAGTATCTCACAGTTGGGGCTGCGTATTCTAGCCATGGTGAGGTGGTGCTTACCTAAGCCCAGATGACATCCACTGGGAACAAGGGAGGGTGGTGGGACCCCACTCTGTGTCCACCTGCCCACCTGGCCCTCCTCACCCCTCTGGCAACCGGTAAAAAATAGCTTGGAGTCCTCCCTACGTTCCAGCTGCTTCCACCAGATCCAGCGCCAGGTCATCCCTCACCAGGCACAGCTAGGGAGGAGGCAGCACTGGCATGGACACATAGGGGCTTGGATGGTGGGGGAGTGAGGGAGGAAGAGTATAGGGAAAGGACAGAAAGTAGCTTGATGTTGAAGGTGAACAGGGAGAGGAAATCTGGCTCGTGTTTACTGACCAAAGCTTCTCATTAAGGGCTTAAAGACAATTTGGCAACATATTAAAATGACCAGCAGTAATACCAGGGTTTACTGTAAACTCTAACATAAAAGACAGTGTTCACATAATAGGCACAAACAAATAAAATCAAGTTGTTAATAAAGGCCAGCCACAAAACAACAAGGAGAGGTGAAATTATCTGTTATAATGGCCCTTGATTTCAGACAAAAGTAAACAGAAGCAGCCTCTCATTTCTAGCCTGCAACAATTTTGTTGACAGATCATTTAGCTTTCATATTTGAAAGAGCTCCACATAATTGTCCTGTGTTCTACATCCACAGCACCCTGCAGAGGCTCCTGAATGCTCAGCTGACCTGCCAGTCCCTCTGACTATAACCTGGACACCACAGGTATGTACATGTTTAAGGACACTGTATGTACCAAAACTATTTTTCCATCCCTTAATGGAGTATTTGATTGATATTTGAGATGATTTATGTACTGTATGATTCACATCAGTAAATAGCAATGGCAGACTCAGTCATCATCACATACTGCATTTGTGTGAGGTAGAAATGTCATGATACTGGGAATTTAGTAGTTGATGCCAATACCAGTGAAATTCCATGGTTTTCTATACTTAATTTGACACCATCGTAAAAAACAAACAAAAAACCCCAATAAATCCCATGGATTTAAACATGTACTCCTTTATAAAGAAAATTGTATACAAAAATTGTATTATTGATTCCTGATGATCCACCTGGAATGCAAAGTACTAGCCTATGTGGGTTCATGAGATTTTGTGGATGAGGTAACGTGTTATTATCTAACCCACAGTATATTAGCATATTGCTCCTCCAGCACTTGTACATGTAAGATGTGACAGCTGGTCTTTGTGGTGCGTAGGCTTTTTGTTCTGCCCCTCCCCAACTGTGATTGGTAAACAGTGGTCCTTGGTGACCAGAAAAAAACTTCAAATGTACAGCGCTTAGTGCAGAATAGATGCTCAGCATATCGTCATGCTGCTGCCGTTTGTAGCATATTGTTAATATGAGGTGCTACCATTGCAAAGTATTAACAAACCACACAAGACCAATTTCAATAAGTCCAGAGCTTAGACTGTATGGAATATTGAACATAGCCTCTGTGATGTCATCCATTGGTTTTTGGACTCCAGTTTTGAAGCCTTGACTTCGGCATTTTGGAGGTATCCATCTAGAATTTTTGGAGCCAGAAGTGACCATATATGGATGAGAGGGTGACAATAACTATAACACTAACTGCTAGCTTAGTTAGCACAGTGAATTTACAGCGATGGTTAACAGTTCATTCACTCATCTTCTAACCGCTTCATCCTCGTGAGGGTCGCGGGGGGGCTGGAGCCTATCCCAGCTAACATCGGGCGAGAGGCAGGGTACACCCTGGACAGTTCGCCAGACCATCGCAGGGCTGACACATAGAGACAGACAACCATTCACACTCACATTCACACCTATGGACAATTTAGAGTAATCAATTAACCTAGTCCCCAAATGATTAACAGTGATAATGCTAATGCTAAAGTGATTCAATTGTCATGAATGGGAAAATTAGCTATAAAGACCAATTAGTTTTTTTGTACCACGCTGTTAACATGTTTATTTCTGCCGTCAAGTTGGGAAGTAATATGGGGCCAGGGCTCCAGACTAACTTTTTCCACTGGGAGCTCCAGTGCTCCTTACTGAAATTTTTAGGAGCACCAGCACAAAATTTAGGAGCACTATCTATATCGACACAACATATTCATCATTTTGTCGAGATTAACTGCATTACTGATAATTTAGCAATAAACACAGACAGCCCTGCAGGGTTCAACGCTAAGGTTTTTTTTCCACTTGCCCGAAGTCAGTTTTTACTTGCCCTATAAAAATTGTTTAATTTAAGTGGCTATCAAATAACAAAGACTGCAGTTTTTATGTTGTAATCTTTATTCACACTGTATCGTTCTCTCTCTATAATTTTGCGCCCTACTTGAGCCATGCCCACCTCTACTTATTTTTCACCCCTCTCTCCAGTTCTACTGTATTAACACCAGGTTTAATATATTTTGCCTCCATCTCTCTGCCCTGCTCTACTCTACTTCAACACTACTTAGCTCTCTCTCTACTCTACCAGTAGACTACCACATCCACCTGTTGCACAAAACGCACACAGCAGTGTTTCCCCTAGGATGGAGTTGTAGCAGCAGAGGTGAAGCACACACATGAAAAATAATTTTCACATGTGTGAAACTTTTTCGTATGCTTGCAAAGCACAGCCTGCTGGGATGTTTCTATGTATACTGGCACCAGAAGGGCTCTTCAGGACTAAGTACATACAGTACATGTGCACCGTAATGAGCAGGTGAAATGTCTGTCCAGCTTACATATGAGGTGTTTCAAGATTTAGGAACATACAGTTTTATTGAACATAATAAAAGTCACTTGACATGCTGCTGTTTTGTGCTATGACCTATTTAAGTGCTGGGAGTTGTTAATTACATGACAACGCCTGAACACAACACAAGCTCAGCACCGAGTGTTTGTCTGTGTGTAACAGCAGTCTGTTGTTATTTACACACTGTCCATAACAATAACTAACAGAGAGCAGAGGAGAATTGTTAACACGTGACCATGTAGAGACAGAAATGACACAATGACATAACACCATGAATAGTATATTGTTATGTTACTATATGAAGCGTCCGTCGCGCAAAATAATATCAGTGGGGGGGCTGTGAACAGGACATTGCTGACTCGTCCTCTGAACTATCGTCGTTGGAAGTTTGGTTAAACTGGCACAGGACTGACAGGAGTTTCTGGATAATTTTTTCTTATGAAAAATGAATCTCTAGTTCGTTTCATAGCGTCACTTTATGGTCAAACGTCACAGCACTTTGTACTCGACACCGGCTCTGTGACCCCTCTCTGTCTAACCCTGCGTACAGTACACACGTAGGTAGGTACTAAAACTGCTGCGCGTTGCTATGGTTACTGGCGCCCCCCGCCTCGCAGTGCGCATCCAGACACACATGACAGGCACACACACACAGAGACACTTGCTTCTGCTCCTCCATGAAATGCAATTATAAAAAAAAATTCAAAAAAAGAAAGAAAAAGGGGGAGAGGGGTGGATTTGTAAGTCGCGCTTGTGCTCCTAGTTAAAAAACTATGTTGCACGGCCTCCAAAAAAGGTCGCAAAATGCGACCAATTAGGCACAGTCTGGAGCCCTGGGGGCTCTATTGGGACTCACTCACTTTTGGAGTGAGCCTCAAGTGGCCGTTTGAAGAACTGCAGCTTTTGGCACTTCCACATTGGCTTCATTTTTCAGCCCCAGAGGTTGCCGCTTGGTCTTGTTCTTGTTCTTCTGTGGTGGTATGAGTTCCCTCCTCTTCCTCCTTGGGCCTTTTAATGCAGTATAGAACACTTGTAGGTATATATGCTGCCCTGTCGGCTCCTGAAGAATTGCATCCCTGGTACCTTTTGTACTGGAGAAGAAATTTGTAAATTTCTTTCTGCTTAGCCTCAGAGCCTTAAATACAGAGAGGGTTGATGTTCCCAGTTAATGTTTTGTAATGTGACGTTTTGAGGCTCAAACTGTGATTAATCATACACTTGACCCATCCTGTGCTACCTATTGCATAATGTGACAAAACACTTTTCCACCTGCTGTATTAAGACATTTCCTTTCAGCCCCTGAAATTTAGTCCACTATAATTGGCTTAAAAGTGTTTTGATGTAAAACCAGCTGTGGGCTCTTTGTATCTCTTTGCTTCCTCGTTATTGTTGTTTGCCGTCTTGCTTCTTTCACTCTGGCTCTGCTTTTCATCTCTGTCACTGCCTCTGAGTCTGTGTGTCACTAACTCACTTGTGCACACGCACACACACACACACACACACACACAGATTTTGTGTTTTTTTTTTCTCTCCACAGTCACACCAACAGTGTCTTTGTCCATCATAAAAAGTACTGCTCTGACTGTTGTCCAGTGCAGTGCTCCAGTGTTTCAAATGTGTAACGGAAGGTTGCCGTCTGTGTGTGTGTGTGTGTGTGTGTGTGTGTGTGTGTGTGTGTGTGTGTGTGTGTGTGTGTGTGTGTTGAGTGACGGTGTAGGCAAAAATCAGAGAGGAGAGAACAGTGAGAAAGAGAATTTGAGGAGAGAGATGCTAATGTGCGGGCATATCCTGTGTGTGTGTGTGTGTGTGTGTGTGTGTGTGTGTGTGTTTGTGTGTGTGTGTGTGTCGTTGAGCTGATACATGGCAGGCGTACAGTGAAGACCAGCTTAGAACAGCGCTACCGTATGGAGCCTGTCTGCCTGCTGGGCCGTTGATGGATCTCTCCCACACTGCAACATGAAGTGTGTGTGTGTGTGTGTGTGTGTGTGTGTGTGTATACATGTGTGTATGTGCCTGCATCTGTGCCAAGTGTGTTTTTGTCTGATGTGTGAAGGGTGTGTGTATGTGTGTGTGTGTGTGTGTGTGTGTGTGTGTGGCGGGGGGAAGGGCCTGTCTGTCGGCAGTCCTGACATGTTCATTTGAATGAGTAATTATTGCCTGCTCTGTTGCAGGGCCAAGACATGCCACTCTGTGCATTTGTGTGGAACTAGAATGGGAAGAGAAATAAACCTGTGTGTGTGTGTGTGTGTGTGTGTGTGTGTGTGTGTGTGTGTGTGTGTGTGTGTGTGTGTTTATGTGTGTGTGTGTGCGCGTACGTGCATATGTGTGTGGTTTGTGTCCTTTGTGCTAGCAGACTATAAAAAGGTGATTTTTAACAACCAAAAACTGCATGAATTAAGAAATGAAGGAGGTTTCAGTGTGAATAAAAAGGTGAGTACGGACACCAGAGCCACTGTTGATCGCGCATCACAGCTTGACTCATAGTCCTGCCTGTTTATGTATGTTGTGCTGTTTCCAAGTACCATATATACACTTTATCGGCCAATTTATTATGTACACCTTTCCTAGTAATGGGTTGGACCCCCTTGTGCCCTCAGAACTACCTAAATTCTTGGTGCCATAGATTCAGAAAGGTGCTGGAAACATTCCACAGAGATTTTGGCCAAGATTGACATGATAGCACCACGCAGTTGCTCCAGATTTGTTGTCTGCACATCCATAGTGCGAATATCCCTTTCCCCCACATCCCAAAGTTGCTCTGTTGGATTGAGTTCTGGGGTCCCATTACAGAAAAATATCTTAACTACTTGTCCTATCTTAGCTTAAGTTTCAAAGATAGGAAAATGCTATCTTCCTATTAGGCTTAGGGGGACATCTATTTCCTGATACCTTCCTAAAATTTCACCAGGGTATATATGATGGTGTTAGTGTTCAGCAGTGTAATAAAGCAACAGTATATCAAATATATACCAAAAAACTGGTAAGAAAGTAAATAGTCTTACACTTTTTTTTTTATTAAACAGAAAAATACAACCGTACACCTTCTGAATTCAGGTTTCTTTTTCACTGAACCAAGACTATTGTTAGATTGATTGCCCCATTAAGTCATTTTAAAACAAACTTCATTTAAATTTGACAAAACAAAAGTCAGCTGTTCCAACAATCACCAGCTCTGGTTTGGTCAAAATAATCCCTTTATCTAGAGAGAAGCACCTGTATTTTTGACAGTATTGAAAATTGTATCGGTGGTATTTCCAAGTACCCTGGTATACTAATACCACTCAAACCTACCTTCTAATACAGAGGCAATTCCTTAACTTATGGCTGTGTCCTATCTGATCTCAGACTTCCTATCTCACATTAACTTAAGATCCTAACTATAACTCTAAATTCCATTCTCAAGTCAGCACTTGTCCTTTCATGTCTGTATCTATGTTAAGAATGTACACACAGCAGTAGTCTCAGTTTGGAAGTCATCCTTAGCAAAAGAACGAAGTGCATTTTGTTATCTGTATGACCTTTAGCAGAGCCCAGTGCCCCCATGTAGGCCTCTCCAAAGCTGGGCGCAGCACGTCGATCGAATTCAAAATTAATCCATGCATTCTATATAAAGCCTTTTACTACATGGTCCACGAAATTTAAAGCATCATCATATGCTTTGAGTAGCCTTTCAGCCAGTGCTTATGTTGTGCCTTATCTTCATTGCCATTACCATACAGACCTAACAGCAGTGCTGCTGCCATATTTGGCAGGTATTTTGAATTTATTACAGGTTCTATGCTGTTCCTAACATGGAAATCCCTAAGTTAGGATGGTTCCGTAAAAGCTGAATTTCTATCCTAAGATAAGATGCTTTTCTGCTTTTTCCAAATACAGTTAGGAAACATTTTTCTTTAATACCTAAAATCCGAAATGTCATCCTGTGGCCTCTGATGTCTGTTGAGGCTATTTTGAGCACAGTAAACTCATTGTAGTATTCAGGAAACCAGTTTGAGATGATTTGAGCCTTGTGACATGGAGCATTATCCTACTGGAAGCAGCCATTAGTACAAGGGTACACTGTGGTTATAAAGGGGTGGACACAGTCAGCAACAATACTCAGGTGGGCTGTGGCATTTAAATGATGACCGGTTGGTACTAAGGGGCCCAAAGTGTGCCACGGAAATATCCCCCACACCATTACATCACCAGCAGCTTGAACCACTGATAAAAGGCAGGATGAATTCATGCTTTGATGTTGTTTACGCCATATTCTGACCCTACAGTTTGAAGAGTGTTGTCTTGACCTGCTGCTCTGAAAAGTGTCATCAGATAACTTTTGTTTTGACCTGGAGCAATGTTAAGAAAACTGACTTGACTTGACCTGAATGCCGAGGGAGAGATACCAGGTAATGTTTTTCTTGTCTTACTGTCCAATTTTGGAGAGCTTGTGCCAATTGTAGTCTCAGTTTCCTGTTCTTAGGTGCCATCAACTAGGCATTTTCACCCAGGGAACTGCTGTTCACTGGGTTTTTCCTCTTTTTGTGGACCATTCTCTGTAAACCCTAGAGATGGTAATGAAAATCCCAGTAGATCAGCAGTTTCTGAAATACTCAAACCAACTCTTCTTGCACCAACAATGCCACGTTCAAAGTCATTTAAATCACTTTCCTTCCCCATTCTGATGCTGAGATTGAACTTCAGCAGTTCGCCTTGACAGTGTCTACATGCCTCAATGCATTGAGTTGCTGTCACATCATTGGCTGATTTTACGTTTGCGTTAACGGGCAGTTGAACTGGTGTAACCTAATAAAGTGGCCAATGAGTGTATAAAGCTCCATATATTTGACCACTGAGTGTTTCTGAAAGTGCTGGCTGATACTGAAGCTGTGAAACTGCAAGCAGTGCACCTATAATGTATGGTTTTCTTTATTGATCAGTCAGTGAATCTGCTGATTTATTTTATGATTAATTGTTCTGTGTATAAATGTCAAAAAACAAAACAAAAAAAATAACAAAAGTAACAATAGAAACGTCTGTGTAGCCGAGTGGTTAGCATGTCATACAACCGCAACAACCCCAGGTTTAAGATCAGCCTGGGTAGCTTTTTTGCATGTCATAGCCTCTCTCATATCGCCATTTCTACACTGTCCCCTGTCCAGAAAAACAAAACAATAAAAAATAAAAAACTGATCAATTTACAAGCGAGCAAAGAGGTGCTGTGAAATGGTATTTTTTTCTGGGTGGTTTGCCAGAAGGCTGTGGCTCAGGTGATAGAGGGTATACCTAGGTCCTTCTGTTCATGTGTCTAAAATGCTAAACCTTTTGCTACAAATTGCTACAAATATTTGTAGCAATTTGTAAATGTAGTCCAACCATAGATTGTATATTAAATTGGACTCCACGTACCCTTTCGGTACAGAAGTGAAGCTAAAATATCCCGCTGCTGCTGCCATCTTGCCTTGGTATCATCATTCGGAGCCAGAGTCTGCACAGTAGTGATCTCTGCGGTATCAAGTTTCCCACTCATACACCCATCTGACCAATTGTGAGCAGCACCACTGAATGCGAGCCCACCAACTGGCTAACACAGTCGTCAATCATGGTTTTAACATCCCTATAACAAATTAAAACCAAACTTATCAGAAGAACGAACACATGAACATACAGCAGCATGATAAAAAAAAGACCTTAAATAACACAAACCATCCTTGCAAAAAATGAATTTGATGTGAAGTTTGAGTTTTTAGTTTGGCCCAAGTCCCATCCGTTAACATGGAGAGGGCGGGCTTGACTGCAGCTAATCACCAGGGGGCCATCAAGATGTTTCGGGTTCACTTGTGGGGAGCTGTCATGTTGTCCGTCTTCATTTACTGTTTATGAATTCAGCTGAAGCCAATGTTTTTCAAAGTATTATTAGTAGTATGAAACACAACAGAAGCTGTAACAACAAAATAGTTTGGGATCTAGTCCCAAACTGTGTCAACAGTATACAGTGTTTTGAGTAGGAGAAGTAGGTTTTTGACATTTAGTAAAAATAAATATAGTTAAACATGCACCTTTTTTATGGGCTCCGTAGAAAAAGACTCAAATTTGATCATAAAAAACAGCAAGGCAAGAGGAAAAAATAAAAAGAATTGAAGAGCAACTTGGGTACCAAACCAGTTCCCTTTCCAAACACATAGGCGATATATTAAATATATCCCATATTGTAGGGGGCTGTAAATGCTATGTAATTAATATAATAATTGTTAGCCACTTCATAAAAAAATACTACTACTATACTATATTGTAAGTCTTAAGTAAATTTACTAATACATATAATGATACACAAATGTAGAGATCAAGCCTTTAAAGTTCCCTTTTTCTGTCTATATGTCTAACTTGATAGTGAGAGAATTAAAAAAGGTAAAATAATAAAACAACCCACTGAGGTATGTATCCAAAAGCCTGAAAGTGGTGGTTCATAAAAACAGTAAATATACTGTAATGTACTGTAAATATACCATTTTTTCTAATATTAATTCAACACACAGTCAGCATATAGTGAATGCAATCAAGAATTCTTTAAATAAAATCATAAGCCATGTCAGATACTAATAATTTTCAATTCAGCAGCCCTTTTTTTAGCCTGTGATCTGTTCATTAATGCAAACCAACAGGCTTTACTACAGTTCAGGAAGCATTCACTGACATACTGTTAAGACCTAATTAATAATCACTTTACGTGATTGTGTTTGTTCTTAGCTGCCTTCATGTCACGTATGGAGAATAAAGCAATGTCGACATATCATATGTACTATAATACAAAAAAATATATATAAGACAACCATGTGTTTCATTATGAAATTCCAGAATGTGTTGTGATTTAAAAACGTGAGAGTGGCTGAGAGCAGTAGTAATATTTTTTACAAAAATGAATGAATAATTCTTAATTCCTTTACAAAGTTTAAAGGCATCCATGTAAGAGGAGTGAATTCTTCCAGCCTGCCTGCTTTTAAGAGCTAAATTGAGGTCATTCAGAGATAGCATAAATAGATAAAGAGGACTGATTGAGATGGCCAAGGAGCAAATCTCAGCTCAGATTCAGTGTCTTTCATACTTCCTTACAGCCTTCCGCTCTCACTCATGTTCTTCTCACAGATACAGCAAGAATTCAATTACCAGCTCTTCTTCCTTTCTTTTTTTTCCCTTTCTGAACTGGGCCTAGCGTAGTTATCCTGAGCTGTAACCGTAATCATGCCACTGGCATTAATTGGGCTGTAATTGCCGAGGCTCTCAGCACCTGGACGATGCTTAATTGTGTGCACTGTGCTGGCACAATGACCCATAATTTTTGGTTCATTTTTTCCCCTAATTTTTTCCCTCTCATTCCATCTGTATTGGTCTCTGACACCTCTATCAGCCTCCCTTTCTCTTTTATATGTGTGTGAGTATGTGTGTGTGTGTGTGTGCCTTAAGTTATCGCAGTTTTTACCAACTGGTCAATAGCTATCTGCACTTATAGTTCACTCCAGTTACCTTATCAAAAACAAAAATGTTTTGCTTCACACTGTGATATTTCACTGTAATCTAATGATGAAACAAAAGGATTCTTTGCCCTTCTGTCATTCATCACAGTTTACTGTTTCCATGCTGGGAGGCAATCTGTACTTCAGTTAGCTTAATTTAACCTTCATTGTAGTTCTGCAGGAAATGATTACTTTCATTATCATTAATTTGGTGGTTATGTCTTGCAGGTAATCGATTAATAGTTTGGTGCATAAAAAAGGAAAAATGTATGGATGTATGTAGACATCCACCAGTCAGCGGGACATCAGAGCAATATTTGCTGGTAATCCTTGTATCCTGTCATTTAGTTGGTGCCACTTGACCCACCACTACCCATCCAAACACCACTGTAGACAGCCTTGGCTGCAGATTTCTTTTTAGTTTTTGTGGATTGCAAGATGGGGCCTCCGTGGATCGGAATTGTTCCAGCAGGTCCTACAAATGCTTGATCAAATCGGGATCGGTGAAATTTGAGGCCAGGTAAGCGCCTCCAGCTTTTGGTCATGTACCTCGGGGGTACTTGGTCTGCAGCGGTGTTTGGGTGGGTGGTATGTGTCTAATGGTTTCCACATGAATGCCAGAATATTGCACTGTAATGAGATGATCAATATATTTTCACTTCACCTGTCACATGTGGTTTTAACATTGTGGCTGATTGGTGTACTTAACTTTACTTTGTCTAAATAAAGGTCAGCAGCCTAAAGACATTAATTTTACTATCAGTCAAACAAGGAAAAGCAGCAAAAACTCCCATTTGAGAAGCTTGAACCAGAGACTGTTTGGCATTTGTAGCCATGCTATCAGAATTAGTAGACTCTAGGGATGGCAATGACAGGTGGTGGTTGGTTGGTTCACCATGTTGGCCCAGGCTGAAATATTTCAACAAATATAAGAGGGATGCCATGAAATTTGTTAGGGACATCAATGCCTCCCAGAGGATCAATCCTACTGACCTCTGAATCCCCTAAGTTTCAGCATGGTAAACATAATGCCTGCTTAGAATCAAGAAGTTATCATTGTAATTGTGAGCATGTTATCATGCTAATGTTCTTATTTAACTAAAAGCACAGCCTTACAGAGCCACAAGCATTATTTATTTTTTCCTCAGAGAGTGAGTTGAGAAGATTTATATCCGTTAGTTTCAAATTAATCAAACAAGAAACATGATGTTAAGTTAGTGAGCGTAAAATGTGGTTGTAGGCAATGTTTTCAACTTTGGACAGAGCCAGGCTCGATGTTGCACCCTGCTCTCAGTCCAGTGCTGAGCTAAGCTAATCAACTTCTTGCTCCAGCTCCGTACCTCAGTCACTGACAAGAAATTGAAATATTTTTTCTCATCAACTTTTAGAACGAAAGACCATGTTAATACACACCTTTATCTCTAATTCTATTTGAAAATGAATATAAAGTTTGGAACCAAACTTCTACTAGCTTACAGTGATGGAAATTACATTTGCAGTTTGGACACATTTTGTTCAGTAACAGAAGCTTCAGTGTGGTTGGAGCACCTCTTGATTCTGTGGTTTTGTAAGTGACTCCTGTGCTTGTTGTGGTCTGGTTTGTTAGAGTACTCTGGAGCAGCTCCACAGCCAGTTCCTGCTGGTTTTGGAGTCCCTGACTGAGTTCTGGGACGTCCTGGACGAGATTGACAGTAAGACCTGGATTCTGGAGCCAGAGAAACCCAGCCGGTCTGACACCATGAGACGGATCGCTATCGGTACTGTATGACATTGATTTCAGCACAATTAAAGACAAGTCGGACAGTTGATTTGTATGGCCTAGTATAATATACTTTACAGGTTGATGCTGATCATGCATCATATACATATATATATATATATATATATATAGTTAAATATCACACATATAGAATCACTAATCAAACCATGTAAAAAAGTAAATTTTACATCCCTATCTGTGTGTGCAGGAAACAACGTATCCATCAAAGTGGAGCTGGATCCCAGACACCCTAAGATGCTGCCAGAGTGCTGCCTGCTGGGAGCCGAGCACGGTGGGTAGGACCCCAGAGACATGGCAACACATGAAAGTGTGTTTTCAGGCTGTGCAAGAGCATCAGAAGTGTATCTGCACTATTACACACCCAAAACTAACTCACTGTATTATAGCGTGTGAATTCCTCTCCTCATTAGAATACAGTTATCAGGTCTCCATGAGGTTTGTGAATAAATTGTTGTTGAGGTGACACACTGACATGATAATCACCAAAGTCGGCAATGAAACTTCAGCCTAACTGACAGACTGACAGTAAGCAAGTGACTGGTAACACCAGAAAGTGATTCATCCACCATGTTATGAAATGGCAGCTCAGGGTTGTACAGTAGTTAGCACTTGTGGGTCATGCAACACACCTGATATGACATGAAGTCTCTCAATCAGAGACATTTATTTTCACAGAGCACATGACACATTAAAATGATGTTGGTCTTTGTGCTTTCCAGAAATCTAACAAAAGAATAAAAAAATATGGGGCCTAAATTTCCATCTTATCAACACCGAAAATTAGATTTATTTATTTCATCCATAGAGGCTCTCACTGTCTCACTATTTACATCTCTAAGCACAAAAATAAAAAAAGAGTGAAATAAACAAGCTAACCATCTGTTCTTGTCTCAGGGCCACTTTCCTTTGCTGCCATAGCTTTGATAAATTTTTAGTTCTACATTTCTTTTATTATGAATAGAAATGTAAATCAAAAAATGTATGCTGTGGTGTGTGTGTGTTTGTACATATATATGTATATACAGCCTTAACAAGGTTAGGACAGCATCTATGTGGCCTGAGAGTCAAAGCCAGCAAGCACTTCTCATAAAGCTCCATAATAGCGTTTGAAGCACTCAGACGACTCAGATGAACATTTCTTTATCTGGATTTTTATCAGCCCACCGAACAGTGAGATTTTTGTTAGAAAATCAAACTGAAACAGTGGAAATGATGCCTGTGGTATCAAGACAGTTTGTTGTTGCTAAATTGGGCAAATGAACATGTCCACTGAAATTTAACGTGGCGCAATATCGCCAGTGGATCTGTACAGATTGCCGCAATTCCAATGACTGAAAAATAATTGCTTTAGATCAGAAATTTAGCTGTGACTGAGCATGTAGTCGCACTGTGAATCTCTGGTTATTTAACCTAATTGATTGATAATGTTATTTAGGGATTAACAGTTAACCGTTAATTGGTCAATCGCCAAGAATAGTTTTGACCAGTTACACATGTTGGTCTATAGGTGAATTTGCTACTCTTCAGTTTATTTCACTGTGCATCATCTGGGTCTGGTGGGAGCTAGCTAGCTGCGCTGCTCATTTGGCAATTACCCCTAGTGATATTGTCCTGACAATAACGTTGCTGTGGAAACATTGTGCCCAACCTTTGCTCTCCCCCCAGGTTAAACTGGTGAGTAAGTGACTCAATTTTGAGCTGCAAACACTCTTTAGCACTGTTAGCTCTGTTAGCACTGTTGGCAGTGTCAGTACGGCTATTGGTGCGACCAAATGAAGCCACTTACTTACCGGAGGTTGGCCACTAAGTCTATCCAGCAGTGCATCCTTCCACCAGAATGAGTGATGCTGCTAGCTAGCTCCCTCCTGTCTCAGGTAGTGCACACTGCAGCACAGCCAAGGAACCAGTGGAAACTGGTGGACAGAGGGTGGGTAGTGGGAACTATGTTTCTGCATTTTAACGCAGCTAGCTGGTTGTTTGTCAGCAAAGCTAACAGAAAATAAAATAAATGGCAAAATATTTACACCACAAAATTAAAATGTTACCACCTCTAAATGGCTAGCACTTTGAAATGTGATGCTAATGCTCACTGAGTCAGTGGAAGGCCAGACAAAGAGGAAAGGCCTCTTGTATTTCATGTCATTTTGCTTTTCCTAAAAATTCACCAGTTAACAGGTGTCGGGCTGTTGAAAGAAAAATTAAGTGAAACTGACATCCCTACTTTGATTATTTCATTGATTCATTTTGTAGTCTTTAAAATGTACTGAAAATGCCCCACTATATTTCACAGAGCACAAAATGACGTATTTATACTTGATATATCCAAATAAACCCCCCAAAATATTCCATTTATATTGGTCAAAGAGAAATGCAAGAAGCAGGAAATCCTCACATTTGAGGAACTAGAACATGCATGTTTGAAATGTTTTCTTAGATTAGGTAAACAGTTAATTAAAATGTTGGCCCAATCAATAAGATGATTGATTGCTTCATCACTAACGGGGATGACAGTGTCCTGAGCATGTTCATACAGCCCATATCACTGCAATCAGATGCCTGTTTTTACAGGATAATCTGCCAGCCGAGGATCAGCCTAGGCAATAAAGAACAAATTCAGCCTGTGCTCACCATTATTCAGATCAGATCAGTGAGAAGCCATCAGGCGTGAATGAAAAAGGAATAACACTGCTTTTTCAGTGATCTCTACATGTCTGGACTTCAGCCAGGCTGGTTGTGTCGCCTGTTGTCTGTTGTCATGTCAGAGGACTTGCTTCCAGAGCGCAAGTTTTCATTCTCACCGTGGACAGCGGAGCCAGCCTGCAAGCTTCGGCTTCAGCTTTCTATTTAAGTCCCCGTCAATTGTCGGCCATTGTTTCTGTAAACCCAAGGTCATGCAACTCCTAGCCTGTTGCCTAGCAATGCAACTCAAAAGATATTAAACACATACACACTTCAGCCACCAAGACGGGAGGCAGGCGGCGACCCTCAAATACGAGGGGTCGCGCAGAAATATTGCTTTTTGCATGTAGGAATAACAAATAGTGAAAGTGATGAGTGCTGCACGGAGACAAAGCTCCCCTGTGGAACAGAGGAAGCAATGATGGTTCATATCTGACAGTGGTGACGCCGCTGTCTGTGGTGAACGGGGCTGTTGTCAAATAAGAGATGGCGTTTGAGGGTATGCAGAGTATGTTTTTTTTAAGACAGTCTAATTTTCTCAGGGCTTATATACAATAATAATGTATCTGCAGGTGCTTGAAATCAAATTGAAGGCTTTTATTAGCGGCACAGTTTACATCCAAGCCAAATAATTTCCTTTCTTATGTTGCAGTGGTGACTCCGCTGAGGAATAAGCTGAACGGCAATATGCACTTGTGGTAAGGTTCTCTGCATCAGCAAGCACCTATTTGGGTTTTGGATCTTAAGTTAAAACAATATAATAATTTGAACTTTCAGCAATCATATCATGATGATTTTTGATATTAATTTCTAGTGAATGATAATATTTCCTGTTGTCTAAATGTCTTTCAGCTGTAAATTTAAAAAATTACTTATTTAAGGTTTTACACATATACAGTAAAGAGTTTAGTGGATTATATATATGTAGATCGCTATACATCAGTTTAATTATTTCATGGGATTTTACGTTACTGTCAACAAATCAAATAAAAAGGCCAAAGCCAGCAATATATTTCTTCTCTGAACACTTTCGAAATGTCTTACCCTCTGTGTGGCTCTCAGCCCCACGACCATTGGTTCCTGTTAGAGATGCACAGCATTACAGCTGCACAAATCTATATTTTCATATTAACAATATGCCAGATGGCTACATGTAATGTGAAAGGGGTCATTCGTATCGATGACCCCACAGACCTCCCCAAAATAGTATTTGAAGTCTTGCACCCTGTGATTTATCCTGGCTTCATATGAGTCGAGGAAAGACCGCTAGCTGCTAGGCTAATTTATGTGATGTAAAATGTCAGAGGCTTTTGCTAATAACATTAGCACTTTGTATTTGTGAGGAAAATGAGTCTAGTGCAAGACAACTGTTCTGAGTTGAATTTTGTGACGTTACATTAGTTAAATGCTGCTTTTTGATATCATGACATGTGAGAAGAGGAAAAGTGTGCTAATAATGCTAGCATGCTTCACTGTTTTGTCTGTGATCCTTGTGAGATAATGGAGCTGAATTTTGCACTTTGGTTTAATAGTGTTGCTATCAAGTCATGTTTTAGGTGTGTGGTAGATGTGTTAGTTGAATCAAGGAAACTCAACACAGTGGCATAGAAACCCCATCGCCAACTTACATCGTGGCGGTGAAATTATAGAGCAACACAGGCACACCACTGAACAAGTATAAATGCTCACAGTGGTGTAGGCTCTGCGTTGAGCCCGTGTACAACTATAAACCGGCCTTCAGCGGCAGCTGTTTTCAATTAATAGCTTTGATAAACCCAGTGTATGCTACCTAGTTATAGTTTTATAGTTTTTCCTCAGGGGTTGGTGGAGACCAAAACAGAGGTGAAAGGAGAGTGAACATTGGACCTTCATGCATCAGGTTGCCAAAAACACAACTTAAAGTGAATGTCCCTAAGTTGCCAAAACATGGATAATGCTGCTGTAAAAACAAGTTCAACAAGTTTCAATAGTTTTAAACAATGCAGATCAATGGCACAGAGGAATAAGATACATCAGGCTTCAGTACACACACTGTACTTGGTAGTAGACACATCCCTGGTTCTTTTTTGTCTTCTCTATGGATTTGTTGACTTTGAACATATCGCCCAGTCCTATTCTTTTTTTTTTTTTTTCAACATTATAAACCATGCTTACCAGTTCTATGACTCTGATTATCACTCTGAAGAAAAAAATAAAAAAATTTAAAAAAAGACTAATTTTTCAAGTAAAGTCCATATTTTTAATTTCACCACAGGTTTTAACATTTGCCTCTCTGCATGACACGTCTGAGGAAAATCTCCCTCTACCGCTGTTCAGTTTGAAGCAATGCTTGTGCTTTTTTCCTCTTTTTTTTTTTTTTTTTTTTTTTTACCAATGGTGAAAGTCTCCTAATCATCCCCCAGTGTCTTTGCAGGCTCATTTGCATGTGGTTAATTAGTGTGTGAAGGAGCTGTCTGTGGTCTGCTGGCAGGAACCTGGACTCCAGCGTCTTGCACAACCTCCGGGATGTTTTGGAGATCGAATTCCCGTCACCTGCCACCCACGAAAAATCTGTATGTGACACAGTTGCCCCTTTTCCATTTCAAACATGTCCATTCCCATCACGATTACCTCAAGGAGCTCTGTGTGTTTACATCCATGCATGCATACTCCCGTTTGTGCGTCTGTTTGAGCTTCAAGTTATAAGGGGGCGGACATACGCTATTGCCTATTTTTCTGTTTATTTCCATATTTCTCTTTCTCTCTGTGTTTAGTTTTTTTCCATGAGGTGGGCACAAATTCTCCTTTAATTGGGTTGTTTACAGAAAAGATCATTAGAATAACAAAGATGGCAGAATTCTCTGCACTATCAAATCGCTTTAATCACGCAAAACCATTTATCTCTCTTTTTTTAACACTCGTTCTTTCCCCTCCCCTCTCCGCGGATGGGTTAAAAGGGCGTCGTGTTTATCCGCTGTCGCCGCGGTGATTAATGCCTCGGCTTCATTAACATTCAGAGGAGTGCAAAAAAGTTGAGTTGACCAGATGTTGATTTTTTTTTTTTTTTACCTGCCATCCTCTCTCTTAATGGATAGCTCCAGAAAAACAGGAGCTTCTCATTATGCCAAAATGCAAACGAGAGCAGAGAGAAAAGTGTGTGATGGTGGGACTGCAGAGAGAGAGAGAGAGAGAGAGAGAGAGGCAAAGCTCGGGGTGTTACAGGGTGATGTCAGCACTGGAGTTTTAACTAGACTAGTTGTTTTACACTAAGTGGTTACAGCGGACATGCCCAAATCTTAAGCATCTGTAGCCATGGAGTACGTGAGAAAGCATGCTGAATATTTATTTCATTGTGTGTGTAGAGCTTCAGCGTTGAGTGTGGGATCTGTTACTCCTACCGTCTCGAAGCTGCGATCCCTGATCAGGTGTGTAATGACCCTCGCTGTGGCCAACCCTTCCACCAGGCCTGTCTGTATGAGGTTTGGAGACACACACACGCGCACACACACACACACACACACACACACACACACATCCTTGGACCCATATCTAGGGATGCACCGATCTGGATTTTTTTCAACTGATACCAACAACCAATAATTTCACATTTTTGTATTTTAAAAAGAAGTGCGAAATCTGTAGTTTATGAACACCTGAGGGGAAGTAAGGCGTAGACTTAGTGAGGAAATATGTCTGATTTAATATTCCATAGCTCTGACCAAACAAATCAGACTGACATCACTACAAACAAATATCAGTTCTGACTCTTCCGTACCTGCTGACATTAGGCTGTGAAAAAGAGGGAGGGAGTTTTTTTTTTTAATCAGTATTAAATTGTGGTTAACAGTAAGAGAGAGAAGAATGATGTTACTGTGTAATTCTCTGGTATATCAGTAACAAAGACAAACAGTAACAGCTGACTCATATAAACGGGTTGAATGCACAATGGCAGGTTCGCGTTACATCTGGTGTATGAAATGTTTATATCGTCACAGTGCATTTTTATAAACACACCCAGGCGCTGTCTCACTCTCCCATGATAGACTAGCATACAGCTACCAAATGGAATAGCAATGAGCTACTGATTCACCTCACACATTAACACTTAACTCAGACAAACAAGCGTCTGTGTCTCACACACACACGCATCACATGGCTTGTGGTTATTAATAAGTTTAACAACAGAGTCGAGCCTTTTAAAAGCTTGGTGTTGGATGTTAGCCGCTGCTGCTAATTAGCTTGTGCTAACACTATGGAGATGGTCCTTCAGCTCTGTGTCGGGCGGTTGGAGATCAGCCTCTCTGTGGAATTCCTGTTGTCTTCCTCTGGAACTGTGAAAGATGTCCACACCGAGCAAAACATTTTTTGCTCTATATAATATAATATAATAAATATAAGTATGTTTTTTGTAGTTTATAATTCCCTGAAAATAAGAATTTGTGTTTTCCTTGCTTTAGAATGAGACGGTCATCTACGTAGGGAGCGTGTCCTCATCCATAGAGATCACCATATTGCATTGTTGTGTCTCTACAGTAGCCCAGAACAAACCAACTTAACACCAGCTCCATTTAGGGCCATTTTTCTTGGCCACAGTAGTTAGCTGCCCCTCTGTGACTAAAGTGTGTAAAAAACAAAACAAAAAAAAAACTCATAATGTGAACTTCACCTGGTCCATACCTCTGTGGATAATCTGGCTCAGGGTGAAAGCCTGCTAAGTGTCTGGATCAAAAGTTAGGTGAGCATACATTAGCAGTTGCCGGGCAAATGGACAGTTTGCGACATGCCAAAGAGTAAAGAAGAAACACTGATTTGTAACGTGAAACTGCTGTTTCTGGTGTTTTTACTGGCTTAAACCATCTGGTCCGTTTGTTTAGGAGAGTAAGAGACCTCTGAGGTTAATTCAGCTCCCGGTAAAACCCTCCTGAACAATGAGTTCTAACTAGGAGAAGTCTCAACTAGTTTCATTCTGTAATCCTCGCCGTTAGATTCCACTAAATCTCCGTAAGTCTTAAACACTAGGCCTTTAAAACCAAGTCTTAACCCTCAAACAGGCCTGTAAAAAAAATGAGGACCTGCCAAAATGTCCTCACTATGTGATGAAAAACATCACAGACACACACAGGGCTCTGTGGGGAACAGACAGAGGTGTCATTCTGAGGGCTTCAGTTCAGCATGGTAAAATAACTTTATGGATAATGGAGATGCTAAAGAATAAGTTAAAGGGGTATTCCAGTGATTTAATATTGCACTTCCATTTAGTTGGGGAAGTCACAAGAGAAAATGAATATATGAAAGCAGCAAAGGCAGACAGCAGAGTTCACAAAGCCCCTCCACAGAGGACTCTTATACTTTTACAAATTAGGGGTGTGACATATAATCTCGTTCATGATAATACCAGTATATTTTTTAATATCATATAAAAAATTCAGTTATTCTCACGATATTTAAGCTTGTTGACATATTGATGTCATACTGTTACCCACGGCAACAGCAAGCATAGTAAAAATGGTAGTTATTACATAGTCTGGTGGCTCCAGAAAGAGGAGAAGCTTCAGTAGTGTGGAATAAACTGTGGCGTCCTCAATGTTGATGAACAGCCCCGGACTTCTCAGACTCTTTCAGCGAGTTACAAGTAGTTATTTTCAAAAGGGAGACTTTTTACACATACTTCCATCAAAAAATAGTTTCAAATTTCAGATATAGTATTAAAACTTTTGTTTAACCAAAAAGAACCCTTCTGTTTTTAATTAGTTAAAAGTCTCCTCTGGAAAAGCTCATTTCTGTGGAGACTTGTGCGGTTCTGAGGACAGAGGAGATTCTAAATATCTTCACAGATGGCAGCGTTAGAATAGCTGTTATTATTATTGTGTTTTATTCTTTGCCCTGTTTTCGACAAAAATTTGCGCCTACACACAGGTTTTTAAAAATGCTGAAAATATGTGGCATACTAAGACTGTGAAAATAATAGATATGGTGTGTCGCAGCAACATCATTAGTGCGCCGATAGTAAGTAATAGGTAAGTAAACAGTGTTGAGGAAGTTACTTTTAAAAAGTAGTGTTTGCTCGTTACTCCTTACTTCTTAAAAAAAGTCCCTTACTTTACTTAGTTACCCTCTGTGAAAAGTAACTTTTTACGTTACTTGTTACTTTTACGTTACTTTTATCGTGCTTGACTTTGGGTAGAACCCCATCTCATTTCCTAAATGTGAAAAAATCCGAGTTTGCCACTGGTATTTACCACTTTGGTGATAAAATAAAGATAAGAGTGAGAGTTAATTTGTATTAACTAGGCTACATGAATTTGTTACATGACAGATTACTACTACTAATAGCCTATTTGCCAGACCTGCTGCATCACTGAATTAGGAAAATATTAATATTCACAGACACTATCTTTGAACAAATAGTTTCATATTCATGAATAAATCATTTTCTGTTCTGTTATTACGTGTGTAACTGTGAGACTGTGTTTGTGTAACAGACTCATTCTTTGCAGTAAGCTACAGACCTGCACGAATAAATTAATTCATTTTCTCTTCTGGTATGGTATGGTAGGTACTTTATTAACCCCTCAGGGGGAAATTTCAATGTCACAGCAGCAATTTAAAATACACAAAATAGGAGCTGCTGCAACAGGCTGCTGTTCACACAGCGCCAGGAAGGTAGGCAGGTTATGATTGTTCTGTTTTCTGTTAACACAATGCTGCATTTTAACGATGTTTTGGGGGTTGATTTCCTTTGAGGCCGTTCCTGGTTCCGGGGTTGTATGTTGCCCATGTCTGAGGTCTGACTAGTGAGGTTAATGTTACATTAAACAACACTTACCCAGCCATACAAGTGCAGTTCGTTGTCAGTGTATAGTTGGTCGACTTGTTCAGAATCACCCAGGTCTTGTACATTAGTTAATGTTACTGTTTTGTGTCCTTGACGCTGGCTCGGCAGTACTTCAGTCAGTAAAGCACAAAAACCATCAGATAAATCCCGGTATTCAATATCTTGGACATGACCGCAAAGTACAAAATTATACGCATCAAGGGATTTATATGCCTTGAGTTTTTCATGCGTATAAACGCTGGGTTTCTCCACAAGTTATAAAAAAATGTCCGGCCACTGTAGCTTCGGCCACTTCGTTGGGTCGGTCAAAGATAATTTGAATAATCTTTAACTCAATGGGTCCCATTAATGAAAAGTGAGCAGAAGGAATTTGTGTGTAAACTGTTCGCAGACGGAAATTTACGTGCATGTCCGCATTCATCAATATTTTAGTAGCTCAGATCTTTTTTGTTATGATACAACACCTTACAGTCTGGGTTTGATGTCGCTCCATGAGGTTTCCCCAATTATGCCAGCAATGCGTTCGTCAGCAGATAGTTGTGACTGTGAGCTTCCTCCTCCTGTGGCTGCTGTATTTTTGTGTGTGTGCACATGCGTTGTATTTGCCGCCAGTTTCACATCAAACCATTTACGCTTCACCTCTGACAGTTCTTTGTACTACAGACACAACATTAACAGCATCTGTTACCTCCCTCCAGGCCTTCGCTTTGCCTGTCCCTGTCACACCACTACTGACTGAAGAAAATAAAATGTTTTTTCTTGACCCACTTGACCCAAAATTATTTTGATCTCCGCTTCGGAAAAAATCTTTTTTCTTTCTCTCTCTTTCTTTTTTTGCGCCTTGACTGACAGGTCGACAGGATGCACCTACACCTCCTTATATGGTGGTCTTTGGCTTTTCATGGGCGGGGATCGATGCTAATTGCTGATTACTGGGAGCGCGCTGTCACTTTATGATGGATTGGCATTCATGATCATACACACATGTTTACAATCAAATCTGAGTTTCCCGCGGCGTTTCTGAATCCAGAGTAGGTTTTTAGTAGAGTAGGCTTTTATGTGCAAATCTACACACAGATTTACTAACTTTTCATTAGGGATGCACCAAATATTCGGTAACCTAATATATTCAGCTGAATATTGCAAAAAAACACACATTAGGTATTCGTGGAATAAGTTAAAAGCAGGGCCGAATAATAGCGGCGTGTTTTGATAACGCAATCAAACAGCGTGCCGTGAGGGGCGGAGTAAAACGTCGGCAGTGTGGCGATCCGTCCGTCAACGCACTCGCATTTGTGACTAAAAATAGTTTTGAGCGCACAAAATAGGCTTAAATCATTCAGCACGTTGAATGAAACCACCAGCAGAAACGATAGGCGAATCCCACCGGTTGTGGGTTGAACGAGGGTCATAGGCACAGACAGTAATGTATTCCTGTCAAATACGGTGGCCATCGGCTTACCGGCGGCGACGGAGAAGTCGTCTCCAATAATATCTTCTTCTTGGTGTCATGACTGCCCAGTAGTACCTGAACAGCCGAGCCAGCCGAACACAGGTATGTGGCGTGTCAGAGGAGAAACGAGCCGTTCACATTTCTGTCATTGTGGCAGGTAACAAAACCTCACCGCGCTTTAGGGACTGTTCTGTACTTATGAAGGGACTGTTCTGTACTTATGAAGGGACTGTTCTGTACTTGTCAGGGGAGGAGGGTGGCTGGTTGATTCTTATTTTATTTATTTATTTTATTTTGATCCCCCCTATGTTAATCACTTATTGATGCTGTTTTTGAAGTATGAATAAGTCAATAAGTAATTTATTCCTTTGAAATATCAGTGATGTATTATAGAAAAGTGATTTATCTTTTTATAAATGACAAAAGGCACATCTGCCTCATTTTTGCTGTGGTATCATGGTACTACTCAGAACCGTGATATTTTCATTGGTATCGCACCGTGGGTCCCAATTTTGGTACCGTGACAACACTAATCTGGGGGGGGGGGGGGGGGGGGTTCATCTGCAAAAACTAATGAAAAACTATGATAAACAATGATATTCGGTATTTGGCCAAGTGTTTAATATTATTCGGCTTCGGCCCCAAATTTTCATTTCAGTGCATTCCTACTTTTCATGAATGAGACCCAATGAGTGGAGATATATTTATATATGTAATTATATAAAATATATAACTTACATAAAATAGTCTTTTCATGTACAACTCACGCTCAACGCCGATTTGAGTGTGGCTTTATCATGTTACGTTCAAAGAACAGCTTTTAAGTTCCACCTGGAGACAACCGCAGTGAATCTCATGTCATTACCAGTCTATTTAGCACACTGTGCAGTACGTACATGGTTGTCACAGATAAATAAAGAAATCTGTGTCGCTGGTGTAATGTTGAAGTGAGCCGGGTCACCGATGTTTGAATGCAGCCGTTAAGAGCCGAGCTGTTGGGAAAAGAAAAGACATCGGTCCTTAGCAGGTTGGGGATGAACGTTTTTTTTTTTTTTTGTGTTCTGTGGACTGCAGTATTAGCTCTGATACTGACAGTGGAGTGAGAGTCACAGCACACACAGGGCTTTCTGCTCGGCACTCAGAGGTAAAGAGAGGGATTGTTAAGGTGGACTGGTGCTGCTTCACAACATAGGAAATGAGCTCCATCTGCCTGAGCAGGGATTATTTTGTTTATACACTCAGTATTCAACGAGACTAAGCAGATTGACATCTCTTTTTAAAGCCTGGAAAAAGTGGCAGGAGGACATTCTAAAGTTCCACATAAAAGCCCTCAAAATGCTTCAACTTGTCAGATAATCTTGAATATACCCTTAAAATGGCATTAATGAGTGTATATTGAAACAAGCGTTCTCATCACTTGACACTGACACATCAGATCCAAGGTAATGATTTGATGAAGTGGTCTTTTCTTCCTCTCCGTCCTTCCCTTCCTTCAGTGGCTGCGAGCGCTCCCTTCCAGCAGACAGAGCTTCAACATTGTTTTTGGAGAGTGTCCTTACTGCAGCAAGGTACGTGTGCACCTCGCAGTGTGACTGACAGCTGCCTTCAGTGCTTCATAAAGGCCTTCTCTGCAGAGTCAATAGACATTCCGCATTCTTAATTAGTAAGGCTCTATACATCATGTAACCTTCTCTGTGCTGAGAGGAGGCTGAGTGTGTTCATGACAATGTGCTGCATTCACTCACACTACCCCTTGTGTGATAAAGGAGTAAGTAAAGTATGTAATATCTGTGAATACAGCATGCCATTGATTCAAAGACAGTTTTATTTGTGCATAGGATGTGGAGTGTTTGGGAGTCCTTCATGTCCTGTCCAGTCAGAAATAAGAGCCACTTCAATTTTTTAAACAAAGCGATCTTCCATACCACATTTAACTATGATGAACAGGATTCTCTTTCTGTTGCAGCCTATTACTGTGAAAATGGCGGCCCAGAAGTCCTGAGAAGAGGCTTTGTGTTCCTGTCAGCACCGTCTCAACTTTGTTTAACAGCTTGGAAGACAGTGCTGCAACTCAAGGGATGCACCCCTCTATCAGCCAAACATCTGCAATGGCAGATACTGGCCACACAGACTGCCACCAACCTACGGGCAAATAAAATGACTCAAACCGATGGCAGTGGGCAAAGTCTTACTGTTGTGTCACATGAATTTTGCGCAGGCTAAAAAGCAGGGCTCGAGACTAACATCGTCCCGAGTTTAAGATGAACAGAGACTTTCCCTGGAAGCCCTTTGGGAGGAAAGGATGCAATAAACTCACTACCGATGCGTCAGTGAAGCACCCTGTTGTTTCCCTGATGATGCTACAGTGTGTACAATAAGTCCATGTCTAAATCAGCAGGATGAGAGCTAGTTAACGTAAGCTGTTAGCAGCCGGGGGACAGAACTGCACTGAATGACACTGCGATGTGTTCACGCTCTATTCAGTAAAAATTAGCATTTGGCAAAGGTAAACTATAACATTATTATAATGTCGTCAAATGTAGTCTTGTGACATTTTGTTTTTGGCAAGATACTTGAATAAATACAGTTGCTGGATGCAGAAATGCGTTGATGTTTTCACAGCATAAAAGACATAAAGATACTATATTTTAATATTTCATGAATTTGTGCTCATTCAAAGGTTGTGTAATAAACGGCTGAATAAGTTCAATCAATCATTCAAGACATTTCCTTTTTTTTTAATGAAGATTGCTTTGTTTCACTGGCACAAAGAGGAGGAGATAAACTGCCCCTCCAGCATATAGCGAACACAAATTCAGCCAGTCCCCCTGAATTCTGCGCAACTTTGCAATTTCAGGCTGTAACAATCCCAAAAGATGCCTGCAAAAATTTGAGGGGACTCAATACGTAATACCACCACCAACAACAACAACAAAAAAAAAAACACTAGTATCAGCAACTGGCCTAAACGTTATTTTGAACATCGGTGTTGGCCCAGTGTTTTACTATCAGTGCATCGCTATCAGAAGCCTTATCAGCCTAAAAGTTTCCCTTGTTCATAAAGGTTTATATGCACTTTGGCAAACACCGAGAGCAGCACCCAGGAAAAGGAAGACGCCCAGAAAGACAAACCAGGAAAAGAGTCCGTTCCTCTGTTTGGGAGCAGCTTCCTGTTCTGGACCCCTGACAGCAGACCCTTCCCATTCACCAAAGCAGTGTCTGTGTTCGTAACAGAGGTCGCTGTGGCAACAGTATCCATGGCTGTGACATGTTCTGTGGTGAAGCACTCTCTGGGGCTGACGAGTCCAGAGGTGATTCTGGTACATTTGAGGAGGGCCATAGTCCTCCTCCAGCCTTCGACCCGTCCACCCCTGGCTGGTGGACTCACAGGGAGGTAGCAGCCTTTCATCCCATCTCTCTCTGTAGCCCGTGTATTCTTGCTCCTTGGCATCACAGTTTGTCAATATGTGAGTTCTCCTTTGTGAGTGGAGTCGTCGTTCCTGTCTCTCTGAGGTCACACTGGGGTCATCTGATTTTCTGCCGCTCCGTTTGGATTTAGTTTTCTGTTGAAGAGGTAATTCAAGTGTTTGCTCTTTTACAACTGGCAGGAACCTGAACATTTTTTTTCTACTTTATGTGAACGATTGATTGGCAAATGAATACTTGAGTCACAACAAAGTCTGAATGTTTTAAAACATCTTTATAAAGGATTTCTGGCGATTAAGTGGTTTGGAGCCATATTAACAAGTGTTAACACACACAGTAAATTAAAAGCAGTCATACGAGGAGCCTGGCTGCTCTGGCGTCTTGGCCTCACACCTGTTTAGACTGAGCTCTGGGGCCTACTGGAGGGCCTCTCAGGTAGCATGCAGGAATTGGTCTGGATCTGCCTTCCACCTCCATTTCTTCCTCTTCGTCTTCCTCCTCAGTTTCACTGCTATCTTCATTATAAGTCACAGGTTCACGCCTTGGCCTCAGTGATCTGGCAACAGGCAAACCCCTGTCATCTTCCTTCTATAAGCAAACATAAAACAGTAGTTTATTACTGATTGATAAACAGAGGTGGGTAGTAACTAGTTACATTTACCCAGTTACATTTACTTGAGTAACTTTTTGGATAAATTGTACTTTTCAGAGTAGTTTTAATGCAAAATACTTTTTACTTTTAATTGAGTTTTATTGTTTTAAAGCAACAATACTCTTACTTGAGTACAATATTTGGCTACTCTACCCACCTCTGAGTACATAATTACATATATATATATGTACAGTATATATAAGAATATATTTATGTTTCTTGTGCCTTGATTTATGTTATGTTTGTAAAGATTTAATTTATTTTTGTTTTAGTTAAAGGGGTGTCATTTAAAATACATGAATTTGCAGATTTTTATTTTTGATTGATTGATTACGTTCATGTTCTTATTTTACAAATAAATCAGACGTTACTCAACAGTTACTCAGTACTTAAGTAGTTTTTTCACCAAATACTCTTTTACTCTTACTCAAGTAATTATTTGGATGACTACTTTTTACTTTTACTTGAGTAATATTGTTCTTCAGTATCAGTACTCTTACTTGAGTACAATATTTGGCTACTCTACCCACCTCTGTTGATAAATATGTTTGACTGGGTTCATTTGTGTCCATCAAGTGCAGTGAAATGATTAACATGTATCTGTGTTTACACGGTACATGTGCCCTGCTGTAGGAGGAAGGTGTGGACACATTAAAGGGCTTTTTGTGATGAATGCTGTTTCAGTGTAGCCACACAAATGTATCCTGCTATGTCGTGAAAGCACATTTTTTATTACATATACAACCCTCAAAATTATATTGTGTGGGATTTTTTTGTTGTTGTTTTGCTTTTTTTTTTTTTTTTTGCCATTCTCATGTATTCTTAACATACATGAGAACGAACCACACTTGCAACCACACCACTATGCGTAAGGAAGCAAGCATCTACTGCTAGCTCACCTAGCACCACTGAGCTAGCTAATGTTTCACCTCAGCGGGACGCCATTAATGTTTACATCACGAGCAAGAGCCTCTTGTCCATGAGTAGATACACACTTATTTAGGTGAGGTGATCTGGTTGGAAAGTGTAGTTTGGTAGAAAAAATATAGTTCCTTCATGAAATCACTCACAACAATGTCTGTGGATTATCTTGAGTAACTGGGTCATGAGACGTTGTTGAGTTTTTCCAAATGTATTTTTTGCCATCTAGTTCCATTACATTTGAGAGAGGGCAGACATCTCTACGACCAATATCTCCAACACTTTGCAACTCACAACAAAACAATCTAGATTGATAAACAGCACTACAGGTCAGAGGAAAAATATGTATTTTTGATTTTTGGGGTCAACCGTGCTTTTAATACATCCAATATAGCACCAGACTTTTAAGAGGTTATGAAAGTCAAGAATTTGCTGTCCCAAGTGCTCCCTGCCAGGTCCCCATCACCAGCCCAACCACACATAACTCCATTACTAAAACACTATCTGTATTATGTATATAGCGTTTCTCGTGAGGAAGAGTGATCCACCTTTTCATTTTACAAACCTGCTCCCAAAACTATTAAACCCCAAACCATATACACGGAACCAATTTAACTGGCAAAGATTACAAGTAGGAACCACTGCCATCTTCATCGAGGATCTTTTCCTTGTGGTTAAGTAATGTCTATGAACCCTGTGTTGTTTGAGACCTCACCTGTGCCTGAGGTTTACTATGGGGCGGTCCTCTTATGTAGCGAGCTGGCACTGGTTTAGACTTCATCTTCTCTTCTTGTTCATCATCATCATCATCATCATCATTATCCACCTCTGCAACCACAGCCTTGGCTTTGGAGGACCCTCTGGCTCGTCCTGCTGTCTGTTGAGATGAAGATGGATAATTAGAGCTGCATATTTTCATGTCCTTCCTGCTCCACCAATCTCTCACGGGCATTATTACATGTATCAGGTGCTGCTGTGTTACCATGTATTTTAAATATCTCCATAAAATTAAATGAGTGATAGCTGCTTTTCTATGGCAACTTTTGTCAGATGACACTAAATGCAGGGTTTTTGTTTGACTAGTTTCCCTTAAATAAAACTTTGCCTTACTGCATCACTATAATCATCAGTAAAATAATAATATATTTATACAACACTAGTGGCAAATGATTCAGTGAACATGCCCGCTGAATGGCCTTTATCTCTGCTGACATTTACTCTCCGTACTAAACCGCCAGTAAATGGCCACTTCTGTTTAACTAGGGATCAAACTGGCCAGCACTTTAGCATGGAAATTAAATGACACAAGGAGAGGAGAGGAAATCAGGAGCATAATTGGAGACACCCTGTGCTGTGGAAAGTGTGTGTCATCAACTTCTTCAAATTGGGCCATTGAGAGGGCGCTCGCTGGGCCCGAGGGGTCAAGAAGTGATTCTGGTGAATTTGAGGGGAATCACAGTCCTCCTCCAGCTTTAGACCTGCCAGCCCCTGGTTGACATACTCATCGGGGGCAGGAGCAGGTTAACCCTCCCCTTTACTGCTGTCACGTTTCTCCACTCGGGGGTTAAGAGACTCAACAGAGGAAACAGGACTCTTTGTGACCAACGCTGGAGTTGCTGAATGTTCACTGAATGCAAAAATATTTCAAATAAAATATCCCCCACTGACTGACTGCATTTATGTTTTAAATAAAAACCTATTAGCCAATGCTTCAAACTCTACATAAGTGTTTACACTTTATGTAGCAAACACACACACAGTAACATTAACATATTGTCACTAGGCAACACCATATATACATGACACACCACTTTATAGTCCATACTCAGAGTAACCAGAATTACAGCCTCATGTTGTGTACCCACCAAACGCAAATTTGTAAATTCGCGTGTTGAGATTACATACAAAGTCAATGCAAAGACGTGATTAGAAGCGAATTAGAAAATATTGAACTTTTGAGGCGAATTCGTGTGACGCTGTGCCGCAAAAACCAATCAGCGTTGAGATTCTCCCGACTTCAAAATTATGACTTTTCATATCCAAAAGGTCAAACATCAACTTCACTGTGGCATCATAATGTCCGCATAATTTTATCCTTATATACATTTGTGTCAGATTCCATCACAATTATTGTATGAATTCTTGAGTAATGGCCAAAACCAGGTTTTGAGGGGTCACACTGACCTTTCACCACCAAAATCTAATCACTTCATTCTTGAGTCCAAGTGGATGTTTGTGCCACATTTGAAGAAACTCCCTCAAAGTGCTCCTGAGATATCGCATTTGTGAGAATGAGATGGATGTGAGGTCACAGTTACCTTTGACCATCAATATTTAATCAGTTCATTGATGAGTCCAGGTAGATCGTGTCAAATTTGGGAAAGAAAAAAAAAAAATCCCCTCAGGGCGTTCTTGTGATATCGAATTCACAACAATGGGACGGAGGACAACCCAGCCACAGATGTTGTTGGTATGGAGGTATTGTCTCCTGTGCATGTTGGGCTACGCACAGTCCTGAGAAAAATAATCCCAGGAGCTAAAGCCCTGTTTCCACCAAGCAGTCTGGTATGGTTCGGTTCAGTTTAGTTGGTACACATTTTTTCAGTTTCCACTGTGAAAAGTTGTGGATGTTACCATGGAATCATACCGTCCCCGTTTTCGGTCAACCGTCTGTTGGGGTACCTAGCACACAGATCTGGTACTAAAAGGTGGAGCTAGAAACACTGCAGTTCTTTGATAGGTCAATAGAGGACAGTCACTCTGCTCAGGGCCGAGTTGTGGCTGGTTATATGTTAAGTTTAACATACATTAGTAAACTTAAACAATAAAATGAAATGATGTTTTTCTCCCTCTCACAGCATATTTTAATTCACTGGGCCGACTACCAGCAACTTTGAAGGTGGAACGTTTACTTGTAATGATACTCAGTACCTGAGTTGATGATGTGAATCCATCAGCACACCTTAAATTTAAATGTATAAACCTTGACCATTCCATTAGTTTTTACTGTCTCTCTTGGATGACATACACTTGTACTAATGAGTGGATCTTCAAGCATTTAAAAATATATATTAATGTCAACCGGATTATGTGAACTGCATATATTCTAATCCTCACTTGAGAAAAAAGTCACAGAGCATTGTTCCGGTGGCCTCTGGCTACACTGTGCTTGCCTGAGAAGGACTAAATGCACAAACCCACTATTTTTAAAAATCCCATCAAGAGAGACTCTCACTGCAGCCTGTTCTATTTTGTACTGAAAATGTCAGTTTGAAACCTCATTCTGTCGACAATAATTGCAGTGCAGACTTCCATCTGTGCCACTGGTAAAGAGGAAATACTGCAAGTGCTGGATGGAGCAGTGAGTGACAACAACCCCGCCCACATTTAAGGGTACCGTTTGCAGTGGAAATGCTAAACGGACCTAGGGTCTTGATACCATGTCTGTGGTTACTTTTGGTTCCAAAGGTACAATACTGAAAGTATTTGGTGGAGACGGGGCTTTACTGTTGGACAAGCTATGGGTTAATACCAGCATTTTTGTCCTGCTAATAATACAGCCATCTCTTCAGATTCTGACTTGCTGCTGTAAGGCTTGGCATGTACACAGTGCTGTACTGTTAATTTGACTTTCATACCTCGCTGCCATTATGGCTGAATTAACAAGAGCTGATGCTGACGAGTAGTACATGACAGGGGCAGACAGGATGACATCAAACAATGTTTGAACCTCTGCTACTGTCACAGGGGGTAAATATTTATGGGTAGCCATACCATAGTTGGGTGGTCTGCCCAAGAATGACATGATTAGCAGCGTTGTGTGAGCCTGTTTGATTCGAGAGGACTCACTCAAGATGTGAGGATAAGGGTGGGGACGTTCTCATAGCAGGGTGCCAAAGAGACCATTCTATGTCTGTTTTGTGACTTTTTGACTTGAGCTAATCTGGGAGGCATCTTAAACCAGTCATGTCTGTAAATTAGGAGACAGAAAGGAAACATTTTCAGGCACACAACAGTTGCCTTTTACATTACCACCAGTGGTGACAAACTTTTGTTTGAAATGAAAGAAATTAGCTTGAGTAGTGACCAATGCAATCTCATATTTCAATGTATAAATCTAAGGACACTGTTTGAAAGCAATCTTACATCATATGCTGATTCAGTTCATAGTTTAAAGTACATTCAAATTCAGCCAGGTAAAAGTTAAGTCCAGCATTTTTCAAAGTGGTCCCCATTTGCCCATATTTTTGTCAAAGTGACGACTGGGAACAACAATTTTTTAAATCGATACAGTATTTAGTGTTCTGGCAGCTGTAAAATGGGCTGACGTGTAAACACTCAGGGCATTTGTACACCGTCAGTTTATGTCATCCAATAAAATTCCTTGTTTTTGCCACTGACATTCTCAAATTTGCCATTGCCACACCATTAGCGTTCAGACACTTAGACTAACGTCGGTGGCAAAACCAAGAAATTTAGTGGACTAAACTGATGGTGTTTACATCGCAGCCTGTTTCACAGCTAACGAAAGTTTTAGGAAGTTGTTCCCATTCATCAATTTGACACAAAATATGACACAAAACAATCTTCAGAGCAAACAAATCTTGAAGTGCCAGCTTGTGTTTCAGTGTATACAGGGTAAACGCGACTTTTCCGAAACGACGACTTGAGGCTCTGGGCCTGAGTGGTACTTAAGTTAAGAAAACCACCTTTAGTTGCCTCTAACTTTCACTGTGACCATTTGAAATGTCAATCATATTAATAATGATTCAGTAAGCTGGACTCTGTTTCTCACTTTTTATCAGATGTTTTACAGTGCAGTTTTGTTGCTTGCCAGCTGAAAAGAGGTCGATGAAGAAGAAATAAAGCTGTTTTTATGTTGTTCAGGTGTTTCACTGTGGACACAGAGGGGTCTCTGTGAAATGACACCGAAAAGCTCATGTGGATGCAATTTGTGTATACATGAGAAGGCCATTTTAAAATTGAGACAGCTTCACATAGACAGTCTTTGATACTAGGCCCCTGACCTTGTCATGTTCTCACCTTTTCCCTGGTGGGGGGATCTTGTGCCTTGGTGGTTGACTCCCCTGCAGGTCCTCGTGGTATGGAGAGGTCAAGTCTTCCTGTGACAACAGTGGCCAACAGCTGTTTGAGACGCTGGTAGTTTGGCTTTTCTTGGTAGTCTAGAGTTTTTACATAACTGAGGAATGCGGCCACCTCATCTGAAGACAGGAACAGAGTGAATGTCAAACAAGATTTACGTCAGAGGGTTCAACCTTGAAGAAAATAATGGATCAAGTCAGATCATTCAGACCATTTAATGACATTGGTTTGATTTTACCAACTGAGACTTTTCGATTAAGTAGTGCTGAGTCTTCCGTATGAAACCATTTCAGGGACACTTGAGTCATGCAGCAGCAAAGACGGGATGAACCTGAAGGTCTCACAGTCCAGATAATACACTGCCTGGCAATGCATCTCCTCACAGAGTAGATTAGACATGCACACAGCTATGGATATGCATCGTGTGTGTGTGTGTGTGTGTGTGTGTGTGTGTGTGTGTGTGTGTGTATAAGTGTCATACACGATGCATCACACACTGGCCAGACGACGTGTATGACACATACTGCGGCAGAACTTGTATCTCTCTCTCTCACTCACACACACACACACACACACACAGTTGATGCATACCCTGGCTCTTATCTGTGGCGGGCAGCCGGGCCTCGTCAGCAGAGGAGCACCCGGTCCCAAACATACATCACACAGTAAGCTCTCACACAGGTGTGACCTCTCCTTATAAAGAGGTGAGATAAAACACGACAAACTTTGAAAGGCATGTCAATGGAACAGGTGTTTAATTGGTACAAAGTTGCTAAGGAGCTTCAGGTAACTGAGGGAGAGAAGGAGTGTCTTATCCTTTGTTAGAATGAGCATTTGATCTACAGTCTGGACTATTGTTAAGCGTTATTTCTTTACGTTCTTAGGTGATAACCCATTTAAAGGTCCTATTAACATCAAGCAAGTTTAGGCCATGTTAAAGCCAACATTAGCCCAGCATGAAGAAAAGCAGCCTGTCATTCATTTCAGTAATGAATCCCACTGCAATGGCATTCCCTCTCTCCCACCACAGCAAAGCTGAACACGTCATCTGGCAACACACTGTGTTGGCCAGTTTAATATATCCAAACACATTTTTTCTTGCATAACTCAAAATTAAACAGAGAATCTAAAAGAGACAAACATTTTTCTTGAAATTAAATCGTAAAACTATATCAACTCATGCAATATAAAAAAATGACACTTATCCAGTCGCAGGCTCAGTACTTCTAAAACACATGCATTTTGGCTAAAACCTTAGGATATGAGCAGCATGCCCTGAGCACCTGTGTGTGCTTATGCCGAACCAGAGTTCAAGCTCACGCGTGTCCAGGTGCGTTACTTGGCTGTGCATGAGACTGTCTGAACTAATTTGTTTTAAATCATAATGTTTTAGCAAAAATACATGTGACGGAGGTACTGAGCACAGGACTGGATACATTATCCATCCATCCATTTCAACCGATTAAATGAAGCCGGGTCTTGTGGGCAGCAGGCTGAGCAAAGTATTCCAGATGCCCCTATCCCCAGCAACGCTTTCCAGCTCCTCCTGGGGGACCCCGAGGCGTTCCCAGGCCAGAAGAGATATGTAATCCCTCCAGCATGTGCTGGGTCTTTCCCCCGGGGGCCTCCTACCAGTTTGATGTGCCCTGAACACCTCTAACAGAGGGCGCCCAGGAGGCATCCAGATCAGATGTCCGAACCACCTCAACTGACCCCTTTCAACACAAAAGGGCAGCGGATCTACTCCGAGCTCTCTCCGGATGTCCGAGTTCCTTACTTCATCTCTAAGGCTGAACCCAGACACCCTTAATAGGAAACTCAATTCGGTCATTACCCAGAGCTCATGACCACAGGTGAGGGCTGGTTGTAGATGGAACAGAAAATTAAAAGCTTTGCTTTCTGGCTCAGCTCTCTCTTCACCATGACGGCCTGGCACAGCGCCCGCATCACTGAGGACGCCACGCCAAACCACTGATCTATCTTATGCTCCATTCTACCCTCACTCGTGAACAAGACCCTGATATAGAGGCACAGAACCATGGCCTTAAACCTAGAGGTGGTGACTCTCATGTGTAAAAACAGTGACAGCTTCTCCAAACAACATTAATGCTACCAAACTACTGTCATAGATATGGTCTAACCTTACCTTGCTGTAACTACAGTTGTATGACTCTGTGTACTGCTTTTTGTGTTTGGGAGTTGAGAATTTTTAAACTAAGATAGAATTATCCAATTGTACCAAGGCTTCCTAAACGGACTGCTGCCTTGCTGCTCTTGTGTGATGTGTAATGTGATATGTTGAAGACACATTTCCTGAATTGTGAAAATAACTTCAGTCAGGGTTGAGTTTCATCCATCCAAACAGTAGAGAAAGTTGAGGGCACAGTATAACCCTCGACAGAGTGTTACTCACTTTGCTTTTAAAAGTTCTGTACCCTTTGCGGTGTGATCTGTATGACCTGAGTTGTGGCTTGTCTATTGTCTGAGTTTCAGCTGCAAATTAGCTGATGGAAAACATAAGAAATGAGACATGAGAAACCTTTTAAACATTTTGTCTATGCATACAGTAATAGTGTTGTTACAACAGCTGCTACCCATATGCCCTGTGCATGTCAGCCCCTCTACCTGAATTAGTCTTGGCTCTGATTTTTACTCTGGATCTCCCTTAAAAAAGCAGATGATTAGACACAGAGATTCGTCTCTGCTGGTCCACAGGCTTGTCGTCTTATTTCCAAATTTTCAGTATAATGTAAGAGGTGTAAATGATGTCCTGTGGCCCAGGCTTACCTGTGCTGGCTCCGCTTACTGACAGCTGCTGGACTGAGCCTGGCAGATTATCCATCAGTCTGAGGGAGGAGTAAGAGGAGATAAAACAGTGAGGAGAGAAACATTATGAGATGCAGGTCAGGGGTAGACAGTAAGGTGGGAAGAACACAGCAGAAGAACAAGATGAATCCAAGTCAAAGCAAACCATAAAAAACAGTGATAGCCAGTACATTTATATGTTGTATTCATTAGTATTAGAGTGTTGCAATTCTAGTACGTTGTACAGTTGTAAGTGTACCTATAATTTGGTGGATAGCAAACTACTATGAATAACTTTCATTTCAATATACCATTACAAATCAGATTTGAAGAATTATATGAAATCAACATCTCTCAACAGTCTCTAAAATTGATGATAAGTTTCACCAAGTATTTTATAGCACAACTAGTACTACTAGATTGTATGAATCTTGAATACTGTGTTCTCCCAGTGGGAGAAAAAATTATCCTGCTTCAGGCTTCATATACTTGGGGTCAATCGATGGTGAATTTCCAACATTTTGCAGCAAAAAAAAGATGCTTGCCAATTAATTGTCCGACACCAAATCCCTCACAAAACAAAATGAAAATAAACATTTAAGTCAAAGTAATAGATATCTAAGTGAAAAAAATAAGTCCGATCACTGAATATCACAGTCAGGGATAAATAGCTAAATAAATATATGAATCTGGAACTAAACATCAAACTAACCGTAAAAATTCTAGGTGGGAGCCATATTAATTTTTTCAGCTATTTCAGAGGTACTAACACATTATATTCACAATAGTTACATTACATAAGCTGTACATTTCTCTGTCATTATTATTTAATATTTATACCCTTTTGTTGTTGGTTATATTTATGATTGTTTTATTCAAATAAACAATTACTATTCCTATTATAACTAATCAACTGGTCATCTGTCACTTGAAAGCACTGTCATCCATAAGTGAGACACCTGACCGTCGATGTGACAGATCTTTCACTGCGCAGAGGATGGTGGGTCAAAAAGGCTGGAAAGGCATGCTGGCTTGCATACTGCAAAATCTGAGTGGATGTCATAGAACATCCAGGGGTTTTTGGTATTTGACACACTATGCAGTGGGACATAGTAAATCTTTTTCTGGCATACTATATAGCAGTACAGTATACTAGTACCAGTATATAGTCGTAGTAGTATGGGTTTTGGAATGCACAGTAAGTCAGAGCCTAGTACACTGTATATGGCTGGACCATGTATAAAATGCTGGCGTGCTTTTAATTTGAAACAAGGGCTTTTAATTTGGATTTGATTTGATTTGAAAACAGAGCAAAATAAGTCTAAGTCAGAACCCAGTATATAGCTGGACCACGTATGAAATCCTGGAGGGCTTTTAATTTGCAATGAGGGCTTTTAATTTCAAAAAGGGAGTGGCAGCATTCACTTAGTCACGGATGTTGCAGCTGCAATACACTAGACACAGTTACAAAGCAGAAGGGACCTGCTTTCTCTCCTCTCTTTGCTCTAATTGGTGATGTGCGACCCCACCTGATTGGTGGAGGCTGCCCAGCCATTGGCCACTATCAGAGCCAAGATCCGCCAATTAAGATTGGGCACAACGATTAACTGGTCAACCTCTATCTTACACTATAGAACACAGTGGAGGACTGCCACAAAACACTTGCCGCTTCAGTCAGTTAGTTTGTGGTATTGTGTGACTTTATCATTTGACATGGTTAGTTTGGATTCGCCAAAGTAAAAAAATAACACAAACAAATTATTTGACTGAGACAGCTGTAGACCAGCAACTTCCAAATCAAGCTAGAATACTTTTTTTTGTCAATGGGAGTCTGGTGGCTTTGATGAGAGCACAGATGAGGAAGTGAAGCTGTTGACAGTTTACAAGTCAGAAAGGCCTGTCTGCAGTAAGGTTAAGTGGTGAAAATACTCTTAACATAGTGTACCATTGAACAGATTTTTTTTAAAGTGGCTAATATACATTTTGCTGCTGTTCCCATCCACAGCAGTACACGACTTTGCTTGTGTGGCAGTACTCCTGCCTGCTTCTCCAAACTGGTAGTGTGCCACCCGAAATTGTACGTAATACACTGACTTTCCACAAGCACCTCATACAACCCCACTTCAAAAGATCCAAACTATCCCTATAGGTTTCTGCTGTAGTAGGAATACAAGTGACTACCTACCTGGCCTTGGCCTGCTGGACCTGAGTTGGGTTCTTGAGAACTTTGTCCCAAGGCAGAGACCCACATAACCAGTGAAGAAGACAAAAACCCAAAATCTGAAGGTCACCACGTCTAGATGGAGCTGTAAAGAGACAGGAAAATAAGGTGGTCAGAAAAAGTGATACTATCTATCTCATAATCTTATCTAATACTCAGCTGCCATTCATATTCTTTCAGTCATAAAACACCCGACTCCATCACAAGTTTCAGTGCGTGAAAGCTTTTTTCCCTCCCCTTCAGACCAAGAGAATACCAATAGAAGACAAAATGAAAAAAACAGCAGTACCAAATTTGCTAGCAGTTTCACTCTTATTACAAATAGTTGCTATATAGTATTTTCAAACCACGGATCTTTCCCCAGAGCAGTCAAGGTTGGGACACAAGTACCATTTATAGCACTGGAAAGGTGTAGCAGATTTGTGATTCATGAATAAATCAAGAACCGTGCGGCACAGATACTCAATCACCTCTTAAACTGTTTCTCCTCTCAATGAGACATTTTTGTTTGGCCTTAGATGGAGACCGATGAAGATGAAAACTTAATTTACAGTCTGTTTGCATGGATTCAGATGAAACACACTGCCAATGATATTACATACTGTGGAATAACTAGAGGATGATTATGGTTCCCTCTCCACAAACACAAAAAGCACTTTGGAATTCTCTAAATGACATTTACAGTTATTTCTTCTTACAGTGGCCAATTTTATGAAACCAGGTACCTGTGGCTTTTGACATGATCCTGACGCTGACTGGTAATGGACTTAGTAAATTGATTTGCACTTGCTTAGCACCTATCTAATCTTCCAACCACTCAAAGTGCATGACTACGAATCACATTCACCCCTTCACATACTGGTGGCACAAGGTGTCACCTGCTACATTCATAATTTGGGGTTCATTATCTTGGCCAAGGATTCTTCGACATGGGGACTAAAGGATCTGGGGAGTGAACTGCTGATCTTCCAATTAGAGGGTGACCTGCTCTTCCTCTTGAGCTACAGTCACACATGTCTGAGACCAAATTACTACCACATTACAAAAATCAACAATGGTCTGTTGTTGACTCCTTTCTTACTTGTGTGTGAGCCTGATACATAAAGACAATGTTATGGTCAGACTTGAAAGATTAAAAAACAAACTAAAAACACCTCTAATTCTGTATCAATAAGCAAGACTCAAGCCATGATAAGAGCTCTGTGACTAAATTGTAAGATACATAAAAGCTGAGATACAAAGTTTACTTTTGATGATGAGCAGTTGTGGTGAAGTAAATGTATTAGGAGTAGTGGTTGATATTTTAGCTGTTTAATGCTGACTTAACAGCCAAATTGTATCTAATGTTTCTCATGTTTACAATATGTTGCGTGTTAGCAAGCTAACATTTTCTAATTAGCACTAAACACAAAGCACAACTGGGGTAGATGGGAATGGTATTAGATTTGAAGGTTAAATTTTGACCTGATGATAGAAGAAATGTTATGGAATCACCAACCTTCTCACTGTTCATCCTGAGGGAGACATGAATGTTTGCTTTGTATTTCATGGCAGTCCATCTAATAGTTACATGACATTTCACTCTGATCCAAAACTATGACCTATTTATGATGGTACTAGAAGAAAAGTCACAGGGTCACCAAAGTGAGTAGGATTCATCCAAAACTAACACACCAATCAACCAACATCGCCATCCCTAGCGCGATTTTAAAGGGAACTACACTGATACACTGTTTACAGGTGCTGGGTAGTACTACTGACATATGTATATATAGCTCTATAAAACCTTTTCTGTCTGTGGGGGTGGAGTTGCAAAGAAGTGAGTAACCAGACCTGTGTAACCTGCTCCTCAACTCTGATTTGAGGCTAGAGGATCAAGGCTATTTATAAACATTACCTGCCTGAATCTTCCTCTTAACAGTCGGTAGATGTGATGCATTGTGGGTAATGGCTGCACCAAATTTTGACCAAGTGACAACCTACGGGGCTGAAAAATAAAGCCAATGTGGAAGTTCCAAAAGGTAATGTAACCAGGGCATAACCCAGATTATAGGCGTATAATAGCAGTATAGTAGTAGTAGTATAAGCATTGTTGTAGCTGTTGCTATTTCAGTGTGTTTTATGTTCATAATAGTTGAGTGTAACATTTTGGTCACCTAAAAAATGTATTGTTCAGTGTTTGGTTGTACTAAAGGGCCATTTAAGAATAGATATTCAGTTTTTCCTTTAAGCAAATTGCAATACTCTTTTAATCCTTTTTTAAATCCGCTATTTGGCAGACTTTGGTTTGAGTCACTGCTGTTTTTCTTGCTATGTGCAATAAATGTGAGTAAAGCACTGACAAATTCTTCATTCTTTATTCATCTAAATTGAATTTAACAGCACTCCGAAGAACCACTGTGCTCAAAACATGCTTTACACCTCTGTATTTAATTATTAAGAGCACTGTAATCAGCTGTGTGTCTGCACTGTAAATGTTTCCTAAGGGTACAAAGGCTTTCCACAGATCATAACCAAAAACACTTCAGCACTTCAGGGATTTGATCAGAAGGGCAGGTGGAACAACAGAATTTAATATTGGGGAATTTAATAAAGACATGAAAATTGTATGTATGATACCAGCGTGATTTCCTATATACTAAGACTTGTTTAAGAACAAGTCTAGAGTGTGTTTGTGTCTTATTGTGAGTGTGTGTGATTGCAGGGGTCTACATTAATGTGTGAGGTCTATCAATACTTGTCGACCAAGTCCATCCAGAGGGGTCGAGCCCGGGGAGTTTTAGCAGCTCAATACTGTAACGGCCGCCACACGTCTCCAGAGAAATTACCTATCGACTGGCTCCATCAGAGGGGAGAAATCTCCTCCCTGAGCCACGGCCAGCATTGATCCTCCCCAGCCACCGGGCTGGTCTAAAGAGGAAGCGTGGTCATTGCTACACAGGACCAGATTACATGGAATGGGTGGGCAGTAATCTGATTACACAAAAGCACATTGGTGTTATAGGTATTACAACTTTTTTTAACCTGGTCATCATAGCTGGGATCTTTGACATAAGGACAAAATATTAAGACAGGGATGTGTAGCTAAGGAGAGTGCAAGATGAAAGGAAACCACTTCAAGGACATAAATGTTGAGATGTGCCTGAATAAAAAACTCTGGGGTTAGCTGGGAACACTGAACTGCTTGGACCCAGCAGGGAGTCTCAACAATCAATGAGGATGATCAGAATGGAAAGGGTGGTTAAAGACTGGATGTTGACACTGACTGTGAAGGAAGGGCCCTTGAGAAGAGTGATGTTAGCTAATGTCCTTACATGCTGGCATCAGAAACCTTGAAACAACCCAACTTTTAGGGTGAGAACCAAAATGTGGTTTCTAAGAAGATTTTTTTTTTCAATTAATAAAGGTTTGCAATGTGTCACTAATCAAATTCTATACTGGTCAGGATCCAACATGTGGTCTGCCATGTGTTTAGGCCACAATATAAATCTATAGCTGCAGTTACATGGACAACATTTCTTCAATCTGATTGAAATCATTCTGACGACAGATATAAAAGAAAATAAATCTTTTTTTGCGCCTTCAAATTCATTGCTTTCAAAGTAAATGCCCAGCAGGCGCATTCAATCGGCAGAGCAATATCGTTGCTGTGTGCACGTGTTCCTGAGTGCCTATTTTTCAGGGTGCGAGATAAATTGAGTTTGAAACACAGGAGCGTGCATCACGTCATGTGATGAGGACCAACTAATCACAGCCAACAGATGTCTGCAGCTCAGAGCTCCTGAGCTCAAACGGTCCGCCAGGCTTGGATTACAGGCGCGCGCCACCGCACCCGGCTCCATAAATATCAGTTCGTGAAAACTATGGAAAAGAAGTTGATCATATTAGTGCAAGGCTACCAGAGTTTAACATCTGTAATACAAACAATAGGCCTACACACAAACAGCACCTGGAAAAGGATCAGCTAGGCACTCAGGACTTCAGGTAAATAGGCTATGATATGGTGCTTGTTGACGTTGCTTAGCAACCTCAGATGCAACTTGCCGCCATGCTCTCGAAAGTTGGCTTTTCCAAGTGGTTAAAGACACATCTTGTGTACGGCTTCCAATAAGGCCACTGTTTCAAAAGAAAATAATACATTTTTTTATCAGAACACTCACATGAGAATGAGGCACTAGCAAAAAAATCAGCAAAGGGGGGCTCGTAGAAACATCCGCTGCAGCAAGTTGTATGTGGCACATACATGAGCAACTTAACTTCATGTTAACCCCATGCAAGGCAAACATATGCAGAAAAACTACATTTATTCCAACCAGAGAGAAACAATCACATTAACTGTTTACATGGTTATTAGGCACTAATATTATCCAACTGAACGGTTTATCACAGATTTATATCCCAGCTTCCAACCCAAAAATTCCTTCCAATCTGTGATTACAATGTCAATGTGGTTACATGAGGCATTTTTAATCTGACTGGGCTATTATTGTGACTATTAGTGGAATATTAGGCTACATGTAAACACACCTGCTGAATACTTGATCTGACTAATCTGATCAGTGATTATTTATTTTTTATTATTTTATTTTTATTATTTTTATTGACAGAAAAAGTGTGTAGTCAGAATACGGAATTTAGGTTGAGGGTGTCTTAAACTGCACAGACTATAAAGTCAGTAATAAAACTACTTGAGTGGACTATTATCCCTGTTCAGAGCGAGCAAAGCACAGACATTTCCCGCAGGAAAACTAAGTTGACTTTTATATTACTTTTAAACCAAACAGGTATGCATAAACATGCAGCAAAAACAGCATCAAGTGTTAACCATACATAAGGTTTAAATATGACACCACCATTGTTAGTTACACTACATCTCAACAACTCTGATAATAAGAGTTGGGTGTGTTTGCCCTTGTGGGTGTAAAGTGTGCATTAAGCTGGTGTTACAGTGTGGCTTCCTATTGTTGTAAATAATTGCACAACACTTCATTGCTACTGAGAGCCCGTTAAAGGAGAATAAAGATGAAAAATACATGTGATACTGACACTGGAAAAAGTGGTGCAACTCCCAGAGTGCCGTAATAGATTAACAATTAAAAAGATCAACGACTACATTAAGCGTTGCTGCCCTCTGTGCGTGCTCTGAGCACGTTATCAAAGCTCATAATAGTGTTTTGTGTGTCTGCTCTTCTGGATTTAATGCATTTCACCCTCATATGAGGAAAGATGCAGGACAGTGCAAAGCAATATGCACGCATGTTCACATAAACAGCTCTCAGGGGCAGTTTGGACATGCTTGAGAGACGCACAATACATAAATACATAACACCCCCATAAATACACACACATATACACACACACACACCTTACACGTTCTCTACATGCTTTAGACAAGGAGGTGAGGCAGCGGCGATTGTGTTGTTGTTAATTATCTCCTATTGTTATTCAGATTCCCTAAAGCATGCTGTAGTGTCACACTCTTAACCCTTCTGCTTCACAGTCCTGTCGTCTTCTGTCCGCTGGACGCCCACCGAATGGTGGTAATTACACCGTTTAGCTCAAGGTTCAAAGGCCTGCCATTCGCCAGCTGCATCACCAAACCTCACCATGGCAACCTGTCAACATCTTTGAGGGGATTGGTGCTATCAGGTCATAGAGGGGCAGATAAGGGTCTGGTCCTCGGTCATAATCTCCATGCGCAACGGAAAACACTCAAAGATGACAATATCCCGTAAGGCTGTTGGAATGAAATTCGGGAGTTGTATTTAAATCGAATAGTAAAAAAGGTTATACTTATGAAATGCTGAAATTACTATTCAAATGTGCATATTTTGTGTGTGCTCTAACAGCAAGTGAGCGTCAGGTTATCATACTGCATCGAACGCTCTCCGAGCACACTGAATCTCTTAAATATGCACTTACTGTACTTATCAGCTTTGTGCTCGGGATTAGACTGGAGACATAATCACGGAAGAGGTGGGTGAGTATGCTATTTGCTATCTTCCTACATTTGTACTTTTAAAACATACAACAGATTTTATGTTGTGACATTTACTAGAAATGCCATACAACAGCAAGTAGGTTGTTATTAGTGGCGATGGTCATTTAACTTGATAAGACTACTACAGCAAACCAGAACCTTTCAGTCCCTCCAGCCAGCTGGGGAAAATCCTCTTCTCTGTATTTAACTGAGGGCGGGGCTTCGCTCGTCCACACCATAGACTGTATATAAATATGGCCGACATGACAGCTTTCCAGAACTCAAGCTAAAACTTCACAATCACCATGTGGTGGCTGGCTGCAATACGGGTCACAAACCCCGCCCATTCTATGTTAGTGGATAGGACATGAGCCAAACTATAAACCTAAAGTAAAAGTCAAATAAAGTTCTCCTAAAGATGGTTTCTGTCATTTTCAGTGGTTCTTACCACAGTGATGTTTGTTCAAGTGTTCATTTTTTTTAGGTTTGGTTTGAATTAGTTTGATGCTATAGAAATGGTTTTTGACATCATGATCGACAGTATGCCAATCGGTGTGCTTGCCATCAATGGCGCTGCTCACGATTGGTCAGACAGGTGTTTGGGCCGGAACTCAACACTGCCGGAGATCACCACTACATGGCCTCTGACTTCAAATGACATTACCATTCTGGCTCCATTTTTGTACAGTAGGGGTTAAGTGTAGACATACAGGAGACACAGGTGAAGTGGACATCTCTCAGGTTGACAACAACCCGTTACATACGTGCAATAAAATTAAGTGCCAAGGGTTTAAGCTAATAATGGTGATTGGCAAAAATTGTCTGTGAACTTATACAAGTACCTGAATTGTAATGCCATGAAAGTTGGGAAAGAAATTCAAATGGGGTTATAGAGGAAAAGTCTAAATTTTTTCTAATATCCAGAAAGATAAATATTTTAGTGTTTTCTTCCCATAGCTAGAGGTTGGTTGAATTCTTTGAAGGACTGGTGTACTATGGGAATGGATCTGTGTTTAAAACAATGATTACCTCTGTCAGGTTTGCAGCACTGTTATATCTCCAATTAAAGCACTTGGTAGAAAGACAGATGCTTACTTTCACTTTATGTTCTTTCATGTAAAGTAGCAAAAAGGTGTATCACAATTTTCACAGCTCACCTTTCTCCCACTCTTGCCATCATATTAAAATTGACATAGCTTCCATTTGATATTTACTGCTGACAAGACATTTTCTGCCCCTCTTTTACTTATTGATCATGCTGATAGAAACACTACCACAGCGATTAGGCAGTCCGAGCCATGCTAACTCACAATATCGAACTGAAGGGTAGTGGAGTTGGTCGGTGTGGAGCTCATAGAGGTTATCTGTGGCTCGGGCCTCCCTCTAACCAAACATCAAAGCCCTTAATTAATGGGGGATGAATACACGATGCAGGTTATGACTTCAGCTAATTAGGGAATTGTTAAACAGAGACGGTACCGGGGAATTCAGCAGGGGCCGCGGATGGGGAATCGATGGTCAATGAAGAGAGGGAGCATGTAGGCAATTTGCCAGTTAATGTGTTCCCAATATCAGCCAAGAGAGGCGGAGGGCGGGGGGCGGAGAGACGAGACTCTTTTACATGTATTGACAAACAAAACCTGCCAAATAAAAGGACGGAGCTTACGGCAGGGTTAATATAGATACTGTAAAATGCCTAAATACTGGCAATTGTGAATACCTGTGATTCTTCCCACACACAACATACCAAAATCCCTAGAAGTAAAATCAGGACTCTGAAATAGACATACAGTATCAATTGGTATCTTTGTCCTGGTGGTTGTGTGTAGGTTTATTGCTGGTGGTGTCCTGGCAATTCACCTACAAGGACATATCCACTCCAAGTCAGCAAGAAAACACCGCCAAGGAAATAAACAAGACGAAATTTGGAGAGACAAGATTGTCACTCTGGAAGTAACCTACTTGAGTTGGCTAACTCAGACTGCTTAAGTTTCATGTTTAATTTGGGTGAACTTTAATGGGAAATTTTGCACTTAAAGAGGACTAAGGAGCTTGTCCCAAATGTTTTACAGTGTAGTCTTGCTGTGAATGAATTGCATTGTGGCGGGTATCCTTTTAAAATGGAACATGAACTTAAGCTGCAGCCGTGAGCTTTGGCTCCGGTTAACAGAAGGCAAAACTATTAGTAACATTTTCTCTCCATCTCTGAGACGGATTGGCAATACTGACATGTGTTTTATTGCATTTACTGTCAAACTCTTTTAGTGCCCCCTTTTTTTTGATTAGCCAGTCTTCCTGTTTTGGGTTGCTTTCAAGTTTAGGTAGCTGTTGCCAATGCTGAAATAGCAACTTTCTCTGCAGGATTCTCCTCTACTGCATCTAGCTTTCACCATCTGAAGGGACATGCACACACACCTGCATTTGTAGAACAGCCAATAGGAACGCCCTCTCTCTGAAATAACCTGTAATTGACCAATGTCTCCCATCACAGCCTAGTTTTTCAAAAGCCTTAGAACAGAGCTGAGAAAAGGTACAGAAACCTAGTTTTCTTTCAGGCCACTTAAATTATAAGATACTCAACGTTGTTTTTCACCCAATGATGCCAAAATAATACTGCCAACCCCAGCCTGAACTTAATGTCACAGTGAAACTGAAGTTAGAGCATCCTTATCTTCTGCAATGTGGCATATTCTGTATGTAACAAATGTATATTTGCAACGTTTACAAGTCACATGGCTTCATATACCAGCTAACAGTTTTAGGTGAATTTTTGCTTTATGGCTGGCTTTTTTTTCTCATGTGTTTATCTGCGTTCGAACTGGAAGACTTACCAAGTCCTTTGTGAGCATCAATGCTGGTGTACTCGATGGTTCCATTGTGGCCCTTCTTGGGGTTTTCCTTGTATTCTTTGTGGACTCCATCGGGACAATATCTGTAGGACAGTCCATAGTCTGCTAGGTAGATCTACAGGACACACACACACACACACATTGCATCATATACATAAAGTGTGTATTCTATAGACAAGAGCACACCTCACTGCTATGCTAACAATTCCATCAATGTATTTGTTACAATTAAATCATAAAATATGATTTTAGTGAAATGCAGGTGTCAGTTCGATTAATCCATTAAAAATAGTGTAATATGTGAGGGTTTGGGATTGAGAACTTTCTGAGCCTCTCATTGCTGGCCAGATGAATAATAATACATACAGGACAATTAGTGATCTACAGTGGACTTACCTGTTCAGGGTCTCTGAAACCCAACATGAGGTTGGCAGCTTTAATGTCTGCATGGACATACTCATTCTCATGAATATACTCCAATACATCCACCTGACACAGGCCAAACAGAGAGAACACAAACAAAAACTAGAATGACAATTATAATGAGAAGAAGGCTGTAATGACACAGAAGTGAATGCACGGTGTCAGAGGAGTAAGCTGTTTACCTTATTTTAAAGCGAGGTCATTATCTGTTGAAGTGGCCTTTAAGCTCCAACTCCACATTGCTTCTTTATACAACAATCCATTAGGTTTTCTATCAAGATGATCTTACCAGTTCTTGACCAAGCTGGAGAACAGTAGCCTTCTTCAGTCGACCTTTGTTGCGCTCGCAGACTTTCTGAAGGTCACTGCCCAGTCTGTCCATGGTCATGAAACGATACCTGAAAGAAAGATCAGGAGGTCAAAATCAAACCATTTTTCCTGATTCTGAATAAAACCCCATCTCCTGCTTCCTGACATGGAGATGGCTTTTTGACTGCAAAATAAACCAAAAAAGGATTCAATCAGACATACCAGAAATTTATTACAAATATTTTTAACATAATATTCACAAGCAAAAGCAATAAAACCTCGGATATTTGTCGCATATATTTTTAAAAGAGTTTAGCATTAAGCAAAACAGTCAGGATGGATGGATGGAGGGATGGTTAGAACACCACTTTTAATTTTTGCAGCATAAATGCAATAGCCACAAGTACATAGCAAATATTAAGCTGTAAACAATCTACACCACAGTCACATGACTTAAAAGTCATGACCACAACAACGAAGCTGCAAAACCATGCTCAGCACAGTCCCGCGTGATGATGCTATGTAATCTCGTGTAGCCACTTGCTAGCAACCGTCTTTTTAAAGACATGTAAAGGCTTGAAAATTTACATGTGGGTCATTTAGTGACATATTTTTTGTGGTAGAAAAAATTGGAAAGTCTCTTAATCCTGTGTTAACCTCAGACCTTATTTCAGCCAACTAACAAAAAAAACCATTTACTTTGAGATGAGGGAACTGGGAGGGCTAAATTGCTAACTTATTTCTGGGTTTTAGGACTCATTCCTGCTCCACTCTATTGGAAAATAAAAACTAGAGTTTGAACTCCTGAACTCATTCTGAAGCCTTCTTCCAAGGTAAAAATACAAAAATATAATTCACCTGAAACAGGATGAGTCAACACATAAGATGATCTTTTGTTAAAATTCTCACTTGTGGTCAAAAGAATTTCACAAAGGCAAGCCACTACAAATTAACCTTAAAAGCTAACTCTCACCCACCCAGCTGTGACTGAGAATGTGACTGCCTTCAAACCTGAGAATAAAGCAGATAAATACACTCTCAGGAAGGCAAAACCAACCTTGTAACATTTTTGATTAACTGATAGATAGAAATACATCCCACCAGACTCCAGAATGTACTTGAAATTTCTTTGAAAGTACTGAGATTTTCTCCAAACAATACTGTTCCAACAACTTTGTCCATTTGATTGATGAGTGATGCCAATTTAAAACTAGAATTACTACCTTGCAGTTTTATGCCTCCACAAACCTGTTAAGTTGCAGTTTAGGTTTACATCTATGTCCGTGAAAACAGGGATGCTTCACACACATCTTCCCCATGACAGCACAGAAGATCTATACAATCAGCATAGTTTCAGGATGAGTGTCACCAATTCAGTATCTGACCAAATGTATCCCCTTCTGTTCCTGACATATGACATTAAATAGTGGCCAGAAAGTGTTCTTTGACCTTTTGGGTGTAGGGTTAGGGTCCCTACACTGTTTTATCCTATAAGACATTTGTGTGAAATTTTGTCATAATTAGTGTATGAATTCTTGAGCTATGGCCAAAAACATGTTTTGTGAGGTCACAATGACTTTGACCTTTGACGGTCAAATTTTAATCAGGTCTTTCTAGAGTCCAAGTGGGCATTTGTGCCACATTTGAGGAACACCTCAAGGCCTTCTTGGGATGTTACATTCATAAAATAAGATGGACACAAGGTCACAGTGACCTTTGACCATTTACCAGCAAATGATTATCAGTTCATTCTTTTTTTTTTAAAGATTATTTTTGTGGGCTTTTTTGCCTTTAATATACAGGACAGTGTGAAATGGGGAGACAGAGAGAGTGGGGGGACGACATGCAGCAAAGGGTTGCAAGCCGGAGTCAAACTCGCGACCGCTGCAGCGAGACATCACCTCTATACATGGGGCGCCGGCACTATCCACTAAGCTACCGACGCCGCATCAGTTCATTCTTTAGTCCAAGTAGAGGTTTGTGCCAAATCTTAAGAAATTCCCTCAAAATATTCTTGAGATACAGCGTTCATAACCATGACCGTGACCATGACCTTTGACCTCTGACAACCAAATTCAAATCAGTTCATCCTTGACTCAAATTGGATGTTTGTGCCAAAATCCCTCAAGCTGTTTTTAAGATATCGTGTTCACAAGAATGGGACAGATGGATGGACAGACGAATGGACGGACAGACAGACAGATGGACAATGGGAAAAAGTAATGCCGCTGTCATATCATTGGCGTGAAGGCATAACAAACCCACAGTAATACTGTAAAAAGCAGAGAAAATGATTTTGAAAATGATTTTTACACTCAAAAAGGGAGCAGACATGTATAACCGTTCTCATCTTATAATATACTAAATTGTCAAGCAAGTGCTGGCTTTGTCAATACCTGAGTTCATTATATTCAGCCAGTCCTGATCCCCAGTACGTTGGGATGCCCAGGAAGTCCAGTTTCCTGCTCCTCTTCCATTTTTGCACTGGAACACGATCAGAAGAGGGATAATTGTCATTGCGTGTTCACACATTTCTGCTTTTATACTCCTGCTGTGTCTGAAAAAACTCAATTACAGGAGTCAAACCAACAGCTAAACTGAACTCAAAACCATGGCTGTATTGAGAAAGGAACACTTTGTTGTTCTGACAGTCAGTCTGAAGGGAATGGTTGGCAACTAGAAGAACTTTTGATGTTACTCCCAACACTTTGAGAGTCTAATCATTCCCTAACCTTGACTGACCCCCAGTCTAACATTCCAAGAGGAGTCTGAATAAAAGCCCCACAACTCTAAGAAAAGTAGGCAAATGTTTTCTCCAGAATTCCAATCTGTCCTTGTAAGTGTAATAATGCGTGCATACAAATATCAATCTTACACTATTGAGGGTACAAACACACAACTGCAAACACACACACAGAGGCCCCAGACAAAGCAGTGGGCCTGGCTCAGGGCTCGATGGCGGCTGGCCTGACTGGCGCTCAACCAGACTGGCAGGTGGTCAGGGGCTCAGCGGAGGCCCGGGCATCATTACGTGTGAGTGGCTTCCTCTCTCTTGCACCTCTCCAAAGGAAGGCGTTGGAGAGCTCAGACAAGCGCGGAGAGGGGGGCTAACTGCCACTGAGGTGCATGTTTGCTTTGGCTTATTATTAATTACTGTGCTGCAGGCAGCAAAGCCTCTGTGTCTGCGGCCACTTCATCAGTCAAACACACTTGTGCTCCAGTGAGCTGCCGGGACGCTGGACGGGTGGTGCTACTCACTGCTCTCTGGTTTGGCTGCCCTCTGGTAGAACTTGAGCTCGGAGAACAGGGGGCCATTCTCATGGTACTCCTGCACATAAAAGCATATTATTACCAGTTTCATTATAATGCATTAAAGAAGCACAAGGCGAGACAAAAATGTCAAAACATGTCTTAACATTCATCACAAATTGGGGGTGTGAGAAGTTAGTGTCCCAACTAATAAGCGTCAACCCACTTGTGTAAATAAAACTGGTTGTGCATTCTGTTCCTTTATAAAGCTGTCTCTGTTCTCATGTCCCTTAAATAAAAGATGGACAAATTAAATTCCTCGATGGTTCATGGCACCCCAACACATGGCACATCATTTTGATTAAACTAAGAAAACAGAGAACCATTTCTCTCATTCCTTTGTTTCCCCTTCCCTGAAAACAAGGGCGTAAATACAAGTAAACACTAAGTACTCAACACAACACAATACTCTTTAGAGTAGAATGAGAGAGACAAATGACCTTGCATACAAATCAAAGTGCAATTACTTGTACATTTAATAGTTGTAGAGTGAGTCAGAGGCACAGCTTTACGTGCAATTTATTTTTTGAGAACTTACAGTAGTTCATGGTCTATGTAGGAACATTAAAAATAGATTTGGATTTTTGAAGACTATCCTCAAAAGGTTTCACTCAAACTTGAATTTGAATAGGGCCAGTTGAAAAAAAGCAGTGTCCACCAGCAAAAAGTTGAACCAGACTCAACTTTCGCTGCAATGGCAATCAAAACTTGAGCAATCAAATATGTTTAAAGTCGCAAAAGTAGTTGCTGTTTACCTGGCGATCATAGCTTTTCTGTGGTTGTAAAATCCTGTCTCAGTGTAATACAAATCACTGGCCCTTTTTACACCTGGTATTAACATGCTTCCTTGGTGAGCAGATCACAAGTGGACAGCTCTAAATACAGGTGTGGATGCACCAAATGCGTCCTCAGTGCATCTTGAGATCCTATTGCTCTCATCATATTCAGGGGTGGTCTGGGCTGCATTGGGAAGTATGTATGCTCATGTATCCTGGGCCACACTGAAGGGCCGCCAACTCAGATGACGTACTTGCTTATTGACTATCACCCATTAGAAGCGGCTTGGGCTGGGCGATGTGGACAAAAATTCATATCCCGGTTTTTCAGGCTGAATACACAATATATATCCTAGTATTTTCTACTATGTAGCCTACATGTTCAGTTGCAAACTGATCCACAGCAAAAGTGTTATTGTTGCTGCATGTGTTTTTCCACAGCAGGGCAGGTAAAAGAAGTCTACCTGTTGGAGGTGAGCTGTTTGCAGAGGTGCAGTAAGAGCCTGTTGTCTGCAGCTCTTAATCACCACCTCACTGTGGCTGTTTCTGATTTTACTCTTCCTATTAGACTTGTCTTAATTGAAAAAGAGCTGCTATTAAAGTTGCGCAAATTCATTAATAAACATTTTAATTCTAATAGAGTCTTAAAAATAAAAGTTCCCCGTTAATTTGTTAGGTAAAAACTTTTATTGTGAAGAAGCAAAATAAGGAAATGTTGAGTTTTCGAGCAACAACGTCACACGGCTTCTAATACGGCGGATAGTAAACATAAACAGTAAAATAAAGCAGATATCTAAAGTAAAAACAGGACACAGGAGAGAAGCTAAACTCCAAACCACAGAGATTCAGTTAGAAGCTACAAAAGAACTGAGAGCTAAACACACAGAGACTTTTAAAGACACCTTTCTCTCTGGTCTCCTGCAGACGGAGGTGAGTAGAGTCTCACAACACACGGCTTGTTTGGGGGGTAGAAACGGGATGGTCGGGTGTTGGCTGCAGTTGGCGAGATGCCACCGCGGGGTCATCCCTATGTTGCCCGCTTAACCAAGCGGGAAACAGTGGGGAACATAGAACCCAGGAAACATAGAACCTTTTTTGTGCAAGCGGGGAAGATAGAACCTTTTTTGCAGGGTTAAGTGGGGAACATATAGAACCCTGGAAACATAGATACGCTCCCGCCACCGCCATCAGCTTGAGGGCCGGTGGCCCGGCTTTTGGACCTACTCTGGAGAAGGAGTTGCTGCGAAGCTCCACGTGGCATCGCATGTCTAAACTGATAACTTTTTCTGCACTGACATTGAAAGTTGATTTACTGTATTATATTGGATTATATTGGATTATATTGTATGTCTGATCACATGATCTACCTGATGTTGATCATTGGCTGTATATATGGAGGTGTGTCTCCACAGATTTTTCATGTCTGATGAAGGGCTGGTGCCCGAAACGTTACACGTGGTGATACTAATTAAATATCCGAAGGAGCTATTTCTGGTGTGCGGACTTATGTTTTTGTATTCTTGGATCTGGTTTTCTGTCCAGCACCTAGTATTTATCGTTTCTGGATGTGCATGCTGTTTTTTTGGTATAAACTGATAACATAAACACAAATCGGCACGGTATGGCTTGACTGGACGTGGCTAAAAGTTACAGAGCAAAAAGGCCCACAGTACTGTAGGTGTGATGCTGCGGTAACTTTAGGCCTGTTGCGATATGCAATAAGTCAGTTAATTGCACGGTAAATTAAAAGGGAGACGATAACTTTTCCAGCCGCAATTAATTGCCATTGTCATGTGTGTTTGTTTTCCTCATCTCTCCCCACCAAAGAGACTGGACAGCAAAAGCGTTCACTGCCGTGCATCGTCTGGCAGCCAGGTGAGTTGGTTCAACAGCGTAATGAACGGAGGGAAAGCTCTTGTCATCGATTGCCTTTGTCTCTGTGGGGGAGGCGGGGCTATGGGCTGCACAAACACAGTGTGATCTTCGTGAGAGGGAGACAAGGTGGAGAAAAAAACAGAGAGTTGAGCGTAAAGGCCCAGACACACCAAGCCGACGGTCGGCCGTCGACCAAAGTCGGGCCGTCGGTGAGCGTCTGTCGGCCTAGTTTTTGCGGTGTATCCCGCACCGTTGGCACTTCAGCATGGGCAGCTTTTCGGCGGATTGAGCATGTTGAATCTGCAGCAGAGCTTGTCAGTGAGAAAGATCACTCTGATTGGCTGTTCGGGTTTTATTTCCTCGCCCCTGTAGCAAGTGAATCTGCCTGTAGTGAAACCGGGGCTAACACGTGCTTCCTCCTCAGGTTCCACTTCACTCAGCTGCCCAACAGACCCACTGCTTCTTCCCACTTTAACCTGAATAACAATCCGGAGCGTTAGCCACAGCATGACCAGAGGGAAGCACAGCCAGTTAGCCTCCGCTAGTCTCTGAGCTAGCCCCGGCTCTACGTTTGGATCCAACCGGAGCACCGAGCCCTGGTTTGTTATTCAGGTTAAAGTGGGAAGAAGCAGCGGGTTTATTAGGCAGCTGAGTGAAGTGGAGCCTGCGGAGGAAACACCGGGACCGTCTGAATGTAATAGTCTGTGGAGGTGCTGCGGTGCTCTGCTGCACAGATAGGAAACCCCTCGGCTGTCAGGATGTACCACTCTTTCACTCTGCTCTCTCTCACGCAGGCGCAGAACGTACATGCTACTTGGCCGTCGGATGTAGTCCGTGTAGTGTGTTCAAACGCAACTGACACAGGGCGACGTGAGGCAACGTAGATGACACAACAGTTGGCTTTCGTTGCCGCCAGTTCTTTGATGTCGGTTTGGTGTGTCCGCACCTTTAGAGAAAGACAGGGAACTTGTTCCTAAACCAAATGCGACGGCCTCTGTGTGGGAGTTGGATTTAAACCAAATGACAGCGGGGAGCCCAGTAATTTGACGAGCCGGTGTGCCGGGTTTGTTCTAAAACCATCTCAACAAAAAGAGCAAATACGACCAACTTAACTGCACACCTGAGAGTGAGAGACTGAGAGTCTATTTTTTTGTATTTATTTATTTATTTTAATATTTATACGTTATTTCAGAAAAACAGCAAAATTACAACAATAATAAAAATGGTCTTAAAAACACAAATTATGCAATATTATCGCAATAATTTCTGACTCAACTAATCACCCAGCAAAATTTGTTATCATGACAGGCCTATGTAACTTTAATCATCTCACAGACTGATTTAGCGTAGCTTGTGTCGCACTATAGACTAATTAACAGACAGATTAAACAGAGGAGCAGCTCTGTGTCTCTCTCAGTATTAATGGAGAGCCTGTGAGTGAGTGAGGGGGGCGGAGCTGTGCAGAGAGTTTGAGGGAGGAGAGATGAACACTGGTATGTGTTATGTGGTGCAACTTGACCTTTTATCGATATATACGATATTGTCTAAATCTATATCTTCTTTGAAAATATATCGATATATTGTAAAAATCAAAATACCACCCAGCCCTAGTAGCGACTGTACCCCAGAGGCACTGATCTCATTAGGAGTGTAACAATCCATCGATGTGGACTGATATATCAATTTAATGATTGAACGATCCAATATCATCGATGAAGTGAAAACATCTATCAGTATCGTCATCTTTCGCATAGTCTTTTATTTTGAAAGTCTGTGTCACTGTTAAACAGTGGCAGGCAGATAGCAAGCAGCCAAGAGAAAGACAATGAGGATAATGTCATTTACAACAATGATGTTACGAGATAAAACACTACGTAATGTTACCTGCCTGGACGAGCGTCTCACTCCACTAACTTCTTGCTTTAGCAACATTAGCTGTTCTGTTTCAACACTGTTCGGCTGAAAAAAAAAAACATGCATACAGGCTGAAATTCAACCGTGCTGTTCTGTCAGGAGATGCAGTGACTTAAACCACCGCTGAGTAAGAAAAATAATAATGTTACATGTAATTTGTTAAGCTATGAGTAGAGGAAAAAAGTCAGCTAGACGCTAGGCTAATTTTGCAATGTAAACATGCTTAGGCTAATAATGGGTGATTGACAAAAAACTGTTGTTTTGTCTCTGAACCTTGACAGTTATTACTGAGCTGAATGTGATACTTTTGTTGAATGATTTTGTTGTTAATCCATGTCTTATGGCTGTTTGAAGAAGTTTTCCTTCAGGTCTTTATGCCAGATATTCCTGATGTTTTATGAAAAAGACGATGGTTTGGGTTAAAATGAAAAGATTTCTTCCACAACAGACTGACAGAAAGCCCTGAAGGTTAACTCATCTCATTTGCTGTTTAACTTGTGTTAGTCAGTTCATGTGAACTTTACTGCATTTATTATTCATGTGTTGTTTATGTGTTTTATGGTCCAAAGTAAAAAAGAAAGGTGCAGCAGCATCTTCTGTAACAGACTGTGTTAAATGGGTATTTAATATTTAATATCAATCGCAGACCCCTGAATCTTATCAACTTGGAATTGTATTGTAGCAGACTTTGTAATATTGGAAAATATCGTATCTTTGTCCAAAGAAGCGATATAATAGCGTATCATGATAGACTGGTGATTTACACCCCGATTCAAGATCTGCACAATTAGCGCAAGCTAACACCGCAGCTGTGGAATGGTAGCCTGGCGTTGCCAGAACCAATTCGCAAAACGCGAATGGGTCTGGACACGGAGTGTACATTTCCTCTATTCCCGAGGGGCAGTATCAGCGGCTGCCACTCAAAGTGCCCCTTTACACAATTGGAAAGACAGAAAACCAATCAGAGTAAACAAAACATGTGACATAGGCTAGCACAACACCACTACGTCACTGTGGACTCCGAGTTGCATGGCTGTGATTCCCAGCTTGGTCGCTTCCTTGACCTGCTCCTCCATGAGAGCAACTAGCGGAGAAACAACTATAGCCACTGGGTTTTCGCATCAGTGGAGCCAGTTGGTAAATTAAACTTTTACCCCGTAGGAAGGACAGCAAACACATCCCTTTTTTCAATAAAAGCTTTCAGTGCAGCCGTTTGTTCTGCTTTTAAAAAAAATGTACATTCCAGTTTGTTCAACACATTTACCATCTCAGTTTCAAAATCAGCCATGTTCCTTGTCTCTCCTGTTCTGATGACGTGCCCGCCCCGAAGTAATAAACGGTTGTGATTGGCCCGGTAAGCTTTAAACCGATGCCAGAGTGCGCCTTAATGATTGTATGGCCGGACTGATCTGCGGAGTGTAATAGAATATGAGCTCACGAGATCAGGATGGTTTCACCAGGCTAGTGAAACAGTCCCAACAAGTCACACTTGACAGCAAAACAGCTCGAGTCTGTTGTTAAATGCATTAATAACCTTTAGTTAGTCATTTGATTCTAACACTTTGCTCTGTCGCTGTGTGTGTATAGCACAACAAACCATCCGCCGGTTTAAAAAAACAAGGTATATGGCCTTTGCAAATAGAAATGATGTTCAGGTTCATTTGCCTGTAGTAGGGGGAGAAGTGAGATCTGATCAAAAGTGGTCAATAGAGACGCATATTGGCATGAATTCTAGTGCCAGGTGTTCGGATTACCTAAGACGCATGTTAATACCAGACCGCTCACTGTGAAGCATTTTGGTGTCTGATACTCAAACTGAACTTGCTAAAGCAAACAAAGCCCCCTGCATTTTTTAACACAGGTCTGTTTTTAGTCTGAACTCCTGCTTTCTTAACGTGGGATCATTTTATTTCTCTAAGATTTTTTTATTTTTATTTTTTTTAACTTTTTAGCATTTAATTCCATCTTTTCGTTGTACTAGGATCTGTTACCACGCTGACATATGGAGGCAGAGTAACACAAAGAAGAGAGGGAACTGCTGCAAATGTTGAAGCCTCACATTAGCATTAGCTAAACTTATATATCACTTGCACAAGAAGTTATATATGATATGTATTTTACATTTTAATGTGAAAATACTCTAAGGCCTGAAATTAACCTGCCACTGCAGTGTCACTCTGTACTCTCTGCCATCATTTGCCTTCTTGCATGAAGGGTTCACATATTGAAGGCTACACCAAACCAGTTAATCGGAGGAGGAAGTGGACATTATAATCCAGTAACAAGTCACTAATGTATCTGTGCCAGCTCAGGACACTCTTCCTTCCCTAAACAGAACCACCACACTTATTTAAGTTCCATTTTGCAGTGTTGTCAAAAGTTATTTTGGTTATCATTTGCTGCACGTTTCTCACACGCCTTTTCATAGTGACTCCAAACTAAATCACGTGATGTTTGGTGAAGCTAAAACTAAAAAGGCAGATATGCCAATTTGCTGAAAACAATTTTTATATGCATTATTGTCTGTAACCATGGTAACAGCTGATTCTGCTTCCAGTACAGAGTGCAGTAACAAGAGCATTTTGTAGTATATACTATATAGTTTTATTGTGTACTTTAAAGGGGACATATTATACTTTTCTGTATTTTGTGTCTTACATAGAGTGTTACAGTATTGGATGTTCGTATTTAATGTGGCCAAAGTTTCAAATAATGTGGTAAAGACATGTAGGAGAATCCCTGTGAGCAAAAGCCTACCTGCCTACCTACCTCTAAGTTTTTTTCTACTCTGGCCACAGTATGACATAATAGCGTGCCAGATTTCTTCATGTGGTGATCTGCTCCAGACATGCTACTGCAAGTGTTTTTGTAGCCTACACTGCTACATGAAGCTACATGCTAATGTCAAGGAAACATGTAAACTTGGTTGCCTACGTTGTTATTTTCTCCCCAGATTCAGATCATATTCCTTCTGGAACATGTCCGGCTGTGTTAACAAGCTCTTATTGGTGAATTTTCATTTTGCCACATCCTCTCCGTCACAGATATTCTCCAGCTGCAGTGACAGTGCAGAGACGTCCAGATACGAAAGACACAGAAACATTGACCAATTTGAGCAGACTGGGCTCAATCATGAGTAGGGCTCAAAGAGACGGACACTAAAACAGCACCTTCTCAGACAGAGGGTGAATACAGGTGTTCCAACACAGACAATATTATGTATGTATGTAAATATGTTCTAGTAGAAACCTTAAATACAAGTATAAACATGAGATGAGTTAAACTGATCATCTTTACGATGAATAGGTTGTCTGTGTGCAGCACAAATGTACGCACCAATTTTATGACGAAGTCAGTGTCTGCTGAGACAGGTCTGTCCACATCATTGGAGGCTTTAGGACAACAGGAGACAGTGAGAAAAGATCAGACAAAATGCAAGCTTCAAAGTTGTGATAAAATATGTTAAGTGTTAACTCTTGGATTAGATCAGACCTTTGGATTATTTAAGTTTATCTAAGATAAGGGAAAATAATAACAAAATGCTGTGTTGAGCACTAATGGATTTGTAAATGCTGAGACGTATTGCTGATTGGATGGGTCTTCATAGATTAGAGGGTTAGGAAACTGATATGAAGTACGTGATAAACTGAAGAATTCAAATTCTTGCAGCAGTCTGATCTGTGAACAGCTTTCACAACTGAAAGAAAACAGACCTATCAGGATGTGTGACCAAAACATAATGTGTGTATCTGTGCGTAAAAACAAAAGAAGTTATTCTGCTTGTCTGCATGCATGTACATACTTATGTGACAGCATCACTCATCAGGGTGTGTGCCTGTGTGTCATCAGACAGTGTTCTCATTACCTAGATAGATCAGCCCACAGCCACCTTGACCAATGATTTTCCCCAGCTTCCATTGCTTCTTCTCCGTGTCGGTCAGTATGAAGCCCTCTGGGAGGGGCTTGGGTAATGCCCTCTTTTTTGGCGGTGCCATGGCAACTGCACAAGTTTCAGGATGTATGTGTAAGCAAATATTAGAAAAATACTTTTTACATACTAGGGAAATATACAAAAGTGAGTAGGATGACATTTTCTAGTGTGGCTGCGATCCCTAACTACAGAACATATCTGTGAGCTTTCACTCAGTATAATATGAAAACAAAAATGAAAGAACACATGGTCTGGCTGGTACAAGATTGCCCTGCACCAATGCTGCCACTTTTCTAGTGTTACACAATTTAAAGGCAGCTTTAGAAATCTGACGTAAGATTGCTAATTAGCAAAAGCACAGTACACACTGTAGATGTTAGCTGCCTGGTCTTTTATCAAGCTGCGTTATTGTCCAGTGTGAGGGACAGTATTTTATATTACTGGATGTAGCTAGTTTTCCTCATTATTAACGTTAACTGTTGACGCTACGTGAATGTCTGGTATGTCCTAATGGCTATACACTTACTTTGCAGTTGTCTGTTTAGTTTAATTACAACAGACACAGCTGGACAGTTGAATATAACAACAACCGAAAACCGTTAGCTTAACACACTGCAGTCAGACGAGACTGAGCAGTTACGGATTTAAACAACTCTGGTGGCTAAAAGGCAATGTTAGGGCAACGTAAGTAGCAACAGCTAGCGGCTAACTTAGCTCACATGTACCTCTTTTATATGACTTAGCTGTTAACTGTTACATGCTAAAATATGCACCAACCTCCGAGGATAGTCCAAGCCCTACGTCGTTAGTTGAGCCTTCTGTGTAGAAATATTTCCATAAACTGTCGTAATTAACACTTTATCATGACTCTCTTTCTGAACTATTCGGCATTCCTTCATCAGATGTTTCTCAATTACCTGCTACAGAAACAGAAACAAAATCACACCACTTCCTGAAAGTTGTCCCTCCCGCTACGCCGCACAGCCAATGGCACGCCAGGGAAACTTTCTCAACAACCAGATAGCCAATAGTGAAACAGCAGAGGCGGGAATAAGCGACATGCTGACAATTCAACTGGCTGTACATGTATTTTATCAGTTTAAATGACAACTCTTTTTTGTCAAATCATAAATTATAAATGAAAACCGTATACCTTCATCTGTTGTTTGACATTGTAAAATTTACAGTTAAGAATTTGTCAGAGATTTTTGACAGATATAAAATCTATGAACAAGAGCAACATAAAGTGTACATCATCTGGTAAGCACTGTTTACATGAAGGGAGATTAACAATATATTACTCTTCCTCATCCAGGTCAGCAACATGCATGTAAAGACAGGCTGTGAATCAGCTGAAATAAGGCAGCTAAGCCAAAACATAATCTTATAAAATCATGATACCAATATATCAAAATACAGTGATTTCAAATGTGGGAATCATCACGCCTCAGGGATTCCTTCAATTGAAACAATCAGAGAGGAAGAATCATTGGTTTGACTGTACATATTTCAGGTCCATGTCAGCTTGTGATGAGGTGTCACAGGTAAACATCAATTTATTAAAGGAGCTGAAAGCAAAGAAAAAGATGCAAACCAATGCCATATTGTATGGGAAAGCTATACAGTAGACGCAGCAAACATAACCAACAATCAGACCTGCTGCTTGCTGGATAATATTTCAATGCCTTGCTGCATTTTATTTAATTTGTAAGAATTTGTAAAAGTCTCTCAACCTAAGTAAAGCACATTTGTGCTTGGTTTTTCAGGCAGTGAAGATGGATGTAGTATTTGGGAAATTTTCTTTGATTCTGTGTTTAGCTGGATCCAATCGTGTTTGAGGGTTTTCTTTTCTTTTTCATTCCTCACATGCTCTAACCCAATCCTTGAATATGGTTGGTAACTATTGTGGTGTATTTGATCCCTGATTATTGAGTACCATGAGTCTCAAGAAGATTCAGAAGGACACACCTGCTGCTGTTCTTGTGAAGAGGGAACATGAAGAAGCCAAAGTTCTAAATGTGCTTTTCACTCAGAGTTTTGTAAAACGAATGAATTAACAAATGAACACACCATAGACATTTCTAGTGTGACACTGCTGTACAGAGGTGTGGACTCAAGTCACATGACTTCGACTACAGTCACAACTTTCATGACATTAGTCTCAACGTAACAAAATCAAACGAAGGCTTGCAACTCGACCTGGACTTTAACATCAATGAGTCGTGACTTCACTTGGATGTGAGCCTTTTGACTTAAAAATATGTGATAACTTTCCCCACACCTAAATATTAAAAAGTATTTAAAAAGTTTGCCACAAATCAATTTATTTCCCTTCATTTCCTGAACAAACTAATGTTAACATTAATCTTTTTATTCTATTAACACATAAAACATTACACATGCAACAACATATAATATCTCTTGGAAAAAAAAGAGTAGTCTTACAGAAAATATCTTACAAATTTTGAAAGAGAAAGTTCTCAGTGTTTTATCTATATGTGATGAGCTGAATACAAGAAGACAGGACAGAAACATACAAAATTCATTCAGTTGTGGTGTCTGTTAATAATGCTATATGTTGTGAATGTACAACGTCAGCACTCATTTTTTATGACTGAGTCCAGTCACGCTTGTTTTAACAAATAAATAAAAAAGCACCAATGAAGTTGGTAAGTTGGTTAAGAGCCCATTTTGACTTATTTAAGTTTCCAGATTCAAAGTTCAGGACTTAGGACTTGGCTCAGGATTTGCCTGTCTTGACTTGGGTGCAAAGACTTGTGACTTGCAAAACAATGCCTTGGTCCCACTTCTGCCACCATATTGTTCATGCACCAGCTCAGCGCCCTGGAAGATGAGTGATCTTACAGCTGTCCACAGTGTCATCATCTGTTGATTTGCACACTTTTTGGTGTGTTTACATCAGTATTTTCATCTACATTGCCCAACAACCCTGATATTTTGTACAAATTTTGATGAGGGCACATTAGATATGCAAGTAAATCACCCATTATGTGAGCTTATCAAGCCAGGGGGATGGTTAAGCCTATCACAGAGGTCAGCAGCATGCTAACAGTTCATTGGAGGTAATGATAATGATCACTACCATTAGCCTAACAGTTCTCACCACAATAGGTTTTCTCAATGTCACGATCCCTGTGTCACAGTGTCATGTAAAGTGATGGTATTGGGGTTTGATCAACTGTAATTTCAAAAGCACAAAGGAAGCTCTGAAAAGACATGGCGATGATTTCACCTGTTCCAATGAAATTATTTCCATTAAAAAATCTACCAAAGAAATGTCAATAAATCGTTCAAAGAACTGTCACACAAAGCCTGAATAGCAGAGACTGTATTTTTATTGATACATTTTATTCTCTGAATACAATAAGTATTGTTTAAAGCTAGGCCTTGTCCTTCACTTGCAATATGAAGCCTGCCCCTGTATAAAAAATTATTAATTCATTTAATTAGTCAATAATATTCAAGATTCAATTTTATTTAAAGGCCCCATTATTGTTGAAATCGCACTACCACTGAAGCTGTGGATCACCCTGCTTTACAGTGCAAATCATCCCCACATAATAAACTCATTAGATTTTAACATCTTAAAATCATCTACATTCTATTTCCAGTAGGTCATTTGGTAATTTTTAACATGCATGATAGACGGACAACCCAACACAAACCCTGCATAACCAACTGCAATAATACTTTGGCAAAACTCAATATGCACATGGTGAATCTGGTGCAACCACACTCTACAAAGATGGAGTCTGTGCAGCAGGTAAAAAATCCCACCTGGCCCACCTGTGTTAGTGATGAGTGGACCAATTCTTTTCACCCTATCAGTTCCTTCGAGATAATATGTGTATATGTATCATTTGAGTTTTGATAATTTTGCAGAAATTTACATTAATTAAGATAAAATATTCATTTCAATTCCTCGATTCAGCATCCCACCTGTATCAAGGTAGGCTACTGTATGTAAGCTCAATATGATATTGAAGAAATGTCACCAACCAATGATCTGTCATTCTGTGAGGGGCAAGTAGCAGGCTTATATGCTCCATTCATGAGCTGTAGGAATAATCTGAAAAATTAGATCCCAGTCATATTTCACGGCTCACTTGATCTTGTTCCTATTGTCTCTGTTATTAACGTATTGTTTACGTGTTCTGAGCAAGAGTTAAAGCTCATGAACACACTGCATGCACTATTGGCCCTGGCTGGTGAAGGTCTCGAATTGAGTCCAGTTCATTTGCTTCTTGTTCACTCACAGTAGCAGGTAGCGATGATAACAGTGAGGTGGCGAGTGGGAAAAGCTGGTGATCCATTGCCCCTTTCACATATGCAATGCAAACCTGATATTATCTAGACATTACCCAGAGGAGCTGTATGTGGGAACGCAAATGACCCAATCAGTTGGATTATCATTAAATTGACTTTTCCCTGCCAGCTTGCTGGTACAGACTGTGCAATGTTTGATTGAGCCCATGTGTGATTGTTGATCATGTTTCTATCAAAATGAATCTGAAAGAAAAATAAACATTAGAGGATGAAGAAGAAGGGTCATTTAAATGAAGATGGCAACACAAATTTCTATATGGAGAGATGATGAGATTCGGGAAACTAAATTAAAGCAGCGGGAAGAGACTGTTGTTTATGACCAAATTACTATCTGGCTACCTGACTGCAGTGTAATCTTTATCATATCATGCCTCCTGCATGCTCTGCCCAGGCTCCACCCCTCGCCTAGTATTATATCTAGACCTGATTCTCTGGACATTGTCCTGAGTTCTTATAAGAAAACAGCTCATTAGCACTCAGGTGTTTGACAGGTTGATACGGGATACTAATTAGAGTCATTCAAAAATATTTGTTCGTTCACCTTTGCCCATCACTGCTAGGTGACAAGTTGCGTCCAACATGATTTGGAACTGCCCGTGGGAAGAATGTAAGAATCTGTCCATTTGTCACCGTCCACTTTTCTGTCTTTACAACATGCCATGTGAAAATCCCCGACTCTTATTAATCCAACTGTTGTCTCATCTCTTCCATGTGAATGTCTCTCACTTGAATCATAGTGCACACATAGTGCTACAAATGCAGTGGATGCTCAGTCAAAATTTAATTATCCTCAAAATGTCATTGCTTATAGGTCTGGGTCTGGATAGGACAGCATCTGAGTGCAAACCCGGAGATGGAGAGGGATGGCAGGTTAACAAGGGAGACACATTTTGGTCATTTGGCTAAAAAGGGGGATGGTGTCCCCCTCACCCCTCCTTTAACTGGCTACTTCAGAAGACTTTGCACTCAAGCGAGACAAAAACGTTAAGTGTTTCTAATGTTTTGGAATGAAAATGCTTAAACTGAATTGACATTTGGCTTGTGGCTGGTGCTGAGGGTGTCATCCATACATTGCAGTTTTACACAGATCCTGGTACACCCTTGTTACACTCAGTACTAAAGTGGATTCCACCTATGCATAAATACTCCAAAAAGTCAATAAGGGCAGCCAGTGTTAGCAGCAACATGCAGTAAAATGGAAGCAGAGGTGGTGCTGGATTCTAACGTGGGATTGGGCCTTCAAAGCAGCCTCTTGTATACTGCTTATTCAACTTACTCACACAAATCAATAACAGTTTGTTTTCGGGAATTCAGGCGTCCCTGTTGTAACCCAGCTTGATCTCCGTTTTGCTGTACAACATGGTCAATACCGCGCCTGGCTAATGAACACGGGCTGCAGGAACAAATGCAACGCTGGAACTGGTGGTGGACACGAACTCACACATTTCTCCCCACTCATCGCTCCCAATCAAGCCTGTTTTATTCCGATGAAAGGAGAGGGAAAATGCCTTCTCTTGTTGTTCCTGTCGGCGTGCACCTGCAGTGAGCCTATCGATCTACAGGCACCCTCAGGGCCTAATTTAAGACTCAAGGATTCTGCTATGAAAGAAAATAAAAACATCACTGGTTGAACATCAGGTAGTCATAAGGAAAACTGGGGGAAAAGTGGGTCTGCTTTGGATTGAAGATGAGCTCTAAGTCATGTGTGCTGTTTGTCTGAAGATCAATGGAACAACACTTACAATGAATGTGGCCCAATTATTGCACTATAGAGCCTATGATGTCGGAATACCTGCTATTAACTGAACGTATATTAAATGGGCTCAGGAACGCTTTTAATTGCACAGTCCTTCCCTAACCTCTTTTTAAAAATGTGTACATCGTCAATTCAGTGTGGTGTTATTATGTTTTTCATTTTGCTAGTAATAAAGCCCTGCAAAGTGTCCTTACCTGTTTCTTATTTTTCCTATTGATAATTGTTCTGTAGAGCAGACACCCCTTCATTGACTTTACACATTCTTGTTGTAGTATGTCTTCTGTTAATCTGGAGGGGAGCTTTGCAAAGTCTGGAAAACTAACCATGATGTCATTTGGATTTTTTTTATTTAAAGCTTGCGTTACAAAGTGGTGGGTGGAGTTTGAACAACCCAGTTGCCATAAAAGGTGCTGGCATTTTACGTTTCTGCAAACCATAAATATGTTACATTTGCACATGGATACGCTGAAACTCAACATCACTGTGGTTAATGTGTGGTTAGGTTATGGCACAGAAACCATTTGGTTGTGATTAGGAAAAGATCATGTTTTGGCTCAAAAATACCTGCTTTTGGGGGCACAATCCTCGTTGGAAAGGCAGTGATGTCTTGGTAAAAGAAAGAGGTAGGGGAAAAAATCAATACAGCATAGTATTGCAATATAATGCGACAATATTGTATCCATACACGAACACCAAGTATCAATCTTTTATTAAATATGATTAATTTTTGCAAATACACATATTCATACAACCTTTTTAGACTTTTGGTTTAGAATAATGAAATCAGCTGCTTTTTTGGTCCACTAGATGGTGCTGATGTTTTTCTTTTTTCATGGTTAGGTCAGCTGACATCTCAGTCAGCGGGGCATTTGGCAGGAAGGTCATCTAAACAAAGATGGAGGCACTGGAGAAGGAAATCAGAAATGTGTGAGAAGTGTGTTTAATCAAAAGTCTGGGCTTATTTTGGATGTTTTAACACAGAAGCAAATGAGGACTTGGATATGACAGGTGCGTTTTGCAGGCATCACCTCACACGCCACTGTTCAGAGATAGTGTTAGCTGCTAAGCTAATGCTAAACCTGTTCGGACGAAAAATAAACCAACACTGGACACACTTAGCTTCACAAAACTGCCATCTAACTCAGAGAGACCTAAGAAAATATCACAGTCCATCTTATACTTCCTGTGCAAAGATCTGCAACCATACGATGTTTAAAACAAAGGCTTTTGTTACATGCTAAACACACTGGAACCCAGGTATGTGACTCAGTTATGTTTTTTTACTGTCTCACATTCTCCAAACTAGAGCAGTACATGAAAGTCACACTGGAGCAAACACTGCAGACCTCCTGCAAAATGCAGCACAAGAATGGGGGATTGTGGTTGTAACAGGCAATGCTTCTAACATAGGTGTTGCCATTCAGTTAGTGGGATACCTGAAATGTTTTACTCATGCGCCTAATGTGGTCTCACAGAGTGTTTGATCTGCAACAGTCCAGTTTGTCACGTGTATGCAGCATTTTGTTTTATGATGGTGTTGGTCAGTCTGTCTGTTTTGCATCACATTTTGCTGCAATAAAAATGATTAAAGTCAGATGAACAGACTGAAAACTTTATCTTATGAGGTAAAACTGATGTTGACAAAGTTCTTTTGGGGAAACAATTTGCAGTTGGGAAAAAAAAGGTAATAAATCACGATATATCGCAATATTTTGTTTTGCAATACTTAGCATATCACAATATCACAATAATATGTGACCTAAGTATCATGACAACATCGTATCATGAGTCCTCTGGCGATTCCCACCCCTACTACTACTACTTCTACTACTACTATTACTCCCCCTTCAGGGTCATCTCTGTGTTCCCTGGGTCCTATGTTCCCCCCTATGTTCTGCAACCGGGGAACATAGGACCCTTTATCTGAAAAAGGGTCCGATGTTCCCCCTGAAATGCGAAAGAAAAATGCACTTAACTCATGTGATCGCATAATTCAATGCCCAAAGGCGCAGACAACGCTCCCCAAAAGTCTCATATATTTAGAAATGGCTCATTCTCTCCACTATAATTTTCGAATTCCGCGACAAATAGCCTATGCAGGACTGTGTTTTAGTTCTTCTCTTTTTTTATATTTTCTGAAATTTGCCTGTCACCAAATTAGATAGCCTAAATTCTATCTATATTTTGTGTAAAGGCTATGTGTGTGATGGCTTAACTTTATTTTCAGCAACTGTAGCCAATAGGTCTATAGGCATCGGAAAATTATGATGGAAACGCCAGAATTTGATTTAAAATCCCCTGATTCGCACAAACTAAAATACACTCGCTTTAGCCGTGTTTTGGTTGATTAAAAAAAAAAGTTGATTCGCAAAACAGGGGATGGAAACAGTTATGTTCGAATTAAGTCTGACGTAGCACAGCTCTCTCCATGGTGATATCCACACCCCGGGTCGGGAAGGCGGTATTGCATTTACAAGCTGGTTTCCAACAGCCAGAAAACATAGAAGAAGAAGAAGAAGAATGCAAGACTTGTTTTGTTTCCGGTTCTGCGGAAAACTTGCGCAAGTTCATAGTTTTCACCAAAGTCTGTACATTTAATGGAAACACACAGGATTTGTATTTCTTTTAATGCGCATTTCCCAATGATTCGAATCACTTTTGGCTGGAAACATAGCTACTGTCAACATTACGAAGGCATCAAGCTTCTCCATTCATTCCCATAAAACCGATAGCCAGTTACAACCTAGAATAACCTACATTATAGTGTTTGGATATGCGCGTCACATGGGCTATATCTTATATGCAACAATAAACTATGCGGGAAAATGCTGAATTAAATCAGGGAAGCCCCGCATAGACTATTTGTCACGGAATTCGGCAATTATAGTGGAGAAAATGAGCACTTTCTAAATATATGTGACTCTTGGGGAGCGTTGTCTGCGCCTTTGGGCATTGAATCACGCGATCACATCACAGACCCGGGGATCATAGGACCCTTTTTCGGAAAAAGGGCCTAAAAAGCTGGTTTTGTTTGTTTTGTTTGTGCTGTTTGGCAGGCATCTCTCCCAGGTGACGTCAAGATCACAAAGTCAGGTTATATACTGCTTGACTTTAGAAACACTGATATGATACATGAAGCATGCAAATGAAACATATTTGTCATTTGCAGAAGATACAATGCTTATTATGGGAAATGTAGGATCCAGGTGTTTTGGAGCTTGATGCATAATTCGCACTAACATTTTAGATATGTTGCAGTCCTCTTCCTATACAAAAATTAATTCTGAGGTCCAGCCCAGGCTACCATGAAACTTTAGCAGTCTGAGGTAGTCAATCAAAACCAATGTCTTCCAATATTATAGTCTTCTGTTCCGACGCTATAGTCCCACTGCCCCTGTACATTATAGTAAAAGCTGTGCTCACGGAGTGTATTTGGCATGCAACTCCAACAAACACACATACTACGAAGTGTTGTCTTTACATTTCTGTCTCTGAGAAACAGTTGTGCAGGTAGGGGGGTGCTAACGGGGCTTTACCTTATTAAATAATGTCTGATAAAAAAAATATTTTTGTTTTTTTCCTCCAAGGTTGCAGGGTTATGGATAATATTGTTTGTGCACGCTCGTTGTAATATGAATGCACATGTCCTGGGTGTTCCCCCCTCATGAAAAAGGTGAGATACGCGTTAATGAGCGACCTTTACAGTTGATGGTAGGTCTTTGTTTTTTTACTTTTTAAATGGCCAGTCTCAGTCAGTCTGTTTCGCTCTGCAGCACATTTTCTGAAATGCAGAGCTGCTCCTTTAACCAGTTCTTCACTAGAAGAGACTCTTAACTTCAATGGAACCAATCATATGGAGGTTAAATGACTGAATACAGCCAGTGTCCTTGTCCAGTAGGGCACTGTTGTACAGCCTCACACCCAATCGATCCAAAAGTCATCGGTGTTAACTTCATTGGTGCTGTAACCTCTCACTGTGGTTCAGGTTTTAACCCTCGCCTCCCTCCATCTCTCTCCCATTTTCTCTCTGTTGTCTTCCTCGTTTCTCTTGCCCTCCACCTCTCTTGCTCTCTCGTCTCTCTCCCCCTCCCCTCCGACTCTGCCACCTCTCACCCGGGGTAATTGCTCTGTGAGCTCAGCGGTGCCTGCTGAACGACACCACGGTTTCCTCTCGCCACCTCTCATAGTCTGGGCCGGGTGACACCAATCTTGGCGAGGGCACGACACCATTTTGTGTAACTGGCCCTCGTGATGGAGATGGAATAATTGTCCTAATTAGGGGGCCGCGGATCGGGGCGGCCGCCGCTCTGACCCACACCGGCCGGAGTCCATATGGTGGGAGGCTGATAATGAGCCAGTTAATGTGCTGTGTCCATCAGCAAGAGATACTCAATATAGACGTTGTGCCAAAGAGATGGAGCGGGTTTCACTCTCTTTGCCCTCCTTTTCTTTTCGACCATCTCATACACACGTAAATTTACATTTTGGCTCCATTGACAAAAAGACAAAATTCACTCAAAATGTATGTGCTTAATTACATTACATTTTGTCAGTAATTATGGACATCCTGCCCTCGTATCATAAACGACATTTTCAAACTGTTTCATTTTATGAATCATTTGTTCCTGGCCTTGTCTCTCAGCTCCCATCATGCAGCTGTGTCACTATTTCATGTTGTGACTTTGTTCCGTTTATGAATATGAGATGTATTGCCGGTTCAAATGAAAGTAATACAAATCTAATGGCCAGTAATGAGATGCTGTTTCGCCATTATTGGACGTGGGCTGGGTCTATGCCAGTGTGTGTATATGTGTGTGTGCGTTCTCTGTGCTGTGTATGATTTGATGCTAATAAAACCATACTTTCTGCTCCAGGGAGCAAGCACTGACCAGGATTCAGATTAGGCCTTAATGGCTTCCAGGCCTGAGGCTAAATTGAAATGTAAAACCCCAAACCAAACATCATTTAGTCCTTACGTTTCTTGATGTGGCCCAGCAAGTGGAAATTGGAGACATGTAGCTGTTTAACTGTAATTTGCTTTGTTTCGTGCAAACATTGCATTGAAGAGGCTGCGCTACATGAACAGAGATGAACATCTGGATTTGCATTGAGATGTTACGACTGCTCATTTCTGTTAATCTGTGTCCACTCAGCGGTCCCCTCCCAATAAATTCCACTGTTTAAGCACTTATGATTTTTTCCCTCCTGTGTGTATTAGCCAGAATAATACATTAGGCAATACTGAGGGGGTGAAGGTTTAAAAAAAAAAAAACAGGAATTATTTTGACTGTCATTTGTTGGTAGCAGTGGCAGGGGTGGGCTGGGGTTGAAATTCAGCCCGGGAGCTTGATTTGGAGAGGCCTTTTTTCCGATCACACGACGGACGCAAGTGGAACCGTAATTTTAACACAAATACTTTATTTGCAGTATAAAAACAATCTAATGATATTAAACACAACACACACAGATTAGTCAGTCAGTAGAGTGTATTGAAAATAATATAATTCCATGCAAAGACCTATTGCCAACCCAGTCCTGCACACTGCACCTGTACCTGGCACTGTTTTTTGGTGGTTCCAGCTCCACTTTCCTCCTTCTCCTCTTCCTCCTTCTCCTCCTCCACCTCCTCTTCCATCTCCTCCTCCTCCTTCTCCTGTCCCTCCTCATCTGTCTCTTCCTCCTCCTCACTCCTATGACTGGCATTATCCTGTCCCTCTGCATCAACTCCACGACTGACACTGGGTCCCTTTGTATTTCCTGTTTGAATGTATGTTAATGCAGAAGCTGACAGGAAGTAAACAGGGACCAAAATAAATTAATGTAGAAACAGAACAGGAAAACAGCTGTATAGCCTATATATTCAAATATTGTATTTTTTAACTTTGAACACAGACTCTCTCCTGAAATAGGCTGTGTTTTCTTTTGCAATAAAGACATTTGTGCATTTTTCTGGTCAGCCAGTATGGCTTTATTTGATAAAGCAGATTAATGATTTATGCATGTATGGTGTAACATTGCTGATAGGCTACCTTTAATGTTCTGTGTGCCGGAATACTCCCGAACCTGCCTATGGCCAGCCAGCCGCTGAGCAGTGGTCATGTGAAGATCAATTAAAATGTTGCATTGGAGTCAATTCAGCTTATAGGCTTGTCATAAACAACCAGTATGGATCAATTCTGCAATGAAATCACATTACATCATATCCATCATATCAGAGGTGAACAACTCAGACTGGACTAGATGTAAGACCAATGTGTTGGTCTGACAGCTCAGCTAATCAATGCACTGGTCAACAGATCACAGTTAAATCTGGTGAGAGCCACATACTTACAGTGTTGAGTATTTCATCACCAGTGGCACTATGGTGTAATATTTGGTGAACCTCCTCTTCTGTTGAAAAAGCATTTCTCCTCTCCTCTTCCATTTTAAAGGGGGTTCTGTAAGACTGTTGACAGAACATCTCAACATGCAAATCTCAGTGTAAAAAAAAAAAAAGGTTTAATATTTGAAAAACCATCTCAGACAACACATTCTCACTTCAACCTGGGATGTCCTGTCAACTTCTGCCTGTTACACGCATTGTCGGTTTTCAAATTACACTTCTGTTTTCATAGGAAAAGTACAGTTTGCATACAGTCTCTTTCAAAACAACTGCACTATGTTACCGCAAATTCATGAGTGAGCGACTTAAGAATGTGACAGAAAGGTGTAAATTGTGTAACATTACGTGATCATATTTTGGTGGTCAAGGGTCAAAGGTCAAGGTTTCTGTGACCTTGCATCCATCTCATTCTTGTGAATGCAATATCTCAACAATAGCTTAAGTGAATTTCTCCGAATTTTGGCACAAATGTTCACTTGTACTCAGTGATGAACTGATTGGATCTTGGTGGTTGAGGGTCAAGGACAGTGTGACCATCTAATTTTTGTGAATGGGATATCTCAAGAACACAGTGAGGGAATTTCTTCAAATTTGGCACAAATGCTCACTTGGACTCAACAATGAAGTGATTGGATTTCAGTGGTCAAGGTCAAGGTCAGTGTGACCTTGCATCTGTCTCATTGTGGTGAACACAATATCTCAAGAGCACCTTTAGGGTGTGCTGTCGGGGAGGACAACGGGTGTGAAGCATCCTTGTTTTCACAGACATGGATGTAAACTGTAAGAGAAACTTGACTAGCGTGCGGGGGAATGCAACCATGAGGCGGTAATTCCAGCTTTCTTTCTTTCTTTCTTTCTTTCTTTTTTTACACATAAAACTATTCTGGAATCTCCACTGCAGCAACCTCTGTGTATTTGTTCAAGTTCTCCTCACAGTAGCCATAGCCTCCAACAACTCAACACCCAAATCAATTATCTCTTTGGAGAATGATCGATACAATACCACTGGAAGCTCTTTTGTCAAACCCCAATCTAAATTTCCATGCACACATGGAGAAAAAGTGTAAAGAGAAAGTTGGACAAAATCATTTGTGTTACCAGGTGCATGGAAGGTTAAAGCACTGGCCTGAATGTCTTTGTTGTACATCATAAAAAGCAGTATGCCCAGTGCAAAATGCTCTACAACGCCTGACACATTCAGTCTGATGCTTTCAAAGAAAGAAAGAAAGAAAGGCGGTGTGAAAAAAAAAATTCAAAGAAACTTTAAAACACTTCATGGGCCTCTACTCTGTCTCTCGTTTATTGGATACTGACCATGCCTCCTTTTAGTCTTCATTCTTCTATGTGGCTTTGTTTGGCAGTTCATGGACTGCAGTCACTGCTGTATTCATTTGAGAAAGCAGTCCCATGTCACATCAGTCCCCTCTTTGTACTCTCAGGGTTGAGAGTTTGTAAAGGTTATTAGTTAGAAGAAAATTCCAGTGTTCTCTGACTTCTGTGAACTCTTTTACTCACTGTGTCTGCCCACATATGATATAATGAAACTCTTGTATGATTTCAAAGGAATTTCAGGCTGAATCTTTGTAGGTTTCTTGGAGTCTGAAAATGTTTGTGCCTTGATTTGCTGCACAATTAATACCATGTTTCTTAGTTGTTATGATATATATAATTTGTTAGCAGTTACTATATTTATGGTGTCTCCAATTATTTAGTTTTGCAGGATTAAATAGACGGATTATTAATATGATTATATTTACCTTCTGCTGACTTGTTTAAAGCAAACAGGAAGCTTCGACATCCTGTAAATAGACACAAAACTCTCTATGCAATATTTGTTTATTTTGAAGTATTACATCAGTTGTTGAGGAACGATAAACCTAAAACTTCATATGATTTCTTGTGTTTGGAAGTCTCTTCAAGCAGCTTATTAACATGATCCTTTATTGGTCTTAAGGGATTTTAAGAGTCATTAATCACCAGCAAACAACACAGCAAGGCTCATTTTGTCTTAAAGTAATTTTAACCATGTGTCATCACTCGTGTTCTAAATGCTCCTGAGGGGGTCTTACACAGGATTCAGATATTAGTCAGCGCAAAGCAGGTAAGGTTTTCAAAAAGTAAATAGACAAAATTAAAATTCAGTTTGGAAATTCAGTTTGCAAATATAAGAACAGAGGAGGAAAACACTCACACATACTGTAATACTTGCAGTTTCCTTTGTGGATATAACTAAGCAAGAGTCTAACCTTGTTAGCAACTCTCTGACATTATACTGAGCTAAATAGCTAAATGCTACCATCAGTATGCTAAAATAGCCATGACCATTGTTGCCTCTCTGTCTATATGAAAATTGTATGCCCACTGGCCATTGTGTCTTTGTTGCCGTGCTCTCTGCCTGTGTTTTTTGTTTGTTTCTCTCCCCACCCTTCTCCGTCCTCTCCTGTCAAGTCCACCTTGGCAACGGAATGTTGTTCTTGACTGGTCAAGAGTCGGGTGCTTTCATGAATAGCCACTCTGAGCTCCAGAGCACACTCTGACACAAACTGCACTGTTTGTAAATTTAAAGCACTATTGTAATATACTGTCAGGTTATTTAGAGCACCACACTTTCAGAGCACCATAGTGTACTGTGTGAGGAGATGTAGCAGCAGAGGCTCAAATGCAGTGAAAGTGAAACATAGTGATTCGTTAGGTCGTATAGAAATAGAATACAGCACTACACTTTTATGTGGGTAGGCTATGTAAGCTCAGTACAGCACTGTTACAGGAATGTCACTGACCTACAATCTGTCGTTCTTTTAGGGTCAAGTAGCAGACATCCCAGTTACCTTTGCTGCCTTGTGTTGTGTTGAAGTGATGTCAGAGTAATCTGTGTTCCTGATCAAATTGAATGGCTCATTTGATCCTATGGCCAATGGCCTTTGCTGGCAGAGATCTTGATTCAAGTAATCGCTTCTCGTTCACTCATTGTAGCAGGCAGCGTGAGGAGGACCCTACAATAACAGCAAGTGGGAAAAGTTGGGATTCATGAGCACTAGAACTATAACCCGTTACATACCGGATACTAAAATCTGTTTAAAAAGATTGATTTTTGCCCAAGACTACTCAATGATTAGACTGAATAGGTTTAAACTGCGATTGGTCGGTCTGTAGGCATACTTTCCATGAATGCAACATGCTATTTTATTTTTATATCTAAAGTAACTGTAATAGCCTACTGGTAAGCCCTTTTCAATTTGCTAGTCAAGATTTGAGAACTTTTAAAGTGAAACTGTCTAACTTTTGAAATAACAGGTTGCTACTTACAGATGAAAAGGTAACTTTGTGAGTATTCAACACAGCCTTGCTCATTTCAAAACTTCATCTTTCATAACCAGTAGTTTAAGGTGGTGCACAGCACAAGACACATATATAAGAAATGAAAGTTCAGTGAGTCAAGAACATGTTGGCATAACTCTTGTGTTTCAAGAGTGTCTGCACATTCACGGAAATATTTTCTTTTCTCCCACAAATATGTGAAGTAGGAATGTATGAATGGGTTTGAGACATGGAGGGCATCAGTATAAGAATGAAATGTAGAAAAATAAAAACTCTTGCGTATAGAATTTGAAAAACTGTGCTCATATTCACTTATGCACATGTTTCTGTGAACACCTGGAGCTGCTTCACACTCACAAACAGGAGGAAGGCCGCTGGCCTGCAAGCCATTCACACTAACAAGACTCACCTACTTTAGCTCCTCACAGCAACACTGAGCGTCCAACAAAAACCTGCCTTTGGAAAATAAAAAAAGGGAAAGAAACAACAACAAAGGAACACTGCTGGCAGAGAAGAATTTATTGATTTATTCTTTATGCTAACTGGAGTTTGCAGTTGCACAAACAAACAGCACTTCACTTTTCTTTTGTTTCATCCCAAGTCCCGCCCCTAAATCATTCTGACCCCAATAAACAATATACTTTTGAAAATACAAAAGCATCTCTGATGTTGATCCGAAAGTTTCTATCCAATTTATGCAGGTGTGTTCTGTGTGTGTGTGTGTGTGTGTGTGTGTGTGTGTGTGTGTGTGTGTGTGTGTGTGTGTGCGCGCGCGCGCAGACTAAAGGGGATGCAGAGATCCAGCCCTACTGTTCTCTCACCTGGGGCTTCTAACTAGCTCGGAGAGTACGGTCATATGGCTCGCAGGTACCGCAGGGCAATTACACAACTATCATTTGCTGGAGACTACCTTTGTCTTTGATGTTGTTCCTCAAACAACAATGCCTTCCTTCTCTTCATCCCCCACTGGTACTCACAGAGTGTTAATTACCAAGGCGATTACCATCTGCATCCAAACCATGGTTTCCCAAACGGTGGGCTAAGATCCTGATGTGGGTCGCACAGAGCTCTGAGAGGGACTGTGAGTTAGGTAGAAAGTGAATATCATAGTTAGATGATAAACTGGGTTTTACTCGGGCTGATTTTTTGTTTTGAATATAAAAATAGACAAGAGCAAAGCAGTGACATGAGCAGGAAAATGATGCTAAGCTTATGCTACAGAAGCATAAACCATTTCCTCCCGTTTTTTGATGAGAAAAGGTCACCAAACTGTTGCTACAACTTCAAATGTCTTAAACATTTTACCCAAATGTTTCTCTCTGAAGCTGTTGAATGTGTCCTCTTTGTTCACCTGCTAGTCACTGATGCATGCATGACTACCTATAGAGTACAGTCAGACAGAGGTGGGGACTTGAGTCACTGACTTGACTTGGGTCAGAATCAAGTTGCAAATGCCCGGGGTCATCTGGTGGAAGGGCAGAGAGGGGGGAGCTAAAGGAAGAGGGTGTATTTTCAGATTCTGCCGTTTTTGTTTTTGCCTTTTCGAGATTTCTGCCTAACCCAGCTTTAAGTACACGATTTGTAGTACCATTCATTTATGACAGAATTCCTCATGAATCGGCCACCTGGAATTTGGAAGAAGTAGCATTATGGAAACTACAGGTCAGGATATTTCAGTCCCTACTGTAGGTTAAGGGTTTTTAACCAACCCAGTCCATTATGAGAGCCTATCTGCCCTATCTGACCCGCAAAACTAATGGGTTCATCAACTGTATTAGGCCTACATACACTGAGAGGGAAATATTTTTTCTGAACATAATGGCAGTAGAAGGCAGCACGGTGGTGTGGTGATTAGCACTGTCGCCTCACAGCAAGTTTGCATGTTCTCCCCGTGTCAGCGTGGGTTCTCTCTGGGCACTCCAGCTTCCTCCCACAGTCCAAAGACATGCAGGTTGGGGACTAGGTTAATTGATTACTCGAAATTGTCCGTAGGTGTGAATGTGAGCGTGAATGGTTGTCTGTCTCTATGTGTCAGCCCTGCGATAGTCTGGCGACCTGTCCAGGGTGTACCCTGCCTCTCGCCCGATGTCAGCTGGGATAGGCTCCAGCCCCCCCGCGACCCTCACGAGGATGAAGCGCTTAGAAGATGGATGGATAATGGAAGTAGAGATTTAAATATGTCAGACTAGAAAAAATGGATAACAGAAACCCAGCAGCACTGATGGCAAAGCTGCTTGCTGTTTTTGGAAGAGGATGTGGAAGGTGGACTATTGCATTATATTTCTTTAAATTAATAACTTACTCAGGATTCTGCGTTGTCACTTAATAACCCACCTGCCTGAAACACGCAATAATTTCCAACATGTACTCATCCCAAGTCTTTACATATTGCTGCTTTGTCAATGGCCTTTCACGTCTACATATTATGTGCATGGTATCCTTTTGCGTCTGCTATTGATGTTCCAGGATGCCACTACCAGTGCCAGGATATTAACAAAAGCACATGGATAGGTTTAGAAACCTTTGGTTTGACATTAAGGAAGGCAACACGGAGCACCAGGGTGAAAGTCTGGAGTTTGTCGGACCCATCAACCATCACTCCCACCCACCCTATAGGAACTTTCCAGGTCCTTATATTATGTCTTTACCGGCAGTGATTCAACCTGAGGCTGTTCAGTGGCAAATCATATCGCTGCAACAGGTGCCATTCCAACTAACTGGCAGGGTATCATAACAACATGAAAGGTTACGTCTGGCTGTGCTACATATTGACGCCACCCGTCATGTATCATGCTGCCGTGAATGGTGGCTTTTGCCGTCGTGTGTCTGACACCGAAATTATTAACAAAGCAGTGGTATTTGACAACTTTGGAACTAGAACAGGCTGTATTTTGTAACAAGCTTATCCGAAATGCCTGACCAGTGGGTTGTGGTTCGACCCTGCACATCGCTACTCTGCTGCTTTGATTTTGACCACTGTTTTTTAAAATATGTCTCTTGTGAGTCCCCCAACTTAATGGAAGAGCAACACTAAATCACTGGAGTACCTTTTTAAGGAGCCATGCAAAAATACCACCACTCAACATAAGAGATGTATGTGTGATATATGTGGTGTAAGTTTTGTGCTGGCTTTTGTTATGTACACACGCAATCTAGACTTTTACAGGAAAATGTAATTAGTGAAGTTATGGTAAATAAAATGATGGTCACTGTAAGGCCAACAGGCCATATTTATGAACATAAAACTGATCATACTTTGATAAAGTGTTGGTTTCCGTGAGAAAATGTTGTAATCCTTCCAATAAAGTGCTGGGTAAACAGAGTTATGCTTGGTTTACCTTCCATAATAAAACACACACAGACACAGACGCACATTCACACACATCACTTCGTCACCCCGATGCCAAGAACAGATATGCCCAAGGATTTTTTTTTTTTTTTTTTTTTAGGCTGAGCACATCGCCAGCACAGTGGGAATGCATTATTCAAATAGATCTTTGTTACTCCTCCAAGATGATTGTGGCACAATCAGCCATGAAATAAGTTTGCTGTTTTAAAAGTGTTATTCTCCCTCCAGGTCTCTCAGGTGTAGCTTTGTATTCAGGTCGGCTTGCCTGCGCCAAAAATCAATCTCAATCAAAGGTGGCGAGGAGTTTATCATAAATTATCATGAAAAGGGTTCCCACTCAGTAGATGCTTAATTACAATCTCATTTGAATAAGTTTGCATATTAATGAGTTTGGAATGAAAATGGTTTGTGGGGTTTGTGATGGGGGGCCGCGGGGTAACCCACGGCGATAATGACGGTCCTTTAAAATGTATGCGATATTATTGCTGGTGGAGAGCCACACTCTTGTCTCTCTCCCTCCACACACACACACACACACACACACACATGTCTACATATGCAGGCACCCATAGAAACACTCTGGCATATGCTTAAACACACTAGCAAACAGACTCACACACACACACACAGGTTGTACACACATTAGTGCAAGCACACGCACACTCAGGGGCGTTATAATATGATTAATGGGGGAGTGTCTCTGACATTAATAAACTATAACCAAATTAAAGACTTCATTAGTCTCAACTTGGGCTCAGTGTTTGGTCACACAGTGAATCAGCACTGTGTGATATTTGCCTTGCATTACTTTCTCCTTTTATCCCTTTCAATACCACATAAGTTTACTTTGAAATAAAGTCCTTCTGCCAGATTCTGACTGCGACACTGATATCTGTGAAGATTTTTGTGTTTTTCAAATGGTCACATTCTGCAAAGTCTGGATGAGGTATGAATCTGTGTGTGAAATGGATGTTTGGAGATACTCACTCACTCTCCAGTGAGAGTCATGTTTTTATCCATTTGGATGATTTAGATCAGCTTGTGTGTTGATTTTAAGCACATAATGCAGGGGCATTTTAAGTTAAGTCAATTTTCTAATTTTCCAGTCCCTAAAAGACAGTAATCAGTGGACAATAACAGTGCAGTGCTTTACAGTGTTTCTTGACAACCGTTTGAGGTGGAAACATTGTCTTGTCGATGTAAATTTTTTGTCTTTTTCAACCCATAAAAGGGTTATATTCCCTAATCCTTGAATTAATCTGTTAACAAAAATAATTGCAATGGTGCATTTCTACTCTACATGCCCTCATAAATAATAATAAGAAAAAACACCTGATTAGGATACTTTATTATGTGTCATTTTTGTCTGTCCATTCTAATGGACAAAGGATCTGAAAGCAGAAACAGACTTGAACTTTTTTTTTTCAGCAAAAAAAAGTGAGTTTATTTCTTTTTCATGAATAGTTGATTCATATTAATGAATAAAGTGATACTTTAAAACACATTGCATTTTTATTTTCTATTGTATTTTTTTTTACTACTAATATTTTATATTTCTGAAATATCTCCAGAAAACAGTATGTTCGAAACTCCTTGAGATAAATATATTCTGTGTATAATCAATAGGGTGCATATAAGATGATCGTATTATTTTCTAGTGACACTCAGGTCCCCTGTCCATTCCAGTGGAGGGAAATTATTAAAAAAATCTCAGGTAAAAGCTGTAAATCTTTTCATGTATAGGTAATATAACATCTAATGTTTACTTTTAACACAGATTAAACCAGACTTGTAGAAAGACAATTCTTCTCACTTGTGAAAAGAAAGCGTGTTGTTCTCCTCCTCCGACGCACCTTTCTGAAAACCTGTGTGCAAAAGTTTTCCACTGAAAACACAGATTAAACACAAATGATGTACCTTTACAATATGATTAATAGACTGAAACGTGCCTTGTGCTCCTTTGCCTCATGGTCAGCCATGTTTTTTAAAAAAGGGGTGTGGCTCTACTGCAGTCCACTTTAGATGAGGTGGAACACTGTGATTGGCTTGTAAATGTCACATCGAATTAGTCTGTGTATTTGGGTGGAGTCAGATCACAGTAATCATAGACCTAGACATCCTAAATGTTACGTCGATTGGAATGGACAGTGGATCTGAGCGAGATAATATGGAAATACATACAATATAATTTTATCATTTATAATATCTGCAGTGTGTAGTTTTTATGATCAGATGTTTGCTGCCTTTTTAAGCAACACATACGTATAATAAAGATACAGACTAATACAATGACCAAACAAGCCAAAACAGCGGAGCCAGATGATATTAAAGCATTTAAAGAATAGATATTCAAGGGCAGATATGATATCCATGCACGCTCTTACTGTCTCTTACCGACTTAGGGTGTGCTCTATTTAACTTAGCTGTTGTATGTCGAAAGTTTGCCCCTTTTTTTGTTTTCTTTTCCAAGGCAAGAATCCACTTTGGCCGATAAAGAGAGACTCAGAGTGTACGATATTACACTCTGACATTTTTGCAGCCGAAAAGCCTGCAAACAGCTTATGTTGATTAAGGGTAAAGGGTGAATTGTCATTTAGAATACAGAGATGGATTCGGAACGTAGATCAACCCAGCCAAATCTGATAAAGAATCATTAACATATTTCCAAAAAGTAGCAATGAGACAGCCGTCCAATAACATATGTAAAAATGTCCCTGAAGCAGAGATGTGTTTTTATATGAAATATGACACAATCTGTGAAATTCATCATGTCTTGGGTCCAGTTTAATATAGCACTGGTTGCTACCTACAAGCATGGAGTCTATTAGCCAGTACTGTCAAGAGATACTTATTGACATACTTCAATAGGATGGCTCTAACAAGTGTAACAATCATGAGTCAAAAGCTGAGTTTATCCACTTCAGCCAAACCTTTAAATGATTAAACATGCAGGTACAGGTGATCCAGACGTCTTTTCTCCTTCTTTGATCTAAGTTCCAAACAATAATCACGGTGAAACTGGATTGAATCGTGACTTGCAAATGCCGTTAGTTCAGCAGGAGGACGGTGCCATCTGCATGACAGACTAGCCTCACAGAATGAGAGGAATTTAATGGTCCTTAAAACAAGATCCCCCCGTCCTTCCAAAATGTATATAAAAAAAGCCCTACCTCTGGCAGCACTCACTGAGCACAGCGTGTGTGTTTTCTTTATGTATTTCTGAATATCCACTCCTGTCAGCACCCATATATAGAGACTTAAAGAGTTTATCCCTGCTGCTAATCTGTGATGACCCATTTATCTGCTGCTCTGTGGGGAAATAACGCAACACAATGGGAAGAAAGCGGAGTCTTACTGCACCCATCATCAGTGTCTGAGGAAAAAAAAAACCCTACAATTCATATTTGGGGATTTGATGTCAGAATTTATCAAAACGTGTGTGTCAATTTAACAAATGAACGTCGATTCATGTTAAGAAACACAAAGTGAAATTTGTTGATATAACTGTATATATCTATATCTATACTTTTTGTGAAATAACATGGTTCTTGTGGGCATTTAGCGTGCATGTGGCTTTTCTATTAGCTACAGAAACAGCAAGGATTACTGGCTGTGTTTGTCGTGATTTATCTGAGACTGAAGATGAAGGTCGTTTTATGTTTTTATTTTTATTTTTATTTTGTGGCTACGTATTATATGTAATAGGTTATGTGCTTTTTGACAAATGTACAATCACTACTGGAACTGTGTTCTTCAGTATATTAAAAGCCTATGTGGTAACACTTTAACCCCTTGTGTATCATTTCTAAACAGTTAGAAAGACTTAAAGTTATTTAGATTCCTGATATTGATTATAACTTCTGTTATGAAGCATGTATAACATCAGTTGATGAATGACTGATAACATAGTATAAAACAGTTGCAGTCATACTTAATGACTGGATTATACACAAATCCTGACAGTGCATAGAAAAGCATGTATTTGCTGTTAATACATTTCTGTCTTATGAAAATCTTGATTCTTCAAAACAGCTTTGTTTTAAACTTTGTGGGAATGTCCATTTAGCTAATCCCGTGGGCTTTAAATGATTTATTTTTCCTAAGAAATGTAAGATGCTAATCCTTCAAATGTTTTAAAAATCATTAATTTTGGAGATATGTGGTTTTACTTGAAAGAATCATTTACAGGCAGGTTTAAAACTGTTCAGAGATGTGCACAAAACTCCCAATGACATAGCAAAAAACAAACAAAAAGAAAACACTCAAGGTGCACTTACTTGATTTATTATGCAGCTTTCAGTTTCATGGCATGGTCTTTATCAGCAGATGGACTTTGCTCAGTTGGCATGAAGAGTGAAGAAATGTCATGCTACATTATTTTTAAAGGATTTAGGCGTATGAAATAAACATCATTTAATGAATATTTTGATCATTTTTCATTTTTTAACTTCTGAACTTACCCTATGCAGGAAAACAACCTTCTCACAGACAAGAATGCAAAACTTCAAACAATTAAAATTGATAAAAGCCCTCAAAATCTAAAACGAACAGTGCGTACTGATAACATCAATGTAAAAACATAGTCATTGTTGTTTTAAAACATATCTTTTGTGAAAATGTTGACCCTTGAAAGATGTGTCTGAGATTTTTGTCAACACCATCAGATTTTTATAAAAAACTATTCAGGCATAAAAGGAGTTAGCTATATCACAAGGACTCCTGTCTCATTTCCCGGTTTTGAACAAGGCAGGGATGCAGCACAAGTACTGGTAGGCTTTCTATTCTTTGATAAATTAATTGAATAATATTGCTATCAGGTGGATCTCAATCATAATAGGTCTAATTTGTACCCCCTCTAAATCTAAACTAAATAAGATTTATGGTTTAAAAATTAATATTTTCACTGGCATCAAGGGGAAGTCTTTGCAACTTTGAAAAATAAAGTGGCTCCTCACTCTAACTGCTGAGAAATTAATGAATATATAACTTTTTGTCAATTGCGTAAGCAGTCAGCTTCGTCAGATCTTACCTTTGACATCCATTATGTTTGCTACTCAAGAAAACATTAAATCACTGGGAGGTTGGCCCATTACAAGGTTTAATGGGCAAGACTTTGATCTTTTAAAATACATTTTCACAACATAACTGAAGGGTAAAAAACAAAATCCCAAGAAAATAAGGTTTTGTCCCAGTTCTCAAGAATGAGTCAAAGAGATTTCCACTTTAAACTAATGCAGAAGAGGCACAAAATGTTTGCAGAAAAATCCACCAGAATGCAGGAAATGAACTGTCTGATGCTCAAAATTTCCCGATGGAGGACCCCCAACTCTCTGTTTTATACATGTCCACCCCAACGTTGAAAAAAACCCTACACCCTTGAGTAGTTAATGACTAAATGTAACAATATAATTATTAAATATAACATAAATAATTAATATTTTTTATATTCATGTAAAGACATTTTCTAAGATTACAGCAGAGCTTCAGTTTAATATGTGTCATTCATTACCTGCTACAGATGCTTCACGTCTCTGCTTAAACTATCTACATTAAATTAAAACCATTAATTGTTTATATATTGCTAATAAAGGTAAAATTGTGGGATTAATATAAAGTGTTTCCCTACTACTACTAGGCTGTATTCTCAGAACTGCGTTCATGTTCTTTAACTGTTCAAAAGCCAGATTGGATGTAATTGCTGCAGCTCAACAAGCTTACGTGAAAATAACTGCGCTGACTATTTCAATGTGTGATTTTGCAAATATAACACTTTGTGCAAAAATAAATCCTTAAGTCACAGTGGTGATAAAATGCTTCACCCATAAAATCCAACAGCAGTCAGTGGAGATTGATTTAAAATAAATCTTTTATCTTAGTGAGTCTAAAAAGGTGTGTAAAATGAGTAAAGGTGCTTTCATCCTGCACTCCATCCCTGCTTATTAGGCCCACTACGAGAAGATAATGAGTGCACTGTAAACATTATGTAACACTCCATAATGCATAATGCTCCACATAATGCTTTAAGTAGAGTGTCACCTTTGTTCTCCATAGGAAGTGCGCTTAGTGGAGCTCAATTGTTGTGAACGACGTGCTGTTTCCCCCTGCAATGGAACAATACAGCTGTCAGCGCGAGCTGTAACAGCGCTGTATGTGTAGTTCGACAGGAATTCAACACTGCCTGGGAGACCTTGGGCTTTCAAGAAAAGAGAGAAATAAAGGCAAGGAGAGGGAGGAAAAGTGTGCAGCGTCCAATCCAGTGAAGGAGGGGATCATTCATCCTTGATGCAACAGCAGGGACTAGTGGTGAAAGATGGCAACGTGCACCTACTTTTCTCCTCTGTTGCCATTTTCCTTTCATTCTCGTCATCTTTGTTTACCTCTCCTCTCGTTCTCAATCACTCTCCTGTTGTTTCTTTTCTTTTTTTCCTCCCCTTTCCTCCCATATTCACCTCCCAGACTTGACCTTTTCCTCTGTTTGCAAGATTATTACGGCTACAATTATTGCAGATTATGCCAAGGGAAGAGGAGAGAGAGTGTGTGTGTGTGTGTGTGTGTGCACTTACACACACACACACACACACACACACACACACACACACACACACACACACACATAAAGCATCTTTTTATTAGATCTGTACAATAGCGCGTATTGACTTCTCATATCACCTAAAGGGCAACACCCATGAAATAGGGGAATTATATTTCTATTGTTTTTTATTGAGTATGCATGTGGGAATTGCTTCCCCCCCTTTTCACTTGCGGTTGCTAATTTTACACACAATTTATATAAACTGTTAGAGAAAATGAATTACAGTTTTTCACTTTTCCCTCCTCACATGATTCAGAAAGCAGCTTTGACCTCTGACAGGGACACTTGAGAATATCGCCTTTAACTTCTTATAAAAACAGCTTGTTTTTGAGAAATGAAACATGCATTCCTTTTATTTTTTTGTCACTATTTGTATTTTTTGACACAGAGTATCATAAATCATCATATTTGACTGTGTATTTCGCAGCGTGTTGATGAGCAGAAGCCAAAAAGACGGGAGGTGGAGAGTGTTCAGCTGTGTGGAAGAATCTGAGTTTAATCAGAGCTGAGGGCAAGCAGATTAATTACACCACGACTTATACACACAACACCTAAAGTACACGCTTCATGTTCACATACACACACACACACACGCACACATACACACACATGCACGCACACACAGAAGCACACATGAGCAGAAGTAGACACCGGTGGCCTTGGCTAATAAAGACAGCATGCTAATGAGCAAGTGTAGCCCTCCGTTAAAAAAAAAAAAAAAAAAGAACGAAAAAAGAAAACAGCCGCGGAGCAAATAATTCATAAAGTCATATTGATCTGTGAGTAGAGACGTTAAGCCTCCATTAAGGGCAACAAAAGGAAAGCATCATGCTTCATCAACAGGAGAAGCTAAAGGGAGAAATGTGAGATCACAGACAGATTGTCATTAAGGGCGTCATGTGACATCCTCGCACATGCACACACTCGTCATGTTTGCACTCATGCACACATGATCACAATGACAGCAACACACACACACACACACACACACACACACACACACACACACACACACAAGTATGTGTGCTGCCCTCACACTGTAACACAGAAGGAGAGGAGGGGAGAGAGAGAGGGGAAAAGACAATAATGAAAGATTAAGAGGAGGAGAAGGAGAACAAGAAGGGAGGGCTCCTCTAATAAATCAGAAAAACACGCAGCTCCCGTTTGTTTGGTGATGGACTCAGGCTGAGCTTTTATGAGTGTGCTGCGATCTTGCAGCACGCCGCATGAATACTAAATCTTTACTGTTAAATAGCCACGCTCAGCATGGTCACCATGACGGGATGGGACTGAAGCAACAGAGAAAACTAACTCAGTGTACATGGATTCAAAGGAAAATGGAGACTTTTTGGATTAAAGTGTTAGTTGACTCAAACTGCAAAAAAAAAAAAAAAAAAAATCAATTCTCTCCTTTATGTGGTATCCAGCAATAGAGAAACTTTTATTTTATTATACTCGATTTTGTGACATCCCTTTTTGAGATTTCTGCCTCCTCGCTGATTGAGTTAATTGGGTATTTATTATAATACAGTTCTTAAACTTAACTGTAAAATAAATTGTTGAATGGTTGCACCCTTTATGTGGTCCTACTTACCACACTTAAGGCAGGATCTACGAAAGGTTTGCGTGCATAAAAACTATGTACAAGCTGATTTGCGCACTAAGGGCTGCGTCTTTCAAAGGTGCAAAATAGCGCATCTGCATCCAGTTTGTACGTTTGCCGCAATGAATATACAATATGGGGCGTTTACACACAATTGCGCGTGGCTGGGAGGAGAAAATGTAAATATATTAATTTAGCACACACAAAGTGATTTATCAAACCTGCAAGCAATTCTGCTAATAGAAACTGAGTCTATATTTAACATGTCTCAAAGGTAGGTGCAAACGGTTTGTATGCGTAATTGCACTCACATGGCTGTGGTTATTGTCACAAGAAGGAGACGTTTAGAGCTGCAGTCAACCAATGAAAATCTTGGTCAACTAAAGTCGCACATAATCTTCAACTAATCGCTTAGTCGTGGGGAAAAAAAACCCTGTCACTCTGCAGTTACACCTCTTAAACACTAGTCAGTGGTGGAGGACTGTGTTAAGTGCTGTAAATTTTAGTTCAAATCAAACTTTATTTATATAGCTGTTCAAAACACACATTAAATATGGCGTTATAGAGACAATTTCAAACACAAGTACGCAAATTGGCTTCACTATAAATCGCAGAACTGACAGACAAACGCTTGTCTTTATCTGGACACATTTCCTGCACCAATGCAACATGCTAACGTTATTAGCACAAGTCTATGGCATTTTACATTGTATAAATTAGCCTAGTGTCTAGCGATCTTTTCCTCTTCTCATATAAAGCCAGGGACAACAGCAACATGTAACAAAGGTAACGGTGCATAATTTGGCTCCATTACAACTCACTGCATTCACAGACAAAACAACTGTCCTATACTAAACACGTTTTCCAAACAAATACAACATGCTAACGTTATTAGCGACAGCCTGTGGCATTTTACATGGCATTCATTAGCCTAGTGACGAGCGAAGATTTCCTCTGCTCATATGAAGCCAGGATAAATCCCTGAAGGATAAATCATCCACACGATTTAGAATGCTGTTTTAGTGGAGGCTTTACTGTCTTCACAATTTATTGTTTCTTATCTGTGAAATACAAGTAAATACAAGCTTCTCTCCACTGAGGGAAATGGTTTCAGCTTACAGAAACAGACAGGAGGTCTGTGTCACCGCGACGCTGAGTGTAGGGTGGGCGAGTTCAACTTTCTGTCAACAACGGGGGTGTTTTGAAAACACCCTCATTTTCACAGGTAACTTAGACTGTCCCCCCGCAGCAGGAAATAGCCTAATGGATTAATCCTGGAAAGCTTTGGATGTAGCACTTTTCTCCTTATAACACGGCGAATTTGACCAATGAGAATTTGGTCGGACGAGAGCATAGCAACCAAATAATTGACTAGTCGACCAGGAGACTACAGCCCTCGAGACGTCGAAATGATGAAAGAGGACGCAGAGAAGGCATTTTTCACCCTCGGGAACATTTTTGGAATGAGCGAGGAAACAATCATACAACATATTGCCTATCTAGCGTTGACATTTTGGAGCTGTTGGAAGAACTCAGAGCAGATTTGGAGCCACCCACAAGAAGGAGTCACGCAATACCTGCAATGACAAAACTCCTTGCAAGTTAACATATTTTTGCATCTGGGTCATTCCGGCGTACGGTAGCTATTACAGCTGGGATCTCCCAGTCTCATTTTTCCCGGGTCAGTACACGATTTTTTTATTCTGAGAAACCGTTGCGAGATGGCAAGTTTGGAGATGGCTGGCTTGTAGGTGAGTCAATTTGTAAAATCCTTTGAAAAATCATTTATTACATTAAAAAACATGTTTCATATTGATTCATATGTTTTTTAAGGTGATAGTGCTCACCCCGTCACCTTGATTAAACATATGCTGTAGATTAGAATACGAGTGCTAGTGTGACCCAATAAACTGCAGAGCATTGCAGAGTTAAGCAAATCAACATTTTTTGAAAAAAAGATGATTGAAATCACTTTCTAGATTCCAAACATTATTATCAAACGAAATGCTCAGTCTCATTAACGTCTATTTATGTTAAGCCACGCAAAATCATATCAAAGACACATTGTTTCAGTCACAAAATATATTAGGCTATAGCTCTAACATTTATCGTGGCAACAAACAAAACTAAACAGCTCTTTATCATATAGCCTATTTTACACAAAATGAATATTCATAGCCAATGTAAGAAAACTTTAACGTGACAGTTGAGTGTATTATTTGTGTTTCCTTTTACGCAGGTGGAACTTGCCCGCCGTGCGCACCTCTCCTCCCTCTCCGGTCTCTGGCTGCCTAGCTGTCGCTGTGGGACCTGGTCGGCCTGCTTCTACACCTGGATTGAGGGCAGTCATTGCCTGTACCCCGTCCCGTAGTCCTCTTGCCACAGAATTGACGGCCATCGTCAAGGCAGATACTGCACTGACCATCTGTCCTGCAGTGCGTGGCAATGGCCTGAGTGTCGCCCGTGCCAACGATGACGCTGCTTGCATCTCCTGTGCAATTGTCTGAAGGGCTGCAGACTGTTTCTTTTGTTCCTGCAGCAACTCCAGATCAATGTCCTCTGGGCCCTTTCGAGGCTCTGCAGGGGTGATGGCTGCTTTGGGGGGATTTGAGGGGGATGGCTGAACTTCTGATGAAGATTCTACATATAAAAAAGAAATGTTTTTTTTGTTGGGGATTTGACTTGAAAGATTGCAAAATGTTACCATAGGAGGTACATTTATTTTTCACTTAGTAAATAAATATCTTTTCAGAAAAATAGTGTGTTTGTGTTTCTGTGCGCCTACCTTGTTCTGCTGTTGGGTGCAGCGTGTCATATCTGGCAATTCCACTGACTTGCTCTTCGCAGAACGTCAACTGCACCTGTTCCTCAATGCTGGTCAGAGGCATCTCGTGCACTGTGCCCCCACCTGTTTTATTTGCAGACGTTTTATTATACGCCAATTTTTCTTTCGTTCTTCTGATGTCTTGATATCTTCGTTTCACTTCATCCACTGTTCACATCGTTTTACCAACAGCATTTACTTTTTCACAGATTTTCTCCCATATAGTGATCCTTTGTGTGACAGTCAGATTTCTTTACTGTAGATTTTTTTTGGCTTCATCTACCAACACCTCTAATTCTATAGGGTCAAATTTCACTTTGCGCTTTCGTCTTTCCAAACCCGCCATGCTGCAAACCATGAAACATGCCAAACCCTCATTTAAATAGGTGCGTCTCCAACACGTTTGCACCTGTTGTCATTTACGCAATCACTCTTAGTAAATCACCCGCAAACTGCCATTCAGCCCCACACGCAAAATTCTAGATTGCGCATGCGAATTAGTACATGAATATTGGGATCTTAGTAGATCCGGCCCTTACTGTATATAGTATTAGATATCAGCCTGGTTGCATTCTGAGAACGTCAAAATACGCCACCTGGGTGCTGTCCCATGGTGTCAATATAATGATGGCAAGGGCACCGGGTTTGCCACCAACTCCACTGTAAATCCCTCTGTGTCATCATTAGACACTTAAAGCTATGGACGTAGTTTAAATAGTGGTCCTGTAAAATTCACCTAAAACATCTATCCAAGGACCACCCAAAGTAAACTGAAACATGTTCTTGTTCCATTTTTAGTACATGTACATGCATGGTCTCATTTTAAAAAGAATACTCTGAAGTTTTGTCCCCAACAGTCAGAATCCCTGCAAATACTTCTGTCACTGAATTATATAATTTTCAACACAATGAAATAAAGTTATAAAGTTTTTTTAATCTTTGCCTGAATATTTTCTCAACAAAGATGCAGGTGACTAGAACTATGAGTTACTAGCTGAAAAACACAATGTGACCATATCATGAAGCCTCTCATAGTCCAAACAGAGAGAAATGTCTATTTAGGAGCTTACTGTATATAAAAACACTTAGAAGAAAACCTAAATTGGTTAGAAAGGCTGCTTTTCCCTTAAGACAACATTGGAACCATTTGTTTATCATTTCTGTATATTTATAGCAGTCTGTGTTGACAATTACAAGTTAAAAACTCCTCTGGAGGTTGTCATTAACTGCAAGACCCATGAGCCTCGGCCAATCACTGGCGGTGTAACTGTCTTGAAACTACAGGAAACCTCAGTCACATATGTCCTGGTTGGCTATCAAGGCCATAGGAATGGTTCTGGAAGCTCAATGGCTTGAGTGAGGTGTTTACAAGAACTGGGGGTATTATGGATATACAATATGAATGTTTGAAACAATGCACCAGCAGCAGCTAGATATCTGTAACAATGTGTCTGGACAAATATTTTGCTGAATTTAGATCAGCTGGACCTTTGAGTATGTTAAGGGAAGTGGGAGCAGTGTAAACTGTGATTTGGTTCTAACACTCAAGAACACCATACAATGAGTTAAAAAAAATACAGAACAAACAATAAAACCATGAGAAATACACAATATGACTTAAAAACAGAATAACATTAAAATTAAAATTAACATTGAAATTGGACAGTGCAATTGAGATCATATGGACAAAGCAATCTTAAACAGATGACTTTTGAGTGTGGATTTAAAGAGTGGAAGTGAATTGATATTTCTGAGTTCGGGTGGTAGTGAGTTCCAGAGCCGAGGAGCAGAGCTTGCTCCCCATGGTGGTGAGGGGAGGGGACAGTCAGATGGATGGAGGAGGAAGATCTGAGGGTACGGGAGTGAGTGGCAGCATGGAGGAGATCGGACAGATATGGAGGAGCAAGGTTGTGGATGGCCTTGAATGTTAACAGGAGGAAAATATGATCCGTGGGTTATGATAACGCTTCATAGTTTTAACTGTTTTTTTCCTGACAGAAGCATTTATTAAGCCTGCTGTGGTGATTGTATCTTGAAATGGTCAGCATTAATGGTGTGGCCTTCAAACGATATGTGAGTGAACCACTTAAATAACAACAAATACAGCCGCTGTTTTACATATCATAATCATCAAAAATCACCTTAGGTGGGTCCGTAGGCAGGCAATCGTATTTCTGAAAGTTAAAGTCCCTTTAGGGTGGGTGGGAGGGGAGGTGGATGGGTCCAACAAACACCTGACTTTGACCCAGGAGACCAGTATTAGAGACCAACAATCAACAACATTGGTTGCGGCATTTGTGCCACTCAAAATGAGGTGTTTTTTTACTGACATCTGCAATTCTTTCCAAACCATAACCAAGTTGTTTTGCCTATCTGCTGACCTCCTTCTTCTCCAACCCCTTCTGCATCAAGAAGATTCTGTCCAATCAGCAAAATATGACAAGTAGAAATAAGATCATGAGTAATATTTTTCTGCAAAGACGTAGTCATTACATTGCATAAATGCAATATTGAAAATATTTTTGAATGAATTATGCTGCTATAATTGATGCTTGGGCTCAATATGGTCTATGTATGAATATACATAATGAAGATGAAATTATCTCAAAGCTGTGCTGTAAAAACTTTTTGAGTGCATCATTTATCATATCATATCATATCATATCATATGTTATGTAGGTACAGTTTGAGTTATGATTACCAGTGCTATTGTTCATATAATTGCCTGTGTACTTTGTTGCGCAGCCGGTGTAAGCCGAAGTTTGGCTGACCGGCGGACAGTGTGCACACTTCACCAAAACCTCACAGGCAGGTTTACAGAATGTCAGGCACATTAACGATGCAATAAATACCCACAAACACCACTATTCAATGCAACTATCTGCAATCAGCACATAAATGTATCTCTATATTGACTGTCCTGTCACATCTGATGTCAGATCAAAGGGGATTGGCACCGTTTGGCACGTTTGGCACACGTAATGGAAACCCAGCCTGATTTGATTAACACAGTTGCAAACTCTTGAGTTCACATCCCTCTCAGCCAACCACAAACAGCCATAGCATCAGATAGGGAGTATATATTCAGCATCTGTCATCTTAGAAAAGTCAAAAGAAAAGAAACAGAGTGAGACTGCGAGAGAGAAAGAGAGAGCGAGCGCGCACGAGAGAAACGCAACATTGATTTACAATTGTGGTGACCTCCTCCCAGGCTACCTTTGCATCATCAGCCCGTGGAGGTCTGCTCACAGTTCTGTATATTCGGACACTGTGAGCTTGGACCTCCCGGACCAAAACTTCAGTTTCCTCCTGGGAGAAGTTTGGCCGTCTGACGCTGCTGCTCTCTTCTGCCATGGCAACTCTCATTACGCCATCGCGTGGCGGTGGGAAAGAGGAGTAGCTGCGCCAGGGCACACGGTGTGCCAAACCTGCAAAATCCGACTGGCCACACACAGTGGACTCCGCCTCGCCCGGTCTGCGAAACTAGAGCCCATAGAGCCAATGCTTTTATAGGATACATTGGGTAGCCATAACAACACACATGTGTAGTTAAAGGGAGGTATGTCTAAAGCTACAAGCTGCACTTTAAGCCCTTTTCATTCCCAGATTATCAAATAAAGACAAGGTCATTTTTGACACAGAAAGCAACTGACACAGTATACAGAGCCAGAAAGTCTGTCTAAGGTAGGTGAGTGAGTCACACAGAGCAATACTTTCACCCACTTAGATCACTTGCATGACAACGTGAGATTACATACCTATTTCAACCCAAAATATGATGTTTTACAAAACCTAACCAAGTTTTGTTGCGTAAACCTTACCGTGACAACATGTTCTTCCCAGGAGACAGTTGTCTTTCTCACAGAGATGACAAAGGATGCCTTTGGTGTTGGTGTCACATACTGAGGGTTGTGAGAAAGCGTCTGTATTTGGGATGAGAAGATGTTGCAAATATAGGTCTGTTAACAATGGATCAAATGACTGCTTGAATGGGGTCACTCAAAATTACAAACCAACAAATAATTAACACCTGTCTCTGGATTTCCCTCTGCTGTATGGAGCCTCTTAGCATCTTTCAGCTGATTCTTTTGGTTGTACAGCTCACTCTCCTACTCTTATTTTTTAGCAACAGCAGGCAACTGTTTAGAATGCAAAATACCTGATAAACCAACAGGACACTACCTGCCCAGCACCAAACAGCAGACAGATAAAGTTAGTGACCAGCTGGTGAACATAGTGTTGCATTTAGCACGGACTGCCCATTCTTGAGATGAAGGCCCAAAATACCAAACACCTGAAAGCAGGAAGACTGTCCCACTGATTCAAAAGCCCATTTGTACCACAGCCCATTATCTCGAAAACAAAAACCCATTGCTCTAAAGGGCCATTTCTCCAATGAAACTCTCCCAAACAGAAGCACATGGCTAATATCTGTGCAGAATACTCTGTTTTTGGCATGAGAAGTGAGATTGGTTGAGGGTTAGGATATAAAGCTAAGCCAATAAGAGGCAGAGTTCACCATTTATGTCTGTTTGGTTTTTGGGATCCCGGCAACAGGATGGTCTTTCATCCAGTGCAACATTTTGGGGATGACTGGGGCTACTATTCAGCAGCTAAAGAGCCAAGTATTTTTTTCTAGGAGTTGGTTGAGACCAAACCAGAGCTAAAAGTAAAGTAAATACTGGACACACAGTGGAATAGTCACCTGAAACACATATCAATATTGCTCTATATCCGCTAGATATGCAAATGACATCTAGACAGACAGATTTTTTTTTTTTAATGTTGTGTTTGCTGCTCTTTTAGCAGCAGTATATTTTCTTTTGCTCCCTTTTGTTTGAGTGACCTCGATTTTCAGATTATCAAAATGAAACACTTCTGTTTTTAATGTCTTGCAAAGGAAATTGAAATGTGTTCTGTCTACTTGAGGCAGGATACTTATATTACGTATATACTTATATATATATATTAGATCAATTAGATCGACTAGCAACAAAGACTCAAAGAATTACAAGTATTTGGTGATTTATCTCTTTCATTCTATGACTTTTATATCTGTCACACTGAAAAAGCCTTAAATGAAAAAGAAATCCATATTAGAGATGGCTGGCCAACTCTGGTCAGGTTTTAGTGTGCAATGCTTTAAGTGTGCATTGTTCGGAGTAGCTGAATGATGAAGTACTCTCCTATTAAGGGAAAAAATAAGTTAAAACCTATTAAATGACAAAGCAATGTCTTCAAAAGGCATTCTATATGTGAGTGTGAGTGCAAATATAATTCAGAGGGTATGTACAGTATTTAAACAAGACTATTTCTCCACAAGCACATGCATGCGCGCGCACGCACGCACACACACGCGCACACACACACACACACAGACACACAGACACACACACACACACACTCACTCATGCGCAGAGTTGCTGGTGCATCAGAATGATTGAGATTGCCCTGGCAGAGGTCCAAACCTTGTTTTGGGTTTAGCCCATGCTGAGAGAGGAGAGCAGAAGCAGAGAGTGATATACTTCATCCTGGCTCTCATTAGACAACTCGGGGAACACGTCAAACTGCAATTTGTTTCCCTTGCATCCAATAAACAGCTCATTCACTGGTCAATCAGTCACCACAGCGGCTAGTCAGATTAAACCCAGCGGAGGTTGACAGAGAGAAGAGAAAAGCAGAGGAGAAAGAGGTTTAGAGGAGAAACGGGGAGAGGGCAGCTGAGACAAAGACACAAAGACAATAATACTATACATGTGAAATATTTGGTCCCATTTACTGTGTAAGTAATATGCACACCACCTGGTGGGTCATACACTGTAGTGTTTCATATTAACACCTCACAACATGTAATGGCACAATGTTGTTTGTAAAAAACATTTAAACTGAATGTAAAATCAGTTCGAATCATATGCTGCTAAACCTGTCAGTATACAGGACTAGGAAAATCAGCAGGGACTAATTTATTTTATTTTATTTTATTTTTACTTTAGGTGAAAGCAGTAGGTGATCGTCCAGGGACAAGGCACAGCTAGAACAATCACTGTGTAGCAGATGTTTACCGGAAATATTTATACCAAAGAACAGTATAGCTATATTTACAGTAGTGTATTTATCCCACACAGTGCAGGACATTCTGTCTGAGGGTAAGTACATTACATGAAGCAAACAATTACTGTCACACATAGAGGCCTACGCCTTATCATGCAGAATATAAGTGTAAAGTGAGAGAGTCTCATCCAGAATAATTTGGACAGTTATTGTCTGTTAACAAGACATCACCAGTAGGGTTAGCCTCAGGATGTGGAGTTCATATAGGAACCAAATTGGTCTGAAGACAAGAAAATCATTACACAAATGCAAGTCCATTTACCAAAGAGCCTTAGATGACATATTGAGCTATCATTTTGCATCTCTTCGCGCATTACAGTGACAGAGGACAAAGAGGGCTGGATTAGACTAAACTGAGCGCTGACCTGTTGAACTTAAGTTGGATATGTGTCTTGCAATGTGTTCTCATCCCAGGTTATCAAACACCAATACTTTCTGGATGCCGTAGTCACCCTTTAGCATCCTATTGCCAGGCACAGTTGTCTCCTGGTTGAAATGCATAACACGTGGTTAAAGTTGTCATGGTTAGGTTTAGGCAACAAAACTACTTGGTTAGGTTTAGAAAAAAAATGTTTTCGGTTAAATTAAGCCATCAAATCATCAGGGCTTCTAAGTGGGTGGTAGGTGGGGAGAAACGGCAGAACAGGTTGCATCTCCCACCAGTTAGGGCTTACATGGATGACATGACACTGGTGACCACAACAATGCCATGTACAAAGAGGCTACTGGAGAAGGTAAATAAGAACCTCAAGTGGGTCAGCATGAAGATCAAGCCTAGTAAATCTAGAAGCATCTCGATACATAGAGGGAAGTTAAGTGACAGGAAGTTTGTCATAGATGATGAGGAAATCCCAACAATTAGGGAAAAGTCAGAAAAGAGCTTAGGTAGGTGGTACAATGTGGAGTTGAATGAAGAGGAACAGGTGGTGAAATTTAGGAAAGATGTGGCAGAAGGATCTGATAGAATAGATAAATCAGAACTTCCAGGAAAATTGAAGTTGTGGTGTTTACAATTTGGGCTATATCCTAGGTTAATGTGGCCATTGTCAATTTATGAAATTCCAAAAAGGGATACTTCAGCTGCCAGTATCTAGTTTAACAGAGGAATTTAAATGTACCAAGGTCAGGACAGCGCTCCTGTAATCTGGGAGTAGGGACGTGGTAGTTAGGAGTGTGGTTCCAAACAGAGTTGGGTATAACGTGTTACAAAGTACAAGTAACCTAACGCGTTAGTTTGCTGTTTGAGAAATCAAATACTTAAGTACATTTTCAAACAAGACATCAGTTTGGTTACTTTTAGAATGCTGGTCCTTCAGCTCTGAAACAGCAAAGACTGTCGTTTGGTTCTAATAACGGAGATAACGTTAAACCTATCAGTCTGAAAAGAAGCCATGGTGCTTGTGGCTCGCTACGTGGTCAGAGAAATGCTGCAGTTGTCTACAGTGGAGTCTAATGGTGCGTTCCAGGCAACCCGTAACTCGTGTTTTCACAACCTGTAACCCGTGAAAGTGCACTGGAACGGCAGTCAAACCCGTAACTTCCCACCCGTGAATTCGTACCAGATCGATGTACTCCCAGTTACGGTTTCTGATGTCACACAGCCCTCTAAACCAATTACCTTACTCCTCTAAACAACAATGCGGTGTTGATGCAGGTGATACATGGTGAGAAATAGACATAAAATAACCCTAATGTTGACGCATTATTGGCAGCCGCTCTAACAGCTGGTTTCTAGTGCAAGAATAAATCAATACAAAATATGTTTCCAAACACACAGATAACGTAAAATAAAAAGTAGCCTATAATAGCATCTGTTTCTCCTCCTCTGTATCTATTCTATTCTAGTATTCTAGTTACTTTACTCCGGGAATAACGCAGTAAAGTAAATGGTTACTTTTCATAAAAGTAACGCAGTAAAGTAATTTGATTACTTTTAAAGTAACTCTTACCCAACTCTGGTTACGTGTCATTATGTTAAAACAGCATTGACCTTTGGCTTCTCATGACACATGAACAGCAGTCACCTGGATGAAAATCCGTGTTGGCTTGACCCATCCATCGCTGCTCCTTCCTGCCCTGTGCAGACTTTCTTGCTCATGCCCACCTCGTGCTAGCTAACAGGTTGGCCTCTACTAATGCTAGCTGACTTGCATTGATAATGACAATAATGGAGGCTGGTTCCACAACAAAATGTATCTGAAATCAGTGGGGCAGCACTAGCAGCTGAAGTGCAGGCTGGCAACAGCAACATAGCGTATACTGTTACAGGTCTTGAGCGTGGCCCCTGATGAAGAGATTATGCTGGAACACAGCTATTAAAGTTAGAAACTGTAGTAAGTGAAAACAGCGTGCCATTTCTTTTCAGCAACAGTTTGCTTTATGACTCTGAACGTCACCCGCACTTTTGATCGTGTGGTCAGTTATAGTTGACTGATTTATGTAACCGGGCATGTACAGCAGTCAGTTACTGGTGCAAACCAAAACACAAAAAATGCAAATGTTTATCACATTTTGTGTCATGTGTTAAGGCCAATTACACTCCAGAAATGGTTATTGTCACTTCTTTCATAAAATAGGCATGTACTCAGAAGGCTTCAGCCTGCTGAGCTGCTTACCACTTCAGCCCTGTGCTGACTTTCATAGGGACATTTCAAATTCAGATCATGATGAAACAAGTCATTTTGTGGGTTGTGACGCTCAAAATAATTTATCCACCATTTTACAGCAGCAACAGTAGTGACGGAGCTACTGAGCACAAGTTGTATTTCTGTATCAAGCATGGGACCCGCAGATTTTTTTTTTTTTTTTTATCCACTCCCACCTGCAGCAATGTTAAAGCTATATTTTTATTAATTTTTATGTTGGCTCTCATGTGATCCCAATGCCAATACAGCTTTCTAGTACCTGGTAAATCTGGTGAGCTTTTGCCCTGCAATTGGTACATGAAGCAACCAGTGCCACCCTTAGCTCAAAATGTCAACTTTACACATGAAGGCCTAGTATTTCTTAATGTAATATTTTAATGATAACCCCACAATGTTCTCTTTGGTGCCCCTGCTATCCTCTCTGCTGATATAAACCTACTTGTAGCTCATAGGGTTGTAGCGTGATGATCAGAACTTCATTTCCCTTCACTGAAAGTTGTATAACTTTCTTTAACCTTTCCACTGGCCTGACCCCTGGGTTTAGGAGCAGACTTGCAGGACACACGAAGGACACCAAAAGAATAACAACTGGCCAGTTTACAGCAGGGCGGGCCTTGCACCGCATTGCACTGACCCAGCACTAACCCTTTTAAGGGCAATATCTCACAGCCCAAGATGTGACTGGAAACTATCACAGATGGCACTGTGAACACTGTGAAACAAACAAAGAACAAAGGGACTGACTTTGTAATGAAAAATTGAATGTATGAACACTAGCTGACAGGTTCTGTTTAGCTACCAATACAGGAAAAATAAGAAATGATGATTGAACATGCTGATTTTGGTGCAGAAACAGTAGAGCAGTATTTCCACATATAGGACATAATGCAAGTGGAAATGCCAATCCTGACCCACACACAACCCTGCGCATGTGTGTGTGTGCCTGGCTGACCTCCCTTGTCACAATTACAGATGCTGAATATGATTGCCATATATAAACCTGAGTTAAAACTGTCACTAAGGCGACTGGTCAATGGATGGTATCCTGTATATTCATAAAGTGTGTTTGGTATTCTCTAGCAGGCCAAAAGACCCAGTTTTAAGCATGGTAATCTTATTAATTCTTTCGAGAAAAAGTGTAACAAACATAGAACTACAAGCACACTCAGTAGAGTGCAGCTCTCTGCCAGGTGGCCAAGTTGTCACCTGAGCTGACCATGACCTCTGTAGACAATTCTTGTAACTCCAGCAGATGTGGTGCAGCGCAATTCAGAAGCATCCCAGAAGCTAATGATAATATGTGCCTTTTCTATTTTTGACAGCACTGTATGTGAAATATAGATATAAAATAATAATGAGGATGAATGTATATTCAGTAAGGTCAACAGAGTCACAAATCTTTGATCCATGCCATTCATAACTGAAATTTTAACGATATTAACTTTGTCTGTAGGCTACAGCACAACAAAGCAGGAATTAACAACAGTAAACATAATTAAATTAAATACGGGCGGTCATCAAATTCAAATGGTTCATCCAGATCCAGTTGATCAAAACCGGGTAAAAATTCGGATATGTTTGTTGTGGCAAGTCAGGTCAAAACACTCACTCAGAGAGTGAAGTCTGGCTCTGAAATCTCACGTCTCGCGAGATTTGAGTTGTTGCAGGAAGTTACTGCTGGAGTGACCTTACAAACGCGAGGAGTTACTCTGTTTAGAGTAGTCATGGCTGAATTTTTACCTGATTTTGACCAAATGGATCTGGATGAGCCATTTGAATCTGATGACTGCCCGAAACACGGACGTACACGGACGCAGAGCTCATTGAAACTGAAGAGCGGACGAGGAGAGAGAGGGAGCACAGGGTGGTGAACCCCGCGCAGAGCTAGTTTCGAGCAGCGCAACCCGAGGCGCGCTCAGTTTGGTAGTTTGGCAGACCGAGGTGCGCTGAGATGGGTGTGGCGGCGCAGCAGGGGGGGGTGTCAACAGATCCAGCTTGGCGCAGTGACAGTTTCGTGCCAAAAGGCTTGAAGGTGCGCTAAAAGCTCACCAGCTGAAATCACGTCTACTGTCAGCGCAGGCAGAGCGCAGCCGGTGTAAGCCGAAGTTTGTCTGACCGGCGGACAGTGTGCACACGTCACCAAAACCTCACAGGCAGGTTTCTGTCTGGGCAAGAATATACTGTAGGCTATACATATTAGTCAGTGGTATCTAAACAGAGCGCGAGAGAGGTGAACACACACACACACACACACACACACACACAAGAAAGAGAGAGAGGGAGAAAGGGAGAGAGAGAGGGGTGGGGGTTGGGGCACACAGACGGAAACAGAGAGGGATACCCATGATGGAAAAACAGCCCCAAATGTGATGGAGACAACAGCTGGGAGCAGAAGTGCTTGTCGATCGGCGTGGAGAAATGCGCATCTGATGTGAAAGGGCTCGCGCGAGAATTTCGGTGCGCTGCCCTTCGCAGCACTTCGTTGGCAGTGTGGCCCTGGCGTGACGCTGCTGCTCTCTTCTGCCATGGCGAATTGAGTAAACTCTCATTACACCCTCGCACGGTGCATTTAAGGGCGAGGAGAGGGGCTCATTTGATTGGTGTGATGTGTGTAAAACCCACTCCACGCCTTCTCTCCTCCCTCTTTCCGACTTGCGCAGGTAGGAGGGACGGAGGTGGGAAAGAGGAGTAGCTGCGCCAGGGCACACGGTGTGCCAAACTTGCAAAATCCGCCTGGCCACACCCAGTTGGCGAAGCGCAGGTACGCTGAAACTAGAGCCCAAAATCTTCATCCACTTGGTGGGCTCCTGTATTTCCACAAGTTAATCCATCCTGCCAAGATATCATTCATTGCTTGATCTGGTACAAGGTGGGCCCCATTCACTTACTGTCTATCACTGTATTCACTTCATGCATTCACTGTTGCATTTATTCTTTCTATTGTATGTCAGCAGTTATTAGTTGTCTGTGTAGTTAGTAGTTCAACAAACAGTTGTTGATAATGTTGTTTGTATGTAGGAAGTATTACGGTCATTGTTTATGAATCAAGGGCTTATAACTCAGGGTTGGCTGAAATAAATACTTGGATATCATATTCAGTTTTATGGATTGTGCCAGTGTCCAAAACTAACTTTTTCACTTAACAGCCAGGCTGGCTGGTAAGTGAAGTCTGCTGTACTATATTTATATTGGACGGTTTAATTATTGAAGTATTTAGCAACACAGAAACTTGTGGTCAGTGGGATGTGAAGATTCTTAAAATAATATGTGTACAGATGTGAAGCCCTGACTGTATCTGACTGAGCCTTAATGAAAGCTGTTGTCTAGTATTTTTTTTCCTCTGAAAATACAGTCAACAATACAGATACAGAGTCGAACACAGTTCATTTAGCCTGTGTAGTTGGGGGGACAGGTCAAACTGATGTGATGCTGATTTACAGGAGAATTCATATCAAATGGAGGATAAACCATGAACATAAACTACAGATCACCTGTAAAGCATTTTAATAAATTAATCTATCATAATTAAAACAACTGGAGACTGAAAACAAACCGATGAATGAATTGACATAATTCCAGACAGGATGTAAGTGTGTCTGTGACTTCCTGGATGGACTGAAGGCTGCTGGAAACTGACGGGAAACTGTCCAACCTCACCGCAGCTTTTTGTCACCGCCCCCCGCTGCGGCCGCCTGCTCTCGTATACTTTTCAGGCGAGGTGCAGTTCATCTAGAACAAGCCTATTAACAAAGTAGCAGAGTGAGAGAGTGATACATCCTGTCAGCCGAGGGGTTTCCTATCCTATCCAAAACAGAGAGCCAGGGCTGGCTGGGAAGCTAGCGGAGGCTAACTGGCTGTGCCTCCCTCCAGTCATGCTGCGGCTAACACTCCGCTAGCCTCACAGCTGCGCCTCGCCAACAGCTATCCACCTCGGCACGATGTGTTAACATCATAACTGACGCACTTACGCGACCAAAGATCAAAGATCTGCCTGAAACAACATTACTCTGCCAGGAAACCAGCCGATACCAGCATCGTTCTCCAGTAACAAAAAATGCATTTTTTGCTGGTTAAATAAATAACTCGCCAGAGTGGTGGTCTTAAACATTTACCAGCCAGAGACAAAATATACCCGTAATTGGCGAGTGGCAAGTGTTAGTTTTGGACCCTGGATTGTGCCCAGAGTTGGGTATAATGCGTTGCAAAGTAACGTACAAAGTAATCAAAGTACAAAGTAATGAAAGTACTCTAACACATTTCAAAGTAAAGCGTTAGAGTACTTTGATTAGTTTTTGCAGTAACGAGTAACCTAATGCGTTAGTTTGCTGTTTGAATAATCAAATACTTGAGCACATTTTCAAACAAGCCATCAGTTACTTCCGTTACTTTTAGAACGCTGGTCCTTCAGCTCCGAAACAGCAACGGCTTTTGTTTGGTTCTAATAACGGAGATAACGTTAAACCTATCAGTCCGAAAGAAGCCATGAAGCTTGTGGCTCGTTACTTGGTAGAAGAAATGCTGCCATTGTCTATAGTGGAGTCTAAAAAAAGGTGGAGGAGGACTCGCTGACAGACAGGTCAGACTCAGGACTTGCATTATGTCCGATACACACTACATGACTTTTCTGCCTGTTCTGAAAGCCACTATGTCACATTACAGGATTGTAGAGTCATAAAAACGTGCCATGACTTGGCCGACAGACATGACACACTACATGATGGTACACACCAATTATCCTCGGTCGTCTTTTACGGCGTGTGTGATGTCATCGGGTTATTATTGTCCTATTTTTATTACTTTTACTATCATTTCAGTCACTGTGTCTGTTCATGTGCCAGCTGAAATGTTGTTGTAGTCACCTAAGCATATTTCTACAACAGCCCAGAGCAGATGAACCAAACAGTGGCTCTAGGCCTAGATAGGGCTATTTGTGTTTTTGTGTTTCCCACCATCATTAGAAAACCCTCCATAACAAGCAGAATTGGAAGAACACTGATTTTTTTCTTTTTTTTTTTAAACGTAAAACTGCTTTATTAAATGTTACCACCAGTTTTAATCACCTGGTCCATTTGTTTTGGAGAGGAAGAGACCTCTGCAGATAATTTGGCTCTTGGTAAAAAACCGAGGTGTTGGGTAAGTGGCACACTTGCAACATGCCAAACAGCATAGAAGAAACATTGATTTGCAAAATGTTTATACTGGTTTCAATCACCTGAGGCCTGTACTGTGAAGCAGGATTTGGAGTTCAGTAACTTCAGGGTTAACTCAAGGTTTTCATTTCTACCAAGCTGGTTCTCTTTTTCCTGGGTAAATCATCATGGTAGAACAGGTTAACGTCTGTATTGGATCACAGCCTGTCAGCACCCCGACCTTTGACCAATCAGATCACTGAAGTGAAAAGTAGCCATGGAAAAGGTTCAGAGTCCCAGGTAAAGAAGAGTAGCCTTTATATTGTTATAAGTCAGTAGAATCATTTAATAGTTTCAGGACTCTATTTCCACTGGTCTTAAAACAGAGCTTCTCACAAACAGAGAGATCGTTTACACACTTAACACATGATTTTAGCAGGATTTTTTTATGCAAAGTTTATTTTAATCTGCAGTGATAGTGTGGCTATATCAAACTCTGATTCCACCACTGCAGTTCAAAATACATTAGAAAAATAATCCACACACTGTTAATTGACTCCTGTTATTATAAATGCAACATTTGGGTCAGATAGACCTCATCAGTCACTAACTAGGCTACTTTTCCACCCTTTACTTAGGTAACAGAAACAGTCTAGCATCACTTTAAAGTCTTTCATGTGACATATTTAGAAAAGTTTTATCATCATCCAACTAAACAGCAAAAAATACTTTGTATTAATGTCACATACAGCTTGGTGATACCTACATGTCATTTAAGTCTCGGCTGATGGTTAATTTTTGGATTGTATTGCCAATGTTTCTACATTTTCAGTTTTTATTACAGAGTATCATTTACAACCCACACCACCTACATTTTACTGTCTTTGAGTGCCCAACAGTTTTGGTACAGTTTCATTACATATCAAATTAAGTAGCCTACTTCATTCGTGGCTCTGATGATGTCACCTGTAATTAACACCCCCGCCTCTTTCACATGAACGCACTCGTGGCTGGATAGGAAAACCCAGCGTTGACTGAACTAGTTTATAACCAGCTTTGTCAAAGATATCCTGGGTAAGTTGAAATTCATGGTGCAGGCCTCTGGTCTGTTTGTTCAGCTCCTGGTGAAAACCTCCTGAATGATAAACATTGAAGGAAATGCGAGTGGGAGAAGTTTCAGCTGGTTGAAATCTGCAATTCTCACTGCTGAATGCCACTGAATCCCCCTAAAACGTACACATTGAACCTTTAATGCAGGTTAACTGCTGTTACTCAGTACAAATGCTGATAATTCTTGAATTCCTGAAATTGAGCACAATCACTCAACTTCATCATTTGTACCAATAAATGTTTATGATGTACATTTTTTTGGCCCTTGAGGCTAATCAATTATTGCCACATATTTTGGTACTCTGTAATGCATTCATGCTACAGGGGATACTATTAGAACTGTAGACTTTTGTTTTCCAAAAGCACCACAGCCAACAATTACACAGGCACATTTTTTAGTTTTTTTTTTTTAATTATAATGAATTTCTTCAAGAAATGAAATGACACAACACTAACCTGAAAACAAACACAGCTTCAGTAAGGAGACATCTTTTCCTGTTCTCATTTTAAGTGAGGTGAGCATTATGTGGGAAAGGATGGTATTTTGAGAGTGATGGTGAGAAACATTCAGGTGTGTGTGAACAACCATACTCAGAAGTGTGGAGGTCACACGCATAAATCTGGTGTGCTTGGACATCTGTTTATGTGAGTGTTTATATCTGTGTGCGGATGTAGTGTTGTCACATGCATGTATATTTCTGCAAATGCCCAAGCAATTTTTCTTCTTTATTGGTGTTTGTATGTTTATGTGCATAATTCTATTGTACTTTGTGTTGTGTGTGTGTGTGTGTGTGTGTTAGTGTGTGTGTGTGTGTGTGTGTGTGTGTGAGAGAGAGACGGCTGTTGTCCTTGTCAGCGCACCTGCTGTCTCCTCCCCTCCTCTCTCTTCTCCGTCCTTTCTTCAGACACTTCATCATTTACACACACACACACACACACACACACACACACACACACACACACACACACATACATACACTATAAAAAGATCCTATACACACATGGAAACACAAACACATGAAATTCTGCATACACATATACTGCAGGGGACTTCCCTTGCTGTCATGTCACTACTGTATAGTCAAATGGATTGAGAACACTCCTGCAAACCATGCACTGACACATCGAACACACACACACACACACACACACACACACACACACACACACACACACACACACACACACACACACAGTTAAACCTCCACCTCTCTCTGTACCGTTTCTGTATATTTTGTATTCTTGTGCCAACGTCTTTCATCCCCTTCTCCCTGTTTTTCCACCTTGCGCCTTTCTCCCACTCCCCCTCCATCTTTCTCTTTTGCTCCTCCACTCCTCCATCCATCCTTCCATCTCCCTCCCTCTCTCATTACCTTAATTAGATCCAGCAGATGAACATCGTCTAGTCTGTTGGGGAGGAGGCTAGGCCTCGGTGATGCAATAAGGCTCATTTGCATCGGCAAAGTTAATTGCGGGAGCGGAGCAGGTGTATGGCAATAATGATCATCACACATGACACTCACCTGTGACCGGCGGCGTACGTGACACACACACACATACACACATATACACACACATGCATGTAGCCACGTGTTCAGCAACGTGCATGAGGTTTTAAACATTAACACATACACACACACACATATACATGCACAAGGAAAAGAGAGAAATCTCAACACACACATTCACACGCACGTATGCAATCATCTCTTGTCACCAAGTTTTTTATTTCCTAACTAATCCCCAAATTCCTTGTGGTAATATCTATTGGAAGATGGCCACACACATTCATATTCCAATGACACCCAGTGGGCAGGTGAAATATCAGTAAAATATGAGGAGCACATTCACACGCAATAAAAAATAGTGAGTATCAGTCTGGCATGCTGAGTGTGTGGTGAAATGCGGCAGCAGGGACAAAAACAAGGTGCTGTTGGACAGAGATCAAAAACATGACAGAGAACTGTATTTTAAACAGAGTACCGTGGTGTTTCTGTGCTGCACATCCCAGAGATCAGCTGTCAGACGGTGGGTGAGGCCACTTAGCATGGATGTAGTTCTTATGAATTTCATGCACACCCGTTTACTGGAATTGATGCATACTCCAGTTAATGGCAGCAACTTCAGAGTGACAGAGTCTAAAGCCCCTTTACACCGCCTCTTCAAGGCAGGAGTTTCAAGCCGTCATGCTGCCTCACTGTTCTGTAAACAAGGTAAGATTGCTGTACGAGGGGACAGAGTTGTCTCGCCTTTAAGCTAGCACTGGAGGTGGTGAACTTGGCGACACACCGAGGGGAGATTGAAAAGTAGCTGGTTACGACATCTATTGCACGTCTGTCCGTCCTGGAAGAGGCATCCCTCCACAGTCGCTCTTCCTGAGCTTTCTACCATTGTTTTCCCATTAAAGGTTTTTTTGGGCAGAGTTTTTCCTTATCTGCTGCGAGGGTCCTAAGGACAGAGGAATGTCATATGCTGTAAAGCCCTGTGAGGCAAATTGTGATTTGTGATATTGGGCTTTATAAATAAAATTGATCGATCGATTGATTGGTAGCAGCTAACTCAAAGAAGAACAGTGGCTGAAAGTGTCCACAAATTGGAAAAACAAATTCGGCCTGGCAGCTCCTTACCCTCTGACCAGAGGACCATCAGCCGCCATATGGCAGGGACAGTAAATGATTGTTATTGCAATTTGAATGCCTCTGTTACTGTCTATAAAGTGCTGCTAATGCAGGTTATACGTCACACTAGAGGCTGACCCATTGGTTTGTGGACTGCCGTTTTGAAGCTTGTTTGGATGAGAGGGTGAGAGGGTTCTATTTTTGAGCCAGCCTCAAGTGGCCATTAGAGGGCTTTATTTTTTTAGCTTCCAAAGTTGCCGCTTGGTTACATGCCAAGCCCGTCATGCCTCTTTTGCTTTCACAATGTCAGCATGCTATCTAAAATCACACACTGCCATTGTTTGGTTTGGCGTTAAAATGCAAAGGCAGCATAAAGAAAGGACTTTGTAGCAGCCCTATAGTGTTAATCTCTGTGTAAAAAGGGCTTACGATGCCTTATTGGATGGCTGGTGAACTTGGTGAACTCGGTGCAGTCCGAACAAAGGTGCCAGAAGTAGGGGCCAAGAATCAGCCAGTGCCCCCCACTTTATACAGATACAGATAGCTTTATTGTGTGTTTTCAGCTTTATTCTTCTGCATAAGTGAAGAAAAGTGTTGGTAACTCCAGCAAAGCCTTTGACTCGTTTCAAGAATGCTCTGCTTTTGAGGAACTACTGCACACTTTCTTCTCTGCACGTTTACATGAATCCAGTGAGCTGGTGATCTTATTTCCTCACTTCATTCCTGCTTTTACAGGTGAACACCATCATTCACGAGAATGAATCATAATTGGATGACATAAACAGCTCGCACTGACACAGGAACAGCACTCTGCAGCCTGTGAAACACCACTGATGTCATTGTTTTGGCCTGCAGAGTTTCAGTCTGCTGCTGACTGCTCGACATCAAGCGTTGCTATCAAGAAAGGAAACTTGATGGGTTTGTCATCACTGTCTGACCTGAATAATTTATAGACCTTGAAGTGAGGATCACACGTCTCTGTTGCCAGGTTGAGGGCTTGACGATGTGGCTCACACTTGTGTGTTGCCAGGTTGGGTGGACAGGGTGGCAGTGGTGGTGATGGTTGCACCTACACCAATGGTGTAAGATGGATTTTGCTGTGCATATTTAACACTTCTGGATTCAACAAGCCATATTTAGATGCACTGAGGTGTGGCATCACTAACACTTAAGAAGCAGAGTTTATACTTCAACAGGAACAGGGGGCAGAGAAAACAAATGAGGTTCTACTTATTACAATGTTTTCTGGGTGATGTGTACCACATCTCACTGTGCTCGATCTCATTTTTAAGTGATCTCTTAGTTAACGCCAATAAATCTCAATACAAGTTTTTGGGGGGTTAAAAAATTAAAATGTATTTAAATTGTTACGTATCTATATAGTATATGTAAGGTCAAAATCTTTTAAGAGTAACAATGACAGATTCACTGTGGCGATGTCACACAGCAAACGTTTCTACTAATGTGAACTGCAGCCCCCGATTAATGTGTGTGTATTGATATTCATATACATTTGATTTTCTGTGCCCTCAGTTTGGATTTGAGTGGCAATGTTTGCTCAAAAACAAAAATGCTTGTAATGGCACTTTGCAATGCCGCCTTTTATAATAAAGTCTCAGAACTTATGTGAGACATACTGATTTTGAATCAACCTGTTCTCATTCCCAGGGTAACAAATGCTGCCGCTCTGTCACATCCCTCTGCTTGTGTTACTGTTGCCCAAGGGAAACCTTTAGCATCTTTATGAGATGCGCCGGGCTTTCAGCTAACTCCAGAACAAATCCAGCTGCAACACTACTTGACATTAACTGGCGTGGTATAAAGAATGAGAAAGTCTGTGTAGGGTGTAGGGGATGAGAGGTGGATGGGTCAAACAAAACTAAACGTTCATCCAGGAGAGTGCAGTTTGTGTCCAGTATGAAACCAAGAGTCAAAGTTGTTTAAAGAATCCAGTTGTTTCTATGTAAAGTCATCTTGCACCAGTGTCACTCATGATACATTTACAGCAGGTTACAGTAGGTAACAAACGTACTTCTTTTAACCCCAAACCTGATTTTTTCCAAGCCTACCCCAGTAGTTTTGTTGCCCAGATAGTTTCAAAGTATTAACTATAACATGTTGCAGTTAGACCTAATGTAGATCTAAACTAAAGTATGCTCTGTTCATTGGTATAAGTCACCAAGGGGTGTGACAAAGCATCAATATTTGACGACCTGAGAATAAAAGCAGGTTGCTGTAGGAACATGTAAGAGTCCATTTTTGGGTAAAAGTTTTGTTTCCTTGTCTCTTTTTCTCTTTTTAAAACATGCCATTTGAAATTACTTTTCTCAGACTTTTTTCCCCTCCAAGTGTTGTCTCTCATTTCATCTCTTCTGTATGTGTATCTCACTCACTCAAGTCACAATGCTCATTGGAATGCCTCGATTTGAGTGGCTGAGTAGCCTAGTGTGAGATGATTTGACATATTTAATCAGTGTGTGAGTTTCGTGGTTGCTAAATCAGTGCTACAAATGGTATGCCGGATAAATTAGAAATGCTTTGCTAAAATATAATAATTCTCAATAATCTATAGATTGTGGGTTTGCATTAGGGCTGATATGATATCAGAATTTTACTACACAATTATCATGGCTAAAAGAATTCATCATAATAATTGTATTGCAACATCTATAGAAAATTTGAAAAGAAAAAGAAATGCTTGAAGTCAATACATTTTTAAATTTGTTTAGTGTGCATTTTGTTCTTGGCAAATTAATTACACTCACAAGATGAGTGTGGGGTGGTGGAGAGAGAGTCTGTAACCATAACTGCACAAAAGAGTACAAAAAGAGCAATGACACTTAATAGATAGTGTACAAGGTATTGAGGAAAGGAGACAAATCGAGAATTGAAACAGAAGTGATTTAAGGGATGCTGGATTATTGACACAATATTATAGTTTGTGTGCTATCAATAGGATATCAATATTTTTAAATATCAAGATTAATGTCAATAGTGGTATGTTGTGACACCCCTTGTCTGGATAGTGCACAGTTTGCATGCAAAGAGATGCACAAGTGTCTATGGTTTGCATGTTCCACATTTGCTCACACAGTAAGTGTGTGATGCAGTGTTGGACTTGCACTAGTCTGGCTTTCGTCTTGACTTGATCTCAACCCCTTAAAATCTTGGTCTCGTCTTGGTCTTGATACACTGGTCTTGGTCATGACTTGGTCTCGGTTAAGGTGGTCTTGACTAAAAAATTTCACTACCTTGACCAGTATTGCAGTCTTAACACAACACTATTTGAAGTACTTTTCATGTATGCCAGCAGTCTCTTATGGCAGGGAAGATTATCTGTTCACACAAATAGACTGATTTCAAAAGTGCTATCTTTACAGCACAAAAAGCCAAGCTACAGGACTGTGTTCCCAGCAAATGGGCCTGCGCTGTGTTGCAGTTGAGGTGTTATGATGGAGTAGAAACGAGGCAGAGCAGAGCTTCTGCAGCCCGCTGGTTTAAGTGTGAGAATTCGAGGATTGACAAAGTGAAAATGTGATGATCACGCCAGATGGCGAGTTTTCCACGTCACTTCAAAGAGGCAGGGACGACGCTTTGTAGGCATTCTGCCGACTGCTTCTCTTTTTATGTGGGGGTCAGAGGGTCGGCGATGCTCTGTCTGAGCCTCTTCATTAGACTCCTATTTCATTCATTATAGATTGGGGTTTTAATTGTCTCTAGGTACTGTACACATATTGCATTTCTGGCGGAGTTGCGTTTTGCTTTGCGTCGACACTTTGCTTGGGGAGACAAACGGTGGGATTTATTTGAAAAAGTCTTTGCACGACCAAGGACTTTCCTCACTAGTTGGTGTGGCATCTGGTGAGGTAAACAATCTGTGAAAGTGTTCGCTTTTTTGAGGAAGAACAATTGACAGCCTGCTGATGGTTACACTAACAGTCCAGTATGGCTGTGTGGGCATTTCTGTCGGATTCTGAACCTTCAGCAATGTCACACATTTAAATTATTCGCAAAAAGACCACTACTATACACACTTACCACTTGTCCAGCATTGTTAGTTTGACAGTCTTGCTTCTGGATCTGCCTCCCACAATGCACCGCTGCTTATGTGAAATACAGAGGAGTCTCTGTTGGATATTTATTTTAGTTTTTATTTCTTTGCAGTATGGCACACACACAAACACACACGCACAAAAAAAGAACCATAAAAGTAAAAAAAGGGAAAGGAGATTGAAAATGAAGTCTCCTCCTCGCCTTATGTTGACCCATCAGTCAAACAGAGGAAAATAATTTGCCTGAGAAGAACCACACAAACCACAAGTAAACAAGCACTTCCTCCTTTTAATGCATTATTTATGGAAAACAGGAGAGGGAGGAGGTGGAGGTGGTGGTGGAGTGTATGGGGGGCAGCTGAGTTGTGTGTGCAGTATTGTCTATGATGTCCTTTGTGTATTATTCATGAGTGCTGCAGCGTCCCTGTCTGGTTAACATACTGTATCTCTGCAAGACTCACTCAGTGCTGCTGGTCAGTGTCCACTTGGTGAGAGTCCAATTCAGGTATTCTTACTGAGCGTATCAATCAATGCAAATATAAATAAACAGCATTGTATCCATCGTATGATTTGAACAATATTTGATTTTTGTTCAAAGGCAAATATTAGGCCAGTGCATCAGACAGTGACAGTGTAAATGTTCCTAATTTCCTAATGAGAGTAACCAAGGCAGCATCCACAATAGTACGTTTTCATTTTCAACAGCGTTTTAAAATAAAAAAGATCTCCGTACACAAGAGCTGTTAGCACCATTTCAGAAATAATCTTTGTCCATATTAACTAGGGCTCTGTGTGTGGTGCTATAAATAACCAAAAGGCCTATTCTAACAGCACTGGTCTAAATTCACAAACAGTCCAGTTGGTGCCAGAGTGTGCGCTGGCGCTCATCAGCCCCGTTTTGACCAAGCAGTCCGGAAAGGCTCAGATTGATACGCATTTTTTCTGTTTCCACTGTGAAAAGTTGTGGATGGTACCAATGGAACTGTTACTAACTGTCCCAGTTTTTGGTCACCCCTCTGTTGGGATACCTGGCACACAGAAGGTGGAGCTAGAAACACTACAGTCTGTTGATTGGTCAATAGTGGACGGTCAGTCTTGCTCTGCACTGAATTGTGAGAGAAAGTTTTTATGGAACCACTATTCATACTGTGGCAAGTCTTACATAAGTAAAGTATAACTAACTATCTTACGTTCTTCTTCTTTTAGATGGTGCTCCTTCTTTATCAGCCATGACATCGAAAGTACAACCAAGTCCTTATAGATACATCTGGTAAAACTGTTGTGTTCAGCAATGCCCGTTGCGTACCGCTTACTCAAAGAACACTCTCTGTAAACACGGCTCTTCTTCTCTCAATTTATTGGTAGATCACAAACAACTTCCAGGTGCATACCACCACCTACTGTATAAGAGACTACTCCCTACTACATGTCATTTAGCCTGTTTCTTAAATCCTACTCGTAAACACGGCTCCTTCTTCTTCTGTGGTTTAATGGCTGCGGGCTGCAGCGGGCGTGCAGACTCGCTTCCGCCTCCGGGTGTCGTATTCTGGTTTGCTGACTTCAGCTGTGTGTCCGACCCGAGCCAGGCTACGCTAAATAGCCATATAGAGAAAGTTTTTTTTGTCACTGTTGGGTTCAAATAAATATGCGGATCTTCAAGGGGGGGTGATACGAACTAGGGACAGTTTTATGAATGGTAAAAAGTTCCGCACAGCTGCTTTAAAATCGATCTTTTCCTAGGAATGTTGACCGACCTGCATGAAACTCAGTGAACATAATCTAGGGAGCAATATCTAAAGTTCCCTCTTGGAAAAAGTTGTAAAACTTACTAAAACTGAGCTTCTATAAGGCAATGAATATTGTGGAGGGCGTGGCTCATCACATAAAGGTGTATAACATCTCAAGGGTTTCAGCGATCACCACGCAACTTTGTAGGCATATGACCACACATAATCTGTCATAATCATTATTGACCCCATCAAACAAAATGGGGGCGCTAGAGAGCTAATTTCTTATCTAGGCCTAACCGCCATATCAATTTTTACTAAACTTGGTAGATATGTAGAACAGGACGCCTCAAGGTGACTGGAGAAATTTAACTCTAATTGGCAACTGGGTGGCGCTATAACAACAGAAAAATGGCTAAAACGCGACAGATGGCTGTGGCTGCAATTGTACTATCAAATTCACAAAAAACTGTCTGAGTCCATTGCTCTTCTTAATGGGTTCAGCTGATTATTTAATCTGCAATATCCTATGACCTGTATCCCAAACACACACCATGTGAAACTGTACGTGGGCAACTGTGCACTCAATGAGTATGGACTAGTATCTAGAATAAAATGAAAGGGTGTTTTGCTGCCTCTCACAGCAGCTCTAGTCTGAGAAAACAAAAAACTCAATTCACTGGGCCGACTGCTGTCAACCTTAAAGGTGGAACGTGTACTTGTATTGTTATTCAATGCATGAGTCAACAACGTCAATCTATCACCTTAAATTTCAATATGACAACTTCCATTAGTTTATATTGTCTCTCTTGGTTGACATACACTTTTAGTAATGAGTGGATCTTCAAGCCTTAAAAAATATATATTCATTTCGACTGGATTATGTTAACTCCATATATTCTAATTCTCACTTGAAAAAAAAAGCATTGTGGAGTGTCGTTCCTTTGGGCTACAGCAACCCTCAACCCCTGTGCTTGCCTGAGAAGGGTTAAATGCACAAACCCACTTTAAAAAAAACAAAAAAACAAAAACATCGAGAGACACTCTCACTCCAGCCTGTTCTCCTGTTTTATTTAATTCTGAAAATGTCAGCGTAAAACCTTGTTCTGTGGGCGATAAACAAGGTGCAGACTTCCATCTGTGTCACCAGTGAAGAGCAAATAGTGCTGGATGGAGCGGTGAGTGACTACAACCCCGCCCACATTTAAGAGTACTGTTTGCAGTGAAAATGCTGAATGGACCTAGGGTCTATGTACCATGTCCGAAGGGTTACTTTTGGCTCCAAAGGTACCATACCGAAAGTGTTTGGTGTAAAGGGCGATAGTAAATATTTATGAACACACCCGAATGTTGACCAATCAATTATAGGTAGAGAGCCTGGTATCAAGGTCACAATGGTCAATGGTCATAAGATTTTCAGAGGCAGGCTAGATAGAAGGTACAGCCATCGTGGCAGCCTTTAGATTCTTGCCCTGTATTACCCGGTTCTGTACTTTGGAAGCTAATGAGAGGCAATGTGCAGAGAAGAGCAGGTTTAAGTGACTAGTAAAGACATCACACTATGAGGGCAACTGGTGGACAGGTGTGACAAGGTGTGACAAGGTGTAAAGAAGTTCTTAAAAATGCAGGGGCTGGAGAGAAACATGTTTTGAGGCTGAAGGGGAAGAGAACAAAACAGGGCAGGTGTTACTGTGACACTCCTAACTCTACACTGATCATTAGGAGCTCCATAGTGTTGGCCTGCCTCCTCGACATGCTCTCAGTCATGGATGACCATCCCAGTTATTACAACCTGGTCCCAATCCACAGAAATGACAGTCAAAAACAATGTGCAAACTTCCAGGTGTTACTTGCCTGTGTGGACATTGGCAACTGTTTTCTCATCTATGGATCAATCCCACTCCTGGGACACAGTTGTGACTTTTTTCTTCCATGTTCTCTCACTCCACAGCTGGCTAAAAGGATCATCAATAATGATCAGAAACAATGCTTTAAAGGTCAAGGAGCAGATTGCAGTGTTCCAATATATTCAACCACCAGACATTTTCTTTCTAATATCTTAAAGCACCGAAGTTAATGAGCACATAAGGAAAAGGTGAGGAGTTCAGAGGAGTGCCAGACCGAGAAAGCACACTATGGATGAGGTGAAGAGTGAGGTTGTACAGCTGATGTTGGTATCTTTGTTTTGTTGCATGATCTGAAATGCAGTCACCTAATTGCACGCCTCCAGTTAAACCCTCTCAGGTTTAGGCCAATCTAATCTTCTCTGTAATGCCTGAGTCATTTGATGGGAGCTGGAGGAGGACGTTATTTTTGGTGGTGCACATTGGTTTGCTTCTGTGGGCTTCTAGGTGAAGTCACAGGGGCTATGTGCTATGATTAGCAGTGTTGCAGTCTGAGAGGGGAAACGGCAGTAGCAGGCATTAGCTATGTTTGCACAGCTGTTAAAGTAATGCTACCTCATTCCTCTGCTCCGGAGGCAGGGCCTGCAAGCTGCAAGGATGATAGCACATTGTCCTCTCGGGACTTTTGTCACTTCAGTCCTCCCACTGTCATGAATTTGAATTTTTTTCTTTTTCTCATTGTATTTGGCTCACTTTATCTGTGGCATTTTTTCAATTATTAACTTTTGCTCAAGAACTACTTTTATCACTACAACCTTTCTTCTCCTTTTCATCACTCCGTTGGCAGTGCAGAATCTACCAATGCCAACAATTTAAATTTTCAGCTGCACTCATCAATATTTTTGTATCGACGATGGATTGAATGATTAAATGTGTTGCCTGCAGTGGTGAACCTGCAAAGACTTACCCAACCCAACTGGCAGAATAAATGTTGGCATTGTACATTTCTGTAAACCATACATGTACCTTGTATGATGGATATGTTGAAACTTAACGTTTCTTTATATTTAAACAAGGCTGTGGATAACGTGGTCATGTTTGGGCACAAAAAAAGACTTTGACATGGAAAAGATGTGTTTTGGCTTAGGATACACACATTTTGTGGCACAAGTGCCACTAGAATTGCAGCGACAGGTCACTAAAAAAAAACCTTATTACTGTAGGTGGCACAAACACCGCAGGAATTGACCTATGGCGAAGTCCCGCCCTCAAACGCAATGAGCCAATCCCAGTGCGTATAGCCATTCCCATACACTCGGACATTCTCTGCCTGGACATTGAAATGCATTACAGAAAGTCAGTTTTGTTCAGTTTCATGAGCTTTTTCTGAGATTTGAAGTTTAAAAATGGTCAAACAGTACACTGTGACCTGTAAATTTTGTCTTTTAATTTAAGCTTTTCATCGACCTTCTCAACAATAAAATGATGAATATATCCCTACAATGCATAGTTTAGGCCCTTTTGGTTACTTCTCAATGACATCTGATCGTTATGTCCCCAAAAAACATCAATTGCCTCCTGCGAAATGCCGTGTACTGTGACACCTGCCATAGCGCTGGTCACTGAATGTTGATAGCTTGTCCGTGTGAGTGGAGGGGGCGTGGCTTAGCCATAGGTCAATTCTAGCATTAGCTCATGAAAAAACACCCACACGTGGTGGCACAATAGCAGCTGAAAATGTAGTGACGAATTGATAAAAACACCATTGTTAGTGCCAGAAAAGTTGCTGGAGATGCAGCAATGGGTTGCTAAAAAACATCCACATTTGGGGGCACAAATGCTGCTGGAACAAAATGATGGTTCACTAAAAACATTAGTCAGTGGTCTTCAACAGTGGTCTGCAGCTTGACAGCTATCTCGCCTAGATGTCACACCATACACGTCTGTTGCACCCGCAAACGTAATAACAGCCCACAAACGTAATAAACCACAAATGTAATACAAATCTGCAGCTTTGAATGTAATAATCCCGCAAATGTAATAAATTTCCCACAAACGTAAAAGCAGCTGCTTACTACAAACGTAACACACAATTATTACATATATGGGAAGGTGAAAATCTAAACTGTAATAACTTCCCACAAATGTAATATGAGACTGAATAATGATCTTTGTGGTTGTTGTTGTTTGTTTGTTTACTTATACACCTGCCAATAGTGATGCGCGTGTTGACAAGCAACCCACAGGTCGGGTGGGGCGGGTCAGAAAGTGACAGAGCAGCGTTCTGAGTAAGTTAGAAATAACTTAGAGAAACACACACACACACACACACACACACACACACTGGTCATTCCTTGTCAGTTCACAGAATTACTCTGTGGCAGCAAATATGTAGTTTAATTGGATTTATTTTATTTACTTCTGCCTCTTCTTAGTACGGATTTCTCTGCAGCATCTGGCCTACAGTACCTGTGCAGCACCTCGGACAGCGGCGCTGCGGGATGGGATGGCTCTCGTAGGGGGTCAGGTGCAGGTTGTAAGGTTTTAAAAAGCTGCAAAACTTGTTATAATTTCAAGCATATGATCAAAGCAGCTGCACACCTGTATGCAGTCCACATTATGACTTCTTTCTACCATTTCTCATTAAAGTACAGGTAATATTTTCAACCAAAGAAATTAAGCTAACTTGTGTCACATGAAGTGTGGGAGGATGACAACAAATTATCTGATACAGTTATATAGTTTTGAGGGATGAATAGGTACAAAAGAAATGTTTTTTTCTTTGGTGAAAGTATTAGGATTACTGAAATTGAAATTGTAAATTACAAAGAAATTATTACAGCAATTAATTGTTCAGCACCAAGCCGGCTCTGATCCCCTCTATCATCTCCATCACTCTGTGCATGGATTCTATTTTAAAATGGAATATCCCTCACTTATTGGCTCTTTAACTGGCTTTCATCCTGATGTCTATGACATGGAAGTTGGCTCTCTACACGCTCTGACACCGTCTGTTTTTGCTAATCTGGCTCTGTACTGACGCACTAATGAGAGATTGGGACATCGACACCGGGTTCAGAGTGTGCAATGACTCATAGAGAAAAATGGCCCATCATGAGAGCCGTTACTGCTCTCATTCCACCTTTGAGCCAGAGAGTTTAGTTTTTCTCATTAAATGAATAACATCACAGTATTACCCTGTTCAGAGGTATTATAAAATCTTATATTTCCCAAAGCTGCTGAAATAAAAGGACTCGCTGTCAAATTTTGGTCCACTCCAGCTCATACTGTAACCAAGAGGGTGACATAGCCATCCAGGGAGGATTGAGATGAGAAAGACAAAAGGGTGGGGGTGGGAGTTAGGGGGGTGCGATAGAAACAGATCGGTGTGCTAATGCTAATTTCCTCGCGTTCTTCCCCGTTGATGGGGGGATAAACAGGAAGCGTTGTGGTAAATTCCGCCTGAAGAGTGTGATTGCTGACAGGCCTGACCTCTGCGCTCTCGCCATGTTTCCCCATAACTCACAATTAACGCTGACATTAGAGCATCCCCAGAGGCCCGTCCGGCTTTATTTCCCTGCCCGCCAGAAACCGGGCAGCGGCAGCGAGGCCTCTGGACCTGAGCCCAGTTCTATGATTTAGCTGGAGAGAGAGTGATAGCGAGAGGAGAGGATGGAGGGAGGTGGTGGAGGAGATGAGGGGGAAGAGGGGTACCCTGAGCACACTTTGGGGGTTTAGGGCTGTTATGGATATGGCTGTGGTAATTACTCAGCGCTTGTTATTGCCCACGCTACCACACCTGCGCCCGGCAAAATGCCGGTACAGCGCCGGAAGGCGTCCGACAACATCTGAAGAATGTCAAGGATGGCATCAAGCTGGATTAGCAAGAGATATAAACACAAACACTCCTGAAGAAAAAACCTCTTAAATTACTTTGTAATCACACAGACCTTAACAGTTGATGGCTGTACATTGTTATGTGTTATTTTGGATGGGCGAGTTTTGGCGCAGTCCTTTTATTTGGGAAAATAAACGAGCACCTGTTCTTCGACGTGTCAAATTCAATCTCACGGCTCGTTAGCGGGGCCCCTGCCCAATAACCCAGCTTTAGCACTGCTTTGGCTCCTAATTCCCATCTCTGGGCTGTCACACAGTGTCATCGCCACAGTCATTCATGTTTTTATTCATTTCACATTTCATCATTTATTTATCGCCTAGCCTGGCTGGTACACTAACACTAGCACCTCGGACAGGAGGAATGGAGGGGCTGACAGAAGACAACATTATTTCTGTGGAAAACCCACTGACCACTGACAGCGAAGGCAGCAGCCGCTGAGGAGAAGCATCCAAGCTTTTTCACAGGATTTCTCCTTTTTCAAGTTACCACCCATAACTGTGAGACCATTCTAAGTAGAGTGTAATTGTAAACAGTGTTGATATGCTGGGCAGCATCATGATCAGTACAGATGTGTCTGTGTCCTGAATCTGATAGATGCTAATATGATCACTTGATTTTAGCTTGATTGGTAGCATGGTGCAGGTCTAAACAACAAGACTAATAGTCTATAGGTGTACTACTGGCTCTGTGAAGCTGAAATGATCATTGTAAAGAAAAACTGTTCTCCAAAATATGTTTTTTAATTAAACAGTTGTGGTCAGTGACATACCTGTTTATATTAGGTATGATGATTTGTACATTTCAAACATACCATATTGATGTTTCTAAAGTGACGTAGTATACAAGCTGACTTTTGTCTTGGGGAGGTGGAAGTCACCTGAGCTAGACCCCTGCCAAGCTGCAGACCACTGCAGATTATTGTTTGACATCAACAAGCCTGTTTAATATTTTGCAACTCATTGCTGTGTATCCAGCAGCTTTTTAGGCTCCAAATGCAGATGTTTTGTAGCAACCTGTCATTGTTTTTCGCCTTGCGTTTTCTACCAAACTGTCGGCAGAGATCTTGCCACAAAAGTCACTGCTCTTTACTAAGACATCACTGCTTTTCCTGTCCTGACAGTGCCCCCAAAACTGTGTATTTTAAGTCAAAGGTTGCTCTTTTCCTAACAGTATCCAAGTTTTTTTTGTGCCGAAACCTAACCACACCTCACCACATTTTAATAACGTTGGTACGTTTGAGTACAAATTCATGTTAAATCAATCACTGCCAAATTTCGCTACCTGAGAGGGCACCTGGGTGAGAACGCTGGGTTTAGACAAGAGGTGGAAGTGCCGCACCCTAAAGCCTGAAGGCCAGTCTCAGGCCAGTCCAAGGCCTTTAAATTCAGATGCCCCATAGCCACTCATGGAGGTCTGTGGCTGATTTGTTGGCTACTCTCCTGGCCGCTCTGTCAGCCACCTGAAGGCCACTCCATTGGCCGATCCATCGGCTTCTCAGCGAGCCAAAACTAGAGCTGCAGCATCACTCTGCAACAATAGTTTTGGTGTATAGTCTCTTTTTTTTCTAGATTATTTAAGTAATAGCCTCGTATCACTGCTAGATGAGCAGACACATAGACGAGCAGACAGGCAGACAGAGACAGCAGAGCCGCTCTGTGTATGATTAGAAAAGAGGAGGATTAGAATTACATTTTGGTCTGCTACATCACCCCTTCATTTTGTTCAAAAATTAAGTTTTTGTTATACAGAGGAAGTAAAGTACTCTCTGTGTACTGATGCTAAACTTCAGGTACTGAAACCGTTATATATTTCAAATGTGAATGGGGCCCAAGTCTAATAATGTAAAAAAATGTAAGATCATATTCATGGTCTGCAGACAGGTACAATGCCAATATTTTTTCTGGCGATTGGGTTGGAAATGAAACAAAATCAAGTACAAAAACTGTGAATATGCACTGCAAAGTGTTCATAGTTTTGACCATACATGTTTGTGTAAGGATATCATTACATAGTGTAGATTTAAAGTGTGCTCAAGTCTCCTTAGCGGCCTGTTCCTGTGTGCAGCACTTTATGTTGGATGTCTGAGTGTTAGAAGGGAAGCAGATGCCCTTTTCCCCCCCACCCCCTTCCCCTCCTCCCTAACCACCTCCCACCTCCCACCCAGGTAACAGAGCTGTCACCCTGCTCTTAACCAGATCTGAAAGCATTAACACCCTCGCCCTGTGTGCTCTCTCCCCTGGGACCTGGGCCATGGGCGACAGCAGTGTTGCCCTCCAACCACCATGCCCCCGCCAGCGCTGGCACATGAGGATCGGCGTGGAGGGGCTGTGTGGCGCGGGCTCGCATGCGTTGGCAGCCGTGCCCAAAGTCACTCGGCAGGCCCTGGCGCAGAGCCAGTCAGTTGAGCCAAGGCCAAAAATAAAAAGACAGCCAGAGAGGAAGGGAGGGAACAGGGGACAGATGAAGAGAGAGAAAAGTAGAGGAGCATTTTCTCTTTCAGTTAGCCATCCAACTGTTTTCTCCCTCTTCTTCTAATTGACAGAATAAATGCACCTGCCATTGTGGGGCATCACAGAAATGAGTTTTGGCGCCTGTAGAGACACCAGAGGGGGAAAGTTGGCTGGGAGAGAACAAATCAAGGGTCAACTGCTCCAGTGCCTCCCATATTTCTTTCATTTACCCAACTCTACAACTACGACGTCGACGTAGAGCCTGCGCCGTAGCCTGACATGCACCTCCTCAGAACTGTAACTATGCGTCACGGTGATGCAGACCTCCTGTCTGTTTCTGTATAATGACACCTTGTCCCTCAGTGCAAACAAAGCTTGTTACTTTTTACTTCACAGATAAGAAACCATAAATTGTGAAGACAGTAAAACCTCCACTAAAATAGCATTTTCAATCTTGTGTGTAATTCATCCTTCAGGGATTTATATTTAGGGATTAATCCAGGTTTCATATGAGAAGAGGAAATCTTGTCGCTAGGCTAATTTATACAATGCAAAATGCCTTAGGCTGGCGCTAATAATATTAGCATTTTGTATTTCATTGGATACGTGTTTAGTATGACAGTTGTTTTGCCGGTTAATCTTTAGGGTTATAATGGAGCCAAATTGTGTGCTATTACCTTTGTTAAATGTTGCTGTTGTCCCTGGTTTTATATGAGAAGATGAAAAGATTGCTAGTAGCTAGGCTAATTTATACAATGTGAAATGCCATAGGCTTGTGCTAATAATGTTAGCATGTTGTATTTGTGGGGAAAATGTGTCCAGATAAAGACAAGTGTTGTCTGTGAGTGCTGCAAGTTACACTGAAGATGATTTGTGTACTTGTGTTTGAAATTGTCTCTATTAAGCCATATTTAAGCCATGTTAATGTTTTGGGTGTGTTTTGAAACAGCTTAACTTAACAGCACTTCACAGAAAGCCCCACTGCTGACTAGTGTTTTGGAGGTGTAACTGCAGAGTGACAGACACACCACCACACAAGAAAAATTGCTCACAATGACGTAGGCGACGTGCGTAGGCGACGTGCGTAGGCGACGTGCGTAGGGTCTACGCACAACCATAAATCTAGCTTTAGAATGAGCTTAATGTATGCAGTGATATTTGTGATGTCTGATGGCAGTGTTTACTCACTATCTCCAGGCTATGACCCAGCATTCTCAGTGACATATGGCATGCATTTGTGAATAACAAAGAGGTAGATGCTAAAACAGGAAATAAAACTACACAGAGTGTACGTATTTGCAGGTATCCCACATATTTTGAAAGGCTGCGATCACGTGACCAATGCGCTGATGGCAATAAACAAGGAAGAGGTCCCGAGCGCTTCTAAAGCAGGATTTATACTTGTGTGTCAGCCCTATGCAGAGCCAATTCCATAGCCTACGCAAGTGGTCTACGCCGTTGTGAGTATATGTAGCCTGGTCATAAAATGAGGAGACCTGACACACATAAACTACTTTTTGTGGGTCTTTACTCCCCGACTGCCAGGAATCACCAGTTTTAATTTATTTAATTTTGAGACTACAAACAAAACAAAAAAATAGCTTTAGGCTTGCTTTAAAAAATAAAGCAAATATGTCTTACAACATTTTCCCTTACAAGAGCTTAATACTGTCTCTTAACTCTAAACAGTATTAGCAACAGTGTCAGCATCATCAAAAGGTGCTATCAAGGTAACAATGGTATCTAAAGACAACAGTAGTGGCTCAGTCTCCCTCACTCCGGTGTGCTGCTTGCGTGCCACACACACCCGGAAGTAAATCATGGCTTTCTTCTGTGCCTTTTCTCCCCTGCTGTCCCACTGTTCAGTATTCTCTCAGCGCAGTGGGGTTGACACACATTTAGAACACATTCGACAGACCTGGATATTTCCTTATAAAAATGCAGGAACACACACTTATAAATACAGGTAACCTCCCGACTTTCTTGTTTCTAAAGTCCCAGTGCGAGATCTGCCAGGAAGCAGCTCCTAAAGCGACAGCGTCACCTCAGCAAGATAACCAGTTTTCAACATATGAAATGATGTGACAGAAAAAATAGTATGAAAACAAAAATAGTCACTATAATACTAATCCTCCAGGCAAATCATGCGTGTGTATCAGTTATACTTCTGGAACAGCTCAAAACACTGTCTGCCTATAGTTCGCCTGGCTACATATACTTGTGAGGTGGTGTGTTTGTGTCACTCTGTAGTTACACCTCCAAAACACTAGTCGGTGGTGGGATTTCTGTGAAGTGCTGTAAAGTTCAATTGATTCAAAACACACATTAAACATCGCTTAATAGCGACAATTTCAAACTCAAGTACACAAATCGGCTTCACTATAACTCGCAGGATTCACAGACAAAGCACTTATCTTTTGCCTAAACCTAACCTCTGTAACTTTATGTTCATTACGTAACTGAATTTTAAAGGCATAATGTCATTCATGGAGCACAAATATATAGGATATCATTCAAGCTGTTGTGCATGCATTTTTCGTAGGATATCATATAAACCGTTCTATGAGAGCAAAATTGTCTACAATTGTTATTTTTTCCATTTTTTCCAATTCCTTTTATTTTGAAAGTCAGTGACACAAGTTACACCTTTAGCCCCGTCATCACACTCGTCACCGATGTGGAGGACTCCAGCCATGAAACTTTGCAGCCTGAGATAAGGTAGTAGCCTCAGGTACAATGACGCTAAAAACAGAGTTCAAATGACGTTTTTCCAAACAGCTTTTTATGTTGGGGCTTCAGGACACTATGTCACTACGGACGAGCAGTATGGAGATATTTTGTGGTTCGAATTATCTCTTTTTGGACGTTTGAATCTGAGGCACCGTAAGCCTCCATTAGGTGGAGTTTTGTTGCTACCCCCTCTCCCCTTGGATCTCCTCAAGTGTTGTGAGGACTCTAAAACTTCACCTGAGCCTCCTTCGGCATATGGGTGAGTAGATAATGGCTGAATTTTCATTTTTGGGTGCACTATCCCTTTAACACGAAGATGTCAACTCACAAGCCGGACTCAGGCAGAGTGTTTAAAAGCAATAGTTCGGCAACAGATAACCAGCCAGTATGGGCAAACAAAGCAGGCAATGAGCAACTGGGAACAGGCTGTGGTCAGAAACACTAAGACTGGGTAACGCTTTAGACAACAAGAAAATAGTGGGAAATAGGGCTGGTACATGTGCAGGGGAGCTAATGAGGGAATGGGAACAACTGTCCTGGTAGGTGAGGAATTCAGGTGAGTGTGATTTGCAGGAACACATCACGAGGGAAGATGGGGAACGGCAGGTATCTGGGATGACAAGATGTTAATAACTCAAAAAAAAAGTGAAAAAGAGCACAACAGAAGTAGCTGCCTCTCTTAAAACTGAACTGTTCTTTCTGTCAGGGCAAGTAACTATTGGAATTTCTTATACTGTAGGATGGGGGAAAAATAGCTAAGCATTGCACCCTGTCTCTTACATTATCTTAGTTTGCTACATTTACTAGGTCAGTGTGATTTTGGCTGCAGCCTTAGATGGATTCTTAAGTGGAAGTTAAGTGATGTGTGTCCCTGTGCATACATGTATGCGTGTGTGTGTGTGTGTGTATACTTTACTCATGCAGTGGTTTGCATGTGTGTTTGTGATGTATTCAGGGGAAAGGAGGAGGGGAGGGGGAGGCTGGACTGGACAGATTCCGACGCATAATTTAAATTTAATTGGAGCGGGCCTGACTGGCTAGGGTCAAAATGAAGAGAAAATCAGTCACATTAATCAAGATAAAATTATCAGCTGATTAATCAGTGTTCTAATTATGGTGCCGGCGCTTCTCTTCTTTGTTCTGTTTTAATTACTCTGCTTCATTGTCTTTTCCATATGGCCAGCATGTCCCCCTCAAAATGCCCAGTGAGCACACAGACATGCAGATTCTGACACACACACTTACACACACGCACACACTTACATATCACCACTAACAGCAAAAATAATTAGTGCATGCTCAAATGTGAATCGCTTTGTAAAGGACTCGTCTTAAATTCAGAGTTCCCCATTTTTCGCTTGTTTTCTCCTGTCCTACACACTTCTGTTTGTCAGGGGCTTTGCTTTCACCCCGCATCCCTTGCAAAGGGTTTTTAAAAAATGAACATATTTCAGCTCAACTTGTACCTCCCTTCAGTTTCTGTTACATACTCAAGCCATAGGTCTTCTCTGAGTCTTCCGGTGAGATTAGACATTTTTTCCACTTTGTGGGTCACACTACAAGATATTCATTTTGTTTTATGGCGTCCTCTTTGAGACAATCTGTAGTTTAAAAAAAAAAAATATCTTGAATGCATCTGGAAAGAGTAGGCTGTTTAAAGAGTCAATAGATGGCAGTATTGGCTGATTATCCTCGAGTACCTATTCTGAAGACAGATGCTGAAAGAAACTGGATTTTTAAAAGAAGATAAGAATATTCCATTTCGAAACAGTGCATGCTAACTAAAAAAGAAAAAAAAGAACAACCTTAATGGCACAGTTCAGTTTATGACTGGAAGTTTTCACACTGTCCATCCAAGGTATGAAGCTAAGATGACCAGTAGTAGTGAGATTATATTGTTTAATTCTAGAAGACAGCCTGCAACCATGTAAAAATAATGGGCGTAGCTACAGCAATGTCACTCATTGGTTTGTGGACTCCTGTTTTGAAGCTTTGAGTTCAATATTACGGCCGACTCCATCTTGGTTTTTTGGAGTCAGAAGTTACCATATTTAGGCAAGAGGCTTGAGCTGTGGAGGAGCGAGGTATGGATCTGACTTAGAAACCAAGGGCGCTATTGGGAGACAGCCTATCACTCCAAGTGGCTCGACCATAATTATGCGTAACCTTAATTATTAACAGTTATAAACAATTTCACTCTCCTGTACAGTTGTCATAAAAAGGTAATTAAGCCTTTAACATGGGGTCTATAATCAACTGACTCTTGGAGCCAGCCTCAAGTGGTCATTCAAAGAACTGCAGCTTTTGCCACTTCTGTTTTGGCTACATCTTTCAGGACCGTAGGTTGCCACTTGCTTTCAACATACAACTACTGTACAATGTAATTCCTTCCAGTTTACATTTTTGTAAACTTTTATACTTTAAGTAAGTTTACCAGTTTGGTAAATGTCGATAGGTACAAGGGAACATGATGTGAAGTAAGGAAATAAGGGAATAACAATTTAGGAGCATCAAAATAATTTATACCATTATTAGGCTACTACTATTTACTTTCGGTGGTGGGACACAGTCATTGTTTTGCAAGTCACAAGTAAGTCTCAAATCTTTGCACTCAATTCCAAATTCAAGACAGGCAAGTCCAGAGTCATGTCCTGAGTCAAGACAGGCAAGTCCTGAGTCAAGTCTCAAGTCAAGGGGGGCAAGTCCAAAATCAAGTCAACATGCTGAATCAACTGAGAAAAGCCAATGAGGGCCGATGAGGGCCAACAGTCTGGGACACATCGGGGTGACTAGGTTGACGCTCACTGACAGCTGAACATTGACTGACAGCTGCCTTGGATAGTGTGTAAGGGCCTTCATGGCCTAAACCAGCTGTATGTTACATAGTTACATGAAAGGGTTGATGGTTATGACCGTATGATCTGCACTCAGATCTCAAGGATTGTCCCATCATGTAGCCTGTAATATTAGAATAGGTACCCAGTAGTTAAAAGGAATACCAACAGTATAAATGCCATTACCATATATTACCTGATCAAATTACTCTGTTTTGTGCAGGCCAATAGTTATATGTATTTCCTTTATTATATGATTTTTTATTTTTTTCTGCTTGTCAGTTAGCATTTGCATACTAATTTTGATAGAAAGGTCTATGGATGGTGTAGTTGCCAGTAATGGGTGGGGCTGGAAATCTTTTGTAGCTTAAATAATTACATAGAATATTATTTAACACACTAGAAACCGTGCATGTTACCAAGGCTTTTATTATCTAAGATTTCTTCCAGTTTGTGTTAAGGCATTCTTGCTTAGCACCAGTGCCATCTTGTGCTAAGTGCTAACTGCTAACTATCAGTGAGTATGGACTGGGATGTAATAAGTTAGTGAATAAAACATGTTCTGTTGCCACAGGGGCTCCACATTAGGCAGGGCAAAGTGGTGATTAGCCGACCCATCAAACTCTGCACTGTAATTCCCACCACCACTTCCTCCATCTTTCCTGTTTTACTCCCTCTTTCTTTATTCTTTACCTCTTTCCTCCCGCTGAATTCATGCTTTCTTTTTCTCTCTTTTTTTTTTTAAATCATTCCTCCTTTAGCAGTTGTCCACCGGGTAATGCGTTAGAATTTTCTTCATGTTGTTATATAATCCTCCCAGAGAGGCACACAGTGTCCGTGAAACTCAGCAGTGGGTCCTGTTCTCTCTACACTTATGCATCAAAACAGAATAACAGTGATTGTATTACTTAATTTCACCATGTTCTCAGTAAAGGTCTGGTCACAGCAAAATTTAAAACAGTTATGTTTCAGAGCAAACTTTATTTAATTATTAAATTTTATTCAACCCTTTGACCTCTGCAATACAAAATGGTCTGCCAGTGCCTGCACTGGTATTTTTGCCTATTGGGATGTAATTTCTAGGAATATCTTCAAATCTTTCATATTCCTAAAATCTGTACAACCTAAGCTAAAAGGTAATGTTAGTCAATAAATCATAACTGATAAAGATATTGAAGTTGTGCCATGGAAAAAAATAGAAAAATCAGACTTGATTTTTCATCAGATTTTACAAGTAAAACACACATTTATTGATTCAAAAGATTTTTAAATATAGAAATATAAACAAAATATTTCTTAACACTTCATAAGTTGTTTGAATTGTGTACATTACAGTCATTCTTCTGGCACCATCATGCGGTTTTGCACAACATGTAACATAGCCCAATGAAGTCATTACAAGCATACAACCTGATGACACAGAAGACACGACCCTTAGCATTCTGCTGCAAAAAGAATAATAGTTCTATCTACTATGTTTTTTTTTTTAGATCGATATATACAGGATTACGCAAACAATGATCTCCCATGGCCGTTACAGGGAAATACCGGTGTAATTACAGCAAAATACTGTTTGCACTGCACGCATGTTTAGGTAACATATATGGTCATGATGTAATGATGGTGAAGACAGAAACCAGTGAAAACACTGTACATATATGTTACCTTGACCAACAGACTTTGGCATTCATGTTTGTTTGGTTTTCAGGCAATTTTGTATCATCAGGCGCTAAGTTGGAGACAACAAAAATCTGTCTCCTAGTCTTAATTATGACCTGGATGTGAACTTCTATATGATGACTGGCTGGATTGCAAACCCTGTGAAAAGTCACTACTGAGGGTTTCCATGGACCCAGCTGTATTGGAGCTGTCCTGATATTGCTATATAGGATGATGTTATTGTCAGCAATTTAGCTGAGCTTCATTAGCTATTCAGTATTAAAACAGGTTTACACATACGGACATGTTCTGCCAAGATGACCTCACAGAAATCCATGAAATGATCATGACCTCTGAGCCCGGCATTCATGATGGTGGCATGAATTGTGTTGAAATTAAATGGTTGCTGCAAGATCGGGTTTAGGCACCAAAATTATTTGGTTAGGCTTAAGAAAAATCATCAAACATAGTCAAAATATATATGTTTGTTACCAGCAGCAGGGCTGGGTTTAGGCACCAAAATGATTTGGTTAGGTTCATAAAAAGATTGTGTTTTTGCTTAAAATAACTATGCTTGTTCCATATGGGATGTAAGTATGGCATTAGGGATGCATGATAATATCGGCACATCATCAGTGTTGGCCAATATTGGCTTTAAAATGAATTATTAGAATTGGCAAACATGCTTTTTCTTAATTTGCACAATGAATGAATATTACATACATTGAAAATGATTGAATTCCATGTCACTATCTGCTTGTGGGCCATCACGATAAGAGTATGCATGCATTATATGAATATAATTTCACTACAGAGAGGACGTGATCACTAAAATTGGGTGGATAAAAAGGTGGCTCTCATTATTGTTGTTTCATACTGGCATATCGGATACTGGCAAAAAAATAAAAATCTGCATCCCTATATGTTATAAAGTGACGTAAGTACATCATGTAAGGCAACATAACTATGTAAAACACATAAGCATGTTAAGTTGGGGTGGACGTTTAGTTTTTGACAGGACACAAACTGCAGTCTCTTCGCTGAAAGTCAGGTGTTAATTTACCCATAAGCCACCCTGACCTCCTCCCTATGTGGACTGTCTTGCTCTTTATACTGTCTATAGAGTAGTAACATTAACCACTGCCCATTATGTGACATCACTGAACCAGGGAATTCATGTGTCCATGTGTCCACTGAATCAGTTTGAAATATCACAGGTTACAAGAAGCAGGAACCAAAAAGGACACCCTCACCAAAACAGAGTAACTTAAATGCATTGATGCATTTTGTTCAAATAACATAAAATCAATTTCTATTTTTTACTTCAAATGCTCAGATAGTTTGGCTCATAGATATATTGACATATCAGTATAAACTGTCTATCTAAGAGGCCACTAGATAAGATTTATGTCCAGACACTAATGACATCTGCAACGGATTGAAACATCGCTGCTTGTGTTTTATTGAGTTGTCAGTGTGTCGGAGTTGAATCAGACCACTCACACCAGCGTCGGCGACCAAACCTCTCTGAATATGTAATTAGCTGCAGCAGTACAAGTGTCTCATGAATATTCATGATCTTTTTAATTAGGCGGCTCTCTTCACAGCTAGCCGCCACAAAAAGTTACCTCCTCGTCACACACACTGTGCATGTGTGTGTGGTGTGTGTGACAGCGTTTCTTTGTGTGTGTGTCATCTTAGTCCTCAAGTGCTCATGTGGGGGAAGGGGTTGGTGGAAGAAAACTGATGAAAAGACGGGGAAAATAATAAAGGAAAGGTGTTAGAATGATAGTCTGTCTGCCTATCTGTCTATCTGTCTGTCTGTCTGTCTGTCTGTCTACATATTTCAATGCAGTTTTTACTTTACTCGCCCTGCATGTAGCCCCTAACATGTAAATCGTACATGTAATTGTGACCCAAAAATGTACGAAACAGGAAAATCCACCAGATTCTCACTCTGACCACGTCACATACTGACGCTTAGTCATGGACTTTCCACATCGAGATATGACATGCAGGGTACCCTAGCTGAGTTGGTTGTTGACATTCTGGGACACCGTGTCAACTTTTGCCTGTTACATGCATTGTCTGTTTTCAAAATACACTTCCGTTTTCACAGGAAATGTACAGTTTGCATACAGTGTTTTTCAAAATAAACACACTATGTCAGTGCAACGTTGCGTATTGATGTTTTTTTTCCTTCAACAACAAACGTAGACGGTTGGGTTTTGGAAAAAAGAACAGGGTTTGGCTTTGCAATCTTATGAAGCAAACACCAGTCTCACGGGTAAAAGTCAATGGATGTTGGACCCGTCCACCACCTGTCCTACCGCCTTACTTGGACTTCTGCCACCTTAACCTTTGTTGTTGTCCCGTTGTGTTTCACCCTGACGCAGCTGGATGCTGTTAAACAATAACGGACCCACTGGTCCATCAATACGTGTTCAAGCTTGAGGCAGCATTTACTGTACTAATCATGGTGGTGTACCACAAAAGAAACAAAAGAAACAGATACTCTTGCAGTGCATGTGTGCTTGCACATATGTATGTAAAGAGACAATGGAGTGAAGGAAAAGAGGCAGATGGAAATTGAACTGATACTATGCAGGTTCGAGGTGAGCACCAAGACACTGTAATACCCAAACAACACTCCCATAACAGTATTGTTGGCAGCATGTCGAATGTTGTATTGAATTTCATTATTTCAGTTTGCCCGGGGCAAGGAAAAAAAGTTTGTGCAACTTGGCTGTAGCAGCCAACCCCCATAGCATTAGCTGTTGTCCTAAAGTCTCTGTCTCTCTTTGGGTTACTTGTTCCATTAAAATGTTGGCATTGTAGGATGCTGCAAACCACAAATACGCTACATTTGCATGTTTCATAAATACCATATATATATATTTACAAAGTGATGTAATATATGAGCTGACTTTGTCATCAGCAGGTGGAGGGAATGGTGGATGGAGTGAAACCTAGGTGAGACACCTGTCAAGCTGCTGACCACTGGTCCAGACTGTTGTGATTTAGTGAATCATTGCTGTGTTTCCAGCAGCTTTGAGGCACCAAATGTTGGTGTTTTGTAGTGACTCATTGCTGTTTTTCAGGCGTAGATAGTGCCAAGAAAAGTGGTTGTTTAACATCAAGATATTGCGTTGCATTGTGTTTCCAGCTGGGATTGTGCCCCTGAACTGATTATGTTCAGCCTAAACATCTTTTCCTACCCAGAATGAAGTGGGTTTTGTGCCTAGAACATTATGGCCAGTGTTGGGAAGGTTACTTTTGTAATGGGTTACATATTACTAGTTACCCTGTTATTAGTAAAGTAACTAGTTTAATATTTAATCAAAGTAATGCAATTTGAATACTTTTTGATTACATTTCTGACAAACTTCTTCAACTGGGCAATAAAGCTGAAAAATGTCAGGAAATCGGCTACGCCAAAAGAAGGCATTCCTGCACAATGAAGGTCAGTAAATGTAACTGATCATAATTAGATTTCTTTTGTATTTTAATTACATGTAACCCTTCCATGCACATGCATACACTAGTTACTTCACAACACTTACTTTCACTCCCAGCTACACACACTTTGTCTCTCTCTGTCTCACTCTCAATCTCACAGACTCCACATTCAGTCCCCTCCAAAGGCTGAGTGAGGAGTTTGCTCTTGATAAACGCAATAGGCCTTCTCTAGAGCCACTGTTGAGATTGTCTGTTCTGAGCTACTGTAGAAACATGGCGCTTCAATGTGGTGGGCTCTGTGGAAGAGGACTTTCTCCCTGAGGTAACAAAAACACAACATTCTTAGTTTCAAGTGATTATAAATCAAAGACAACATAATTATTAACATATATTCCATTTCTACCAGTAGATCCACCTAAATCTGGCACACAGCTCCTTTAAGATTAACATAAAGACTGGAGGAAGTAAGGAAGAAACAGATAGCTGGCTCATTCTTAAGCACCTGATGTCTACTTAAGCTAATTTACAAATTGTATATCATTTGTTTAACTTGCACAGAATTGTGAAACTGACAGCTATAGAAACTATATCATAAAGAATTGTAAAATAGGAAACTGAGCTTCTAGAGGTAGTTCTGTCAAGAAACAATTTCATGACAACAACAGCCATGTTGTCATCTTTATATACAATCATTGATACAGACAGCTAACAAAAGTCTATTTTTTAATTGTGCTTTATCCTCATTGTTCTAAAGCAAAGTCTGGCGGTTATAAAATGTACACACATAGCACATTACAACTAATCACATCTTTCACAAACACACATGCGAACATGCGAATTATGCACTTTTATTAGATTACATATCTTTATTTACCCTTGGAAAGTTTGTTGAGCACAAGTGGTCAATTTTAAGGCAGACAAGTGATATTAGTTTCCTATTGTTATCACATTAATTGATTCTAAGGTATGGCAGTTGACACACCGTGCCATACGCAATTTACACCTATGTCCTCCAGCACTTCTGTGCTGCACCTCTGGCTACAGTATGGGTTGCCAGAAATGGGCAGCATTTAAAAGTTTTAATACAGTCATAATGGTACCAAACCTAGCAACCTCAGTGTGATGACAAGTCTCTGGGAAACTGCTTGCAGCCCCAGCGCCTGGATGTTGTTCACCAAGAAATTGTTCCATTATGTAACTCTCTCTAAAGCTACAACTTGATTTTTTTTACCTTTCTGTTTTTGCTTGAGAAAAAAAGAGATACAATATATTTATTAGTGAGCCTGAGGTGTTAGAGGTGAGGTGTTAGTGGCACTTTTTCACTTTAGAGAGCCAAACTAGCTGTTCACACTTGTTTACAGTCATTAAACTAATCTAACACCCTCATCTAACATCTATCATCTAAGTAATCTAAACAGTGTTGAACTGTTCCAGCCCAATCTCATTCCCAAATTGTTAAGTACCAACACCTGGGCAGTGTCCCTTAGCGTCAGACACCGATGCACCAAGGCACCTTTAGCATCAGTGTGAGGTGCATTGGGTGGCATCATTTTTTGATGCTTTGTATAACTACTTTAGCATAAAGAGCAAGAAAGTCTGCATAGGGTGGATGGGTCAAACAAACTCTGGACTTTCACCCAGGAGACAGCTGTTCATGACCCGTGTGAAACCAAAAGTAAAATTATGTCAAAAACAACATAGAGTTGTATGCTAGTATGTGTAGTATACTTTGCTAGTGATGTCATGTGATGTTATGTCGTTAGTAACAAACAGTTATTTTAAGCCAAACCTCAATGTTTTTTCTAAACCTAACCATGTCCTTAGTAGTAAATCTACAGCAGAAATATATATTGAAAAGAGCCTGTATGCATTTAATGAGCATAAACATGTATATTAACTGTGAAAACTGTTTTTTTTTGTTGTTGTTTTTTGAAAAGACACTGCATGTAACGAGTGTCAACTGACACGCCACCCTTAGCCTCCAAAACTGATGCTTGACAGGTACCCAGAGTGTCGCAGTTTGACACATTGGACCAGTGGCCAAGCATTGGTATGTTACGACTTTGCAGTGAGAATGTGGTGACTACTCAACTGTCTATTGTTAATGTTCCCTTGAACAAGGCAGCTGAGCCCCTCCAACTCTGTAACCAACAGTATTGTCGACTGTAGTTGAAGATCTCCCAGGTGACATGACATAGTGCTTGAAGAGTTCCTTTCATTAAAAAAGGTCACAGTGTATAAAATATATCTGTAACAGATATTGGTTGGCTTATTTACTAAAGTGGCCAGTTGAGAACATGAATGCTAAATCTAGCAGGCTGATGGTAGCTTCCTATTACAGCAGCAGAGCTATGATCACATTAAGCATTCACTGACTGACATGTTTATGATTGTCACATGTAAGAAGTGCTATTAGATATTACCAGCATTCAATCTCATAAGTGATCCACAGAGGTAGGAATGATATCAGCATAGTGTTTGGAAAAGTGACTTTTTATAGGCGGACTTGTTGGCGATGTATAAAGCATGTTGAGTGACACTTGTGTCCACAAAGTAGAGGAGGTTTATTAAGAATTGTTGTCTCTACATCAAATGCAAGCGGCTGAATTTATCGAGCATTAAATTATTCTAATGTTCCTCCAGCGTGACTTTTATATGAAAATGAGGTCCAGTGTTTCACTGGCATCAAGATATTTCTTCAAACTTTTGATAAGAATTGATGATTTTAGACCATCTGTTTCTAAAATGGAGATGCTTTATTGGTGCAGATTAATTTACTATATGGCTGAGTCAGGCTCTGTTTAGAAAAATGTTAATTGTTTATTGATCATCATAATAGGTGAATTATAATTTGATTGCCTCCTTGAATGGGCCAATTTTGCTTTTCTTCTACAATCTTCATTGTGATTAGAAACAGTGAGAGTCTCATTTTAATGGAGTTCTTCTGGCTGGTCTGGCTGGATCAGGCAATTATACAGCTCTGAGATTCAGGTTCTACAATCAGATATTGACAGTTTTGTCACTCCACCTGCACAAGGTGACATTTGTTGTTGTCAGTCACACTGGTCTTTCTCTCTCCCTTTCATACTTATGCAATTAAAACATCTAAAGCCCAAACATACACTGAATGATGCCTCAGTTAACAGCGTAGTGGAGTCTGCAGTTCCAGTCCAACTGCAGAACAAGAGCGATCTCTTCTGGACATTCAGTGTCAATACAACAAGGAAAAGAAGACAACAGAGAGGACAGAAAATATGCTCATTAAAATCTCAATAAATGTCAAAGAGACTGTACCTTATGATTTCCCACTAAATAGATATAAAAGTATTACAATAAATGCCCTTTTGTTTGGAACAATGACTGATGATACTAGTGCATATGTTCAGTGAGACTGAATATTGGATGTGGGACTAATCAGACTAAAGGAGTCACTGGCCACATTTACAAGCACACTGATATTCCACTATCATTCCAAATATGACAAATGGGTCGTGTAAACAGCATATTGCATTTAAATAGTCCGAATCAGAGCTTTCCTGTACTGAGGTTTTTATTTTTGATTAAGACATGTGGGATATGCTGATGTTATTTTTTTACAGCATTATTTGGGCATATATGAGCATTCATCTCAAATGGGGATTTACCACAGTTTGTGACACATGGCCTCTAGTGTATTTATGATCAACTCTGTGCATTGTCATGGATACACTGTACACAAACTGTCTATGCCTTGCCATATGCTTTTCTTTTGGGCAAAGACATGCATGCCCAAAAGAAAAGCCCATTTCTGGTTGGAGGGAAAATATACCTACTTATTACTACTTGGATGAAAACTGTTTTTTTGGATATGCGCAAATATCACAACACTGACCTTTTCAAGAAGGCGGTTGAAGTAATTAAAGAGGTAAGCTGTGTTCATATGGTAGAACAAGTCCACCAGTAAGAACTTTTAAAAAAAATCCTGTTTGACGCAAAGAAGCAGTCTGACAAGCAGCTCCAGATGTTCAACTTTTCTAAGCCTATATTTTGATGTGATAAACTTCATGTTAAGTCACATTAATCTGAGTATGCATGGCTGCATGTAGACGGGAGTATTAGTAGAATATACTTTTTCATTAGCCATTTAAACAGCTTAATAGGGATTTTTGTCTTTCTTTTTTTTAAAAATAATGGGCAAAACTGGACTTTATTTGTCCATGTAAACGTAGTCAATGACCCATGGTCAAATGTGAGGTTAGGTAGGGTATGACATGGCGAGTGTTCTGCTCACATGACACCCATTATTCTGAAACAGAGCGAAAAAGACAAAGGTGAGGCAAATATAGAAACCGACAGAATGAAAAGCAGAAACAGAATAAGTTGTACATTTTAGGGTAACACTTTATTTGGATAATCCAACTACAGATAGTTTATAATGTGTTTGTAATATTTCAACAGCTTATTTGTCGAGATTCAACAGTTTAGCTGCTGTTTATCTGTTGGGTATATATGACAATTCACCACATATTCCAAGAATTATTTAGCTGAACTTATATTACTCACTTCACCTATGTAGCATAAGCTGAAAAAAAAAAAAAACCCAAGTTCACATAAAGTATTCTACAAATAGGTGCTTGTGAATTTTCACATATACTTATATAGACAGTATAAGAATATGTGAAAATATTCGCCATAAACAATCTGTGAAACATCTACAGAATAAAGTGAAACAGGTGAATTGTTAAATCTCAACTAATTCACTGCTGAAATATTACAAATACGATCTGTTGGAATAAATGGGTGTTAGCATGTGGAAGGCATGTCAAGTAAACTAACTGCAATGTAATGCAGCTGTTAGATAAAACGTTGTAAATGACGAGGACCTCTTTTGACTTTTTGAAAAATGACTTGTCTGACATCAGCAGAATGTATCTGCCAACAAAGTGTGTGACTTTGAAACAAGATCACACTTTGCGTCCCATCTCCTTCCAACTGTCAATGCTGATTTCTTTAATGTACTTTAACAAAACCTTAACCACAGTGGTGGCAGATCTGAACACAGTTATATAAATTTTGTAATCATATACATTTTGCAGAGCGATGGACTTGAGTGACACGATTTGGATCTGAGTTGGAATCATAGACTTGATGACTTTAGATTGTCGGTGGAAAAAAGACCTTGCAACATAACTTCATACATAACTACTATAAACAGTTCAGAAAGATAACAGGTGATACTTTCAGATTGAAAGAATGCTGTGGCCAAATGGAAAAAAAGACAACATACAACAGCTCAGACATCACACATGATTTATTTGTGTCACATGAATAACACACCTGATTACATTTGCTTTTATATAGTATGAAGTTTAACAGGGAAAAAGACCTGCAGTACTCTGATGAAGACACAGTGGTGTTAGTTTGCATTATTAAAGCCTGCGAATCAATCAGTGTGCTCCAGTCCTTCTTGCCCTCTGAAGCTGGCTGTCATTGCTCTGAGAAGCACCTGCAGCACATTGCTGGAAGATTCATGGAGAAACCTTTTCACACATTATAAAGTTTATAAAGCATTACTATTGATATGAATTCACTACATTTTAAAACATTTTACATTTTGAATGGCTGGGAATTTGATAAAGGTTGTACAAGGGTGTTCTTGTCTCTGTCCTCAGTCCTGACAACTAAGCTACTGTAACGCATAAAATACGCAGTTTGCAGGTTGGGCTGTTGATTCATGCGTACTTTTAGCAACCCATGAATCATTTCTTTTTTAAGATTATTTATGTGGGTTTTTTTGCCTTTAATGACAGGACAGAGAGTGAAATGGGGAGACCACAGCCGCTGCAGCAAGGCAATGCCTTTGTACATGGGGCGCTAGCACTATCCACTACACTACCAACGGCACCATGGTTTGTTATTTTAGGGCTGTCAGTGGTTTAAAAAATCAATCTAATTAGTTTCATGCTCTCTGACTAATAAATCTACAATAATCGTATACATCATTTTTTTTCTGCAAAAGTATTTAAAAAATTTCAGTTCAAATGAATTTTGGCAGATGTGTCGTGATAAAGCTGCTGGATTTGGACACAAATGTCCCCCTGTCCCCTACCACTGAAAATGGTCTGCAGTACCATGCAGTCCATTTTGCAAGGGAGTTAGTCGGTCACAGGACTTACTCAGTTTGTGTCTGAACGTGTGGTTGAGTGTGGCTTGACGAGGCAGGCTGCTAGCGTTAGCATCAGAGGCTGTGCGAGCTCGGACCTGCGGGTTCGCAATGCTTTGCATTGAGGTGATATTTCATGCTTGACGTACTGCGATGGTACAAAAATTCCTTGAATGGTGCTCCTATCAGCTGTTCCATGTGGGCGTTTTTTAAATGTAAAGGTTCCATTCATGGGGCCAAGCAACATCATCTCATCTGCCTCCATCATGTGACAAAGCCACTGTGGTCTTCAATGACACACCAGGTCAAAGGGCACCACGGAATGCAATTATACGCGTTATTTTTTCTGTGATTAATTAATCAAAATTAACGCACTTCCTGTAGGAGTACCTCCACTTCAGAACTATTGTTTCTTCAGTTTTTGTTATGTTTGGAGTCTGTTGCTACACTCTCTTCAGACTTTTGTTAGGACATTCTTGACTTAATTCTCTCAACTTTTCTTCTTCTTCTTCTTTATCTTCTGTGTCTGTGTGCACATGGCCCTTTTGTCAATTAGGATCAACTGGCACATATACAAGGACAATTTATATAACCTATGATGTGATGTTGGAATACCAGATTTCATTCTTTTCTTTTACTATTTAATGTTGCCGAGTGTAGTCACGGAGCTAGTGTATTGCTGCGATGCACAATGCTTCTGCCCCTCATAGCCCCCCCCCCCCAAAAAAAGCAAGAAAAATTGATCAAAACTAAACCAACTCAGCCTTACACTAATCCCTCTGGTATTCCACTATTTTGCATTAGTGATTTATGTAATTTTACTACATCACATTTAAACTGTAAGTATGTTTTCAATGGGTTATGTTTTACCATCATCGAACTGCTTCAGTAAAGTCACTTTACTTCTGCTAGAGTCAGATTACTGGCCCCCCTCCATCGCCTCCCTCTCTCGTCTTTCTGCCGTCTAATCATCCGGCCTCATTAGGCCCCGGCTCCTCCATTAGGGGCCCGTGGCTTGGCACAAAATGGCCACCCTCAGGCCCTCCCGCTGCCTGGCGAGGAGCTACGAAACTGCGAAACTGCTTTGTGATGTCTCCACTGCCCCGGCAGATCTATCCATCACCTTACCGTTTATCACACTCGTCCACTGGCAGGCCTATCCATCAGAGCCTAAAGTGTCAGGGCCTGCTGGAAAACTCAGCAGCTCCTGTGGTAAATAAAGAAGAAACACAGCAGGATCACAGAGGAGGAGGGAGGGAGAGAAGAGATGGTGGGAAGCAGAGAACAAGAGGAGAGGGAGAGAAGGGAAAAGAATACAGCAAGGTATGGGAGGAAAAGACAACTAATGGGGAGACAGAGGGGGAAATATGGAGGAGGGTGAGAAAGAGGGGACAAATAATGGAGAGGGGTGGGAGTGAGGATGATGAAGAGCAGGGGAAGATGGTATAAAGCTGATAAAGAAGGAGAGAGAAGAGGAAGAAGAGAGGAGAAAATAGGGAGCAAGCAAGGGAGGTAAAAAGATAGAGGATGAGCAGAGTTGGGTATAATGCGTTACAAAGTAGCGCATTAGAGTACTTTGATTACTTTTTGCAGTAACGAGTAACCTAACGCGTTAGTTTGCTGTTTGAGTAATCATATACTTAAGTACATTTACAAACAGCCCATCAGTTACTTCCGTTACTTTTAGAACACTGGTCCTTAAGCTCCGAAACAGCAACATCATTTAATTTTCATTTCATTTATTTGTTTATTTGGACAGGGACAATGCACATTAATGAACATTTCTGTAAATGTGCCAGTTTTAGCTGAGTAGCTAGTTTCCAACTGCAGTCCCCAGGCAAGGTGTTAAATGCCAGCTAAAAGGAAGCGAAAACATGACACTCGACATTTCGTAATAACAGTAAAATATACAGCACAGCACATATAAAAGCACATGGACCAGAATAGAAGGCATAACACACACAGTAAAAGATAAGAAGTGGCACATAATCACAATGGAAAGCACATCAAGTGCATTAAAGGACAGGAAAATAAGCTTCAGCCGGCAGGTAGGCTACACCAGGCAAACAGACAAACATAGTAGCAGTGCAGCATGTTGGCAGGACACCAGGAGCAAACAATACAGAACAATGCAAAACAAAAACGCAATGCACATTTAAGCAACATGTAAGCAAGCGAAACAGACAAGCAGATACGCAGCCAAGCAGGCAATATGGAGGCAGAGAGGCACACAAGCAGGTAGACAGAATTATAGGATTAGTATGGACTACTGATTGTGATCGCAGGCCTGA